>JAHMML010000008.1:386699-430043 GCA_020341155.1 Eciton burchellii | reverse complement strand
TCTCTCTCTCTCTCTCTCTCTCTCTCTCTCTCTCTCTCTCTCTCTCTCTCTCTCTCTCTTTCTCTCTCTCTCTCTCTCTCGACCCTTTTATCCGCAAGATTAACAATCGCGCCCTAAATTTGCCCGCGTCGAATTCGCGTCGAATTTTGCGCGCCATTGTACCGAATACGTCTCTCTCCATTTTTTCCCCTCCAGCCCGGAGTTAAATTAACCCGAATTGCGATAACTCTGCTATTCTGCCCTGCGCTTGCCGTTGTTGCGCTCCAATCTCGCGCGCGCGACGTCAGCGAGAGATCCTCGCCGATATTTCGTCGATATTTGCCTTTCGAGGACGAACGCATGCGCGTCCTTGAGTCATCTTCAAGATCCCGGAAATGATGCGCGGGCCTGCGCATCTCGCGAATAACGAATAACATCAGCCAAGTGCACCTCTTCGCGTCGATATGCCCCGTTCGTTCCTTGTTGGAGCGTTAATTACGATCGAAATTTTCGAATTTGCCATCGATCGGATTCTCCACCCCCTCCCCATCCCGAATGCATCGGCGAATGGTGCACTCGCGTACGAGGAAGCGCGTACGGATATCTTCGTCTAGCAGCGTCCGACTTGTTCTCGAGCGAGCAGGACGAAAGGGGGTCAACAACCCCGCCTTCGATAATTACCGTGGGTGGCGTGGGCGAAGCCCTCTCTCTTCCTCTCCTCCGCCCCCCCTCTCTCTCTCTTTCTCTCTCGCTCACGGCAGGGTCTTTGCGCCTCGCTTGCAACGAATCGATGGAGCGCGCCTCGATCGCCCGATAAAAATACACCCTCCTCCGGGCGGCGCGGCGTGCGCGCGCGTTATTTCGAAAACGGCCCTCTGCTCTTCCTCTCGTTTCGCGCTCTTCCTCTGTCGCACATGCCAGATGTACGCTATCTTCGACCGAGCTGCGGCGCTTCGATCCTCTCGACAGCATAGATCCGCTGAAAGATAAAGGGATGAAAGGAAAATGCACGTAAAACTTTGGAAGTAAATACTGATTCATTCGGAAGAAAGTATCATCAGGAGATTAACATCGTCACTGTAAATCAGCAATGAAATGTAACAGAAATCTGTATTTTGCGCGTAACATGTAAACAAAGAATCTCTTGACACGCCTGCGATATGACTTTGGTGATCCTCAGCGATCTCCGGATCCATCTCCGAAAGTCATTGTGCATGTAATACTAGCTATAATAATATCGACCCATAAACAGGAGTTTCAACATGAGTCTTATATAGCAATCATAATCAGTGAAATAAATAAATTGGTAATTTAATAAAAGAAGCCTCAAACATAATTAAAAAATCTCAACTCTCTAATTCATATAAATTAAATCAATCCAATCCATATTAAATTCATATTTAAATTATAATTACATCAATATAATTTAATAATAGAAATCAATAAAGGCAAAGAAATAAACATTATATACTAATAAATAAAAAGAAGCCTCTAACCGTTCTTAGTTATTACCTCAATGAAGAACAATTATAAAAGTAGGAATTAACCTAATTTCAAAAAATAAATACATTAATAATAAATTACAAGTACCAAAAAATAATATCAATACAATCAAAGTAACATTAAAAGTTATAATTTTTTATACTAATCCATTTATTTCATCAAAAAATAAAGATAAATATATTTACCCATAATCTCATGACACATAAATATAATAACTCATAATCTCAATATAATTATATAATAAGAATACTTATCTATACCTAAATATAAACTAATCATAATTATATAATCTTCATTAACTATCATATACATCGAAAAAGATTTGAGCGTGATCTTCAAGGATTGAAAATTGCCGACCTTTGTCCGCTGCCACCCGCAGGATTTGTAATTTGTATCGGCGCGTTGTTGCCCGAAACTAATCCCAGAGAAGAAGAATTCCTCGAAGAAGCGTTCGAGCGAGAGCGCGCTGCGCGGGCACGCATCGCAGCGAATCATCGGCGCCACGCCGGTGACGTCACAGCGGATGCGGATGCATTCTTTGACGTCGAAGCTCCGGCGTTCAACGACGTCACAGGAATTCCGATGGCATTCGCTCGCGAATCGTATCGCATAGACGGGAGGTTGGCAGGTGCCGCCGCACCAGCGGGGAGAGGCGGGGGGGGGGGGGGGGGGGGGGGGGGGGGGGGGGGGGGGGGGGGGGGGCGGGGCTAGCGGTATTTACTTGAATGGCGAAATATTTGCTCGATCTTCGGCGCGATGCAACGCAACGGCAATCGCGCGCCGTGCCACGTTTTTTATCCGCGCCGAATAAGATACATCCGGATGAGGAAAGCAGCGATCTGCATCACGCGTCACGAGTGCGAGCGGGATGCAGATGCGTGCCGTTATGATTCCATGTTGACCGCATGTTGCGCGAGCAACACTCTGCGTTATTACGATCGAAAGAAGCGGGATCCTGAAGGGAAACCAGGGGGGAATCAATTCTGGATCAACGCGCGGCGAGAAAGTCATGGCGCGTTAAATGCCGAGATTGGCGATTAACGATGAGGGTGCTGCGGCGCAAATAAAATTTCACGTGCGAATACAATTCCCGGAAATGCTTTTCCCTCCCTTCCCCCCTCCCTCCCCCCGTACCACTTTCCCCACCTGTAATAACGTTTGCAAATTGCATTCCTGTTAACTTTGAATTTAAAAATAATTGGAATGATAAAACGATTTAAATTAGTTGAAATAGTCAAATGTAGAGTTTTGTTTATATATATATATATATATATATATATATGTATATATATGTAAGCTAAATTTATCTTCATGAAACCAATGAACTAATGAACTATGAACTTTTGATCAACTTGCGTCATTAAAAATGCCAACGATAGGGGGGAGATTCAAATCGCGGTCGAAAATTTGTAATTGAATCGATGGCCGTTCGCGAATGCTTTCGAAACAAGATTCGCAGATTTCTTGAAACTTTATCATGACAGAGAAAGAGAGAGAGAGAGAGAGAGAGAGAGAGAGAGAGAGAGAGAGAGAGAGAGGTTGGCGAGTATCTGGTCAATGTTCACGTGCAAGCACAATTTTCTACTCGCTTAATCCACCCCGAGGAACGTCCTCGCGCCCTCAACACATCAGCGATGCAATTAGAGCGAGAGAGAAGCGCTAAAAAGACACGGAAGAGGAAACGCTGCGGTATCCCGCGCGACGATCACTCCATCGTGAACGCGGCACTTCCCCGGCCCGGGATCCAAGGTCGCCGGAGTTCGAAAATGGACCAGCGGCATGTTACCAAAGAGGGAGACGGGAGCGGAAAGAGCGGCTCGCCTCTTCGTGGCGTGGAGAAGAAGAAGCAGAAGAAAATAAAACGCAAGGCAAGCCGCGTGGCGTCAAGGCAGCTAATGGATTTCGATATTATCAGCTCGACCGCGACCGCGCGGATCCGCTCGCTCGCGGGGAAAAGTAATTAGCAGTAAATTTTCCGCGGGCGGTGTATTATTTGCACGCCGCAGACGCATGTGCGGTTTCAGAAACGAGCGCGGTGCGCGAGGGCGGCGGACGCGGGGAGGCGGAGGGGAGAGAAAAATAACCGGCACCGGCAGTGAGATATGTGACCGTTAACCGCCCCCGAACAAGCACCCACGGCGGGATAATTTCGAAAGACGCACGACCCGGATAATTAGCCGGCCAACTTTTAATCAGCGCCGGAATCACGACGGATTACTCCGGCGTCGCCATGGAGAAAAAATTGGCCGAACGTGGACGGATTCATTATCGGAATTAACTTTCGAGTTTCTCTTTCTCCCTCTTTCTCTCTCTCTTTTTCTCTCTATGTCTCGTTGTCTAGTCAGACTTGCATTCCGTATTTCAACGTCGCGCCCGGAAACGTTCAGGGATCTTTTGCAAAAAAGGACAACGAAAATCATTCGAGTGAACGACTTTCGGTGATGAGTACGTAAATAGTCCGAATAATCATCGCATCACAGCGAAGCAATGAAATAATCGATTCCTTGATAAAGGAATCCGTGACAAAATACTACAACGCTCTGAATACCTTGAGAGATATAGCGTATCCCCGGTCTCATATCGTTTCGTTTCAAATAAACATTCCCCTTTCCGATACGCCGGCGACGAGGGGCACTCGCGCGCGCGCGCGCGCGCTTCGATAATCCAAAAATGATCGAAGAGGCGGAACGCCTGAAAATCCGCGTTCCACGACAATCGCGCGTTTCCGAGCGTCATCGTGCGTCCGCAATCTCGCCTTCGCCGTCGAACAAGATCACAAGAAAGTGCAGCGGTCGGGGAATTGTCCGCGAAAATAAATCACGGGCTTTATCGATTGCTCGCCACCGTGGGGCGGTGGACCAAAGGGGATCGGGGGTTGGTCGGGAGGCGCGGGAGGCGATGGTAAAAAATCGAGGGCGACGTGGGGTATTCTTCTGTTCGGCGCGCGCACCCGCTCGGCGCGCAACGGCGCGAGTTACACCTGCGGGCTTTTAAATTCTGACCGATCCGAATTCATTTCGAGGGCGGCCGAGCCGTTATCTATGCGTGTGGGGCTTGCGGTTCCCGGGCCCGGCACGGTAATAACTTCGCGGCAAGAGAAACGAGAAGAGCGGAGCGGAAGCTGCGGCGAGAGGAATCGAGCGAGCTAGAAAGAGGAACAGAGCGGAGAACGAGAGGGATGGGGGGTGGGGAATGGGGGGAACCGTCTCTCCAAGAGAGAGAGAGAGGGGGGGGGGGAGGGGGGGGGGGGGGGGGGGGGGGGCGGCAGGACGGGAAAGAGAGGAGGCCCCTTCGCGAAATCTCGGTGGCGGGAAAAAGAAAGACAGAGACAGACAAGCAGTAGAAAGTGTGCTTTAAGACACACACACACAGAGAGAGAGAGAGAGAGAGAGAGAGAGAGAGAGAGAGAGAGAGAGAGAGAGAGAGAGAGAGAGAGAGAGAGAGACAAGGAAACGCGGGTGAACAGAGGGACGAGGAGGAGGGGGGAGGAGCGGAGGATGCAGCCGGGGAAAGAAGGAAAAATGGAGAAGGCGCGGGGAAAAGGGAAAAAGAGACCGCGCGGACCGTTCGCGGGTGGGTTTGGGAGAGAAGGAGGAGGAGGAGGAGGAGGAGGAGGGGGTGCGGACGCCACGTACAAAGGTACAAAGCCGGTAATATATTTTGGATTACCTCGGCCAATGCCTAGCGCGCGCGCGCGCGCGCGCGCGACCGTGTTCTCCTCTCTCCTCCGTTTCTCCCGTTTTTTGCTCTCCCCTTTCCCCTCCTCGCGCGTTCGTATCTCGTTGAAAGTATTCAGGCATGCCTCTAACGAGGCCGCAGGTACAAACAAACCGGGCCATCTACGCGTAAACGAATAAAGGTGTCGGGTACCCGGAAAGCGGAGCCACCACCGCCACGGCCCTCCCCCYCCCCCGCCCCAGCAGAGAGATAGCATTTGATATATTCTCACAAAGGAATACCATTTGCATAATTAATGGCCGCGAGCCACTCGTTAGTCGGCGCGTCGGCCGTTGCCATCACGAGGTTCGGCGACAGTGTGTATCGATTGTGTGTCGCTTACAGCTCGTTACAAGTCATTCTCCTCCGCGCCGTTTCCGGAATAAATTATCAAAGCCCGGGAGATCGCGCGCGGGATGTCGTTGAGGTCGCGAGGTCGCAGGAAGATGAACGTCGGCACTAATTCAGTCGGCGACAGCGGAGCACCTGAATCACGACATCTGAAAATTCTAATGTCCGAAGCTAGATATCGTGGTATAATAAAAAAGACGAAAGGGAGCTTCCACGCGGAGGTGGAAGCAACGGTTTGCAAATGGGGATTAAATTACCATTGGACAATAAATCTCACGTGCCCGCCGAAGTTTCCGACGCGGCTTAACTCGCGTCGAAAATAATTAGCGGGATCCTCGGCGGCCCGGGAACCGGCTAACTAAACTATGAACTTGAAGAAGGCCGTTCGGGTAACGGGGTTTTTCAAAGGCTTCGACCTTCCGTAACCGTTCCGCGCGAAAGTTCGCGGGGCGAAAGTTCACGGAAGTTGTGCAGCATGGCACGACGGATATCCTTGCCCCTTATTTTAAGCAACGCTTGTATCGGGTTATCCCCTCGCCCTTCGCTCTCCCCGGAGCTCGTCCCATCCCTCGGAACTCTCGGCGAGAGTTCCAAGACGAGAGGCGGACGCGGCGGGCGAAATCAAAGCGGCAGTTTATGGCGTTAGCGCGTGATAATCATGCCCGGATATGGGACTTTAGCGTGTTTCACGGGCAATTACCGTGACGGGTTTCATCGTTTCCCCCCCCCCCTTTGTCCGCGCGTGCTGTATGGACGAGCACCGACCCGTATCCAGGTCGATTATTAAAGAGAACGTGCGCGCACAACGCGCGAGCGCTCGCGATGGCTTTAACGTCGGGGCGTCACGACGGCGCGCTCGAAAATCGCGATCGAGATCGACGATTCGCCGATTCGCAGCTTCGTTCCAACGCGTGAACGGTTCGACTCATCGATCGTCGACAATCGCGCGAAAATCGCGGCGCGGGTCTCGGCGTTTTCGGGGCTCGCGCGTGTCGGTGCGTCGGTCGCGGATGGCGCATTTCGTGCACAATTCGATTAAATCGTCCGGCTAACGCCCGCGCCGTTACACGAATAACTCGATGCACGATGCAATTGCAGTTGAACAAATTCGATTCGATGCGCGACACGCTCGCTGCTGATTTCCGCCGTATTTACCGCCGACTGATCGTTATCGATGCCGAATTATGCCCGCCGAAAAATTCGCGACCGCGCTTAAAACATAACTCCACGCGACCTATCCCGGCTAAATATCGGGCGAACGATAATAAAATACGGACGCGGAAAATGTACAAACGCGGTCACGGTATCTCGTTTCCTCGCAAATCTCGCAAAACCGAAGCGGGGCGGAGCGCGAGCGATCACAATCGCGTACGCGCGTGCAACCGCGCCGGAAAAAGAGAGGGCCAGAGAGAGGGAGAGAGCGGAAGAGATATACGTGCTGATACGGCCGACATGCTAATACGAAACGTCGACTCGTTGCTGCTGCGAAACATTTCCCTCGCGGCCACCGGATGCCTTTTCCTGTACTTGGGATACTCGCGCGCGAGTGTATCTCGCGAGTGCATCTCGTCGCTTCTCCCTCGAACTCTACGACCTTACAACGTTCGTTTCCGAAACGCCTCTTCCGCGATGTCTCTACCGCGCGCGCGCATTCTTCCGCCAACGCGGCGTTCGGTTGAACTCTCACCCTCGTAATTTACGTTACAGGATTAATTGACTAGACGGAAGGGCGCGGGGAGACTCGGGTTCGCGGGGAAAGAGGAAGAGAGAGAGAGAGAGAGAGAGAGAGAGAGAGAGAGAGAGAAATGCCGCGACCATTCGTTATTCGCGCGAGTGATGAATGCGCGCTCGCGCACGCATTTTTCCGCGGCGAGCCCTTCGCGAGGCTCGCACGCGCGCGCTTGCTCGACGCAGCTTTGAACTGAAAGGGTCGAGGAATAAAGTTTCAAAAGGTTGAGCTTGATTGTGCTCATCCGTCAGCGCTCGTGTGCATCCCGCAAATAGACACCGCGCGCTCCCCCGGTCCCTCCGCTCCTGTCCTCCCCCTCCCCCCGCTCCCCGCCCCCCGCCCGTCGTGACCCGCCCGAGTTCCATCGCCCGTGGAAAATTGACGTATAAACATTTTCATGCTCCTGATTCGCGCGAACTCGCGCGAATTTAAACGGCAGTTTTCCGCGCGCGCGCGCGCGCGCGCGCGCCCCTCTATCCCGTCCCCCGGTTCTCTTTCTGCCTCTCTCTCTGTCTCTCTCTCTCTCTCTCTCTCTCTCTCTCTCTCTCTCTCTGCGCTGTAACGCACCGGTTACATCCATTACGTTCATCAGCGAGGAACAATAGCCGACACGACGAATTTATTTAACCAGCCGTACGTGCTCGTTTCGAAAGCTAACACGACTGCACGCACGCGCCGACTTTTCCGACAATAATAATAACAATAATAAAAGAAATAAAATAGGCTCGGAAAAAGGGGAGGGGAAACAGAACGCCGAGCGCGAAATGAAATTATCGGCGTGGTCATTCGCGCGCGCGCGCTCACGCACAGAGCGTTACATCGAACATCTATCCAGTAATCCGGTAGACCCTCCCCTCCCCTCCCCCTCCCCCTACGGCCCTCGCGCGCGCTTAGCGCATAGAATCAGCGGGCATTCGTCCGGCGGCGCTTTTCCGCCTCGGCGATTTCGCCGGCCCGCCTCCGAGGCGTCTTCGTCTTCCACCTCCCGGGAGGTTCCAACCCCCCCCGTCTTCGGGGTGGCGAGGGGGGGGGGTGAAGCTGCTACGTAGGGGCAGACAATGTTACGCGGCGCCGCGATGATACATTCCTTCGTCGAGGGAAACCGGGAAACAAAGGAGCGAGACGTTGCATGGGTGCAGCGTCGCGCGCGCAGCAGCGGGGGCTGGGGCTGGGGGGGAGGGGGAAGCGTGGAGAAATTTGATGCGCCGCGAAGTAAAGGGTTCTTTCGGCGGCGCGTTTCCGCGCCGAATCGTCGCGCGCGGCCGATCGATGCACGCGTTCTCCCGACGCGAACACTGCGGCGAGGGGGAGGAGTGATGCCGCTTCGTAATTACCGCGGGGTTGCCGTCGTTTTGCTTCCGTTCTCCGCTTGTTCTGCGTGCGCGGGGCGCGCGGGAGGGATTCCTCGCGGAGGAATCCTTCGCAAGAGATTTCATGCCGGATCCGCGCTGCCCGGATCAGTAAGTAAGCACAAAGACGGGACGTATAGCGGTCAGACGAGGAACGCGCGGCGGAATAAGGGACGACGAGGGGGAGGGGGGAAAGGGGGTTAACCGAGCGCTGCAACGGGTGAAAAGGCGTCCCCGTCGAAATCTCCGGACGAAAACTTTCCGTGGCGATTGTACGGCACAGACTCTCAGTCCGGCGTGGAAGAAAGATGAGATACGAGATGAAAAGACGGCCTCAGCCGGTGCTGGGGTGGACGGTGGATCCCCGAGGGTGCTGGCGAGACAGGGGCGCCGGAGGGACGGGGGAGAGCCTGGAGCACGCGCGTCAAAGAAGCGCACATAAAGCGAGCAACGTCTACAACATGGAAGAGAGCTACCAAGGGAATTGCTTCGTCCAGCCTGGAGAGATTACCGCTAAATTTTTTGTCCCTCCCCGTCACCCTCTCTCTCTCTCTCTCTCTATCTATCTATCTATCTATCTATCTACCTTCTGTCCCTCTTCCGGACACCCTTGTACAACGAGGCCCGCTTTCTCCTCGCCTCGTAATTTATATTACGCGCCAATATTTAACGACGCCGCGCTCCGGGCGGAATTTTTAATACTCCTCGGCTGCTTACGAGCCTCGACCGCGTCCTCCGCGCGGAGAGGTGACAGGATGGCGGGGGAGGAGTTGTGGGGATGAGAGGGATGAGAGGGATGAGACTCGAGCTCGCCGAGCTCGATTTTTCATGCGGCAGCAAAGCCTAACGCCTTAATAAAATGGAAATATTTATCGCATTGAATGCGCTGCCGCGAATTCGATGCGGAAGGGAGCGGCGAAAGGGAGATTTACGTTCGATATCGCGCGCGCGCTCGTACGGAGACGCGTCGCAGCCAGCTCTCTGCAAGCGGAATTTATAACGATGATTTTTTTACAGGAGAATTGCGCCCACCTCGGACTGCTTTCACTTTCCCTCCCTCTCACCTCGCGATTGTTAAAAGGCGCGTACGCCGTTGCATGCACGCCGCTTGCGTAATTTCGCGCGAATGCCTGTCCGCCTTTCCCCTCCCCGGTGGCGTTTCCCTAAAAGATTCTTCCCTAGATTCCCTAAAAGACGATCAGCGATATCGCATTCGTCTCATCTCTCGCTCAATCGAATCTCGTATCTTTCATTCGTTAGAATTACAGACCGCGCAGCTAACGAATGGACAATGTTGACAATGTAAACAGGAATCATTTTAATCAACAAAGGGGGAGGGAGAGAGACGAGCGAAAGGGATCCTCAACTGCATCTTTTCCTCTCCTCCCGCCTTCTTGGGGCCTTCTGATCACAGAAGAAACGTAACTCGAGAAACGTAATAAGTGTTCGAAGAAAGGAGGAAATCGCAGTCTCTGCGCGGGATCGAGATCGGCCGCGGGGCGAATGGCGGATGCGGGAATCGCGATGCTTCCGGGTCTCCGCGCGAGATTACCGCCGGCGGACATTATTTTTGTGTTCGCGCGGCATTCGGCGAACGAACGGCACTCCGTACTCGGCCGGGATAATACGAGCGGAATTTATAGTCGAAACGCGTCGGCTGCCGCGCGATTACGTGATCCCGTGCCAATAGTCAGGCCCTCTCACTTTCTTTTCCTCTCACTTGGCGAAGATCGCGGCGCAACAACGGGCTGACCTCCGGTCGTGACGTTGCTGTTCCAGAACGCTCGCGCACTCGATTACGTCGAGTGAGAATCCGCTCCGAGCAGCGAGCAGTGATCTGACCCCGCCGACACGCGCTTCGATGCGAAGCGAGAGCGAGAAAGAGACAGGTGTCCCCATTTTACTTTCCTCGAAGGATCATCGCGCGATTGAAGACACTCTTCGGTATTCTCATTTCGTTGGATGCTCTCAATTCCGCAGAAACCGGAAGCAAGCATTTCCCGCACGATTCAAGCCTCCGCGGCTTATATCTCTCCGTTTCGATTAATGACGGTTGCGAGGTATCCGCTGGATCTGCTTTTTCATGTTAAGAAAGTTAGCCGGGAAATTCGCGCTCGCGGAAACGAGCGAGCGGCAATGTCGCGCATTCGCTGCATTCGCAGCGTCCGCCTCAGTGACGATATTTTATATCGCAGCTCTAGACTCCCCCGGCAATCGCGAAAGCCCGGATCGATCTCGCGGCGTATGTTTGTAACGTATGCGCGGCCGCGCCGTTCTCAGAACGCGGAGCAAACTCACGCGTGCGTGAATTATTCATGGACCGCGCGTACCGCGAAACATCGGAACACGCGTTTTTTCTCACGGCTGCAACAACGACGGCAAGATGTCACGTGGATTGATCGGCGCGCGAGATGCGAGACCATCCCGCGGACATCTGCGTCCGCGTTGTCGACGAGACCGACAATCGCCGACTTGCGGATCGGATGAGATCCGCGACGAAAGCCACGTTTCCCTCCTCCTTCCGTCTTCCTGTCGCTGCTCACCTCGCTCCGCGAGATCTCCGCGAGATCTCAATTAACCGCTGACGATCGAGACTCACGCGCGATTGATATCGCGAGACCGGCCGGGAAGCGTGCGATCCCGCGGCTAACATCTCGTGAAATAATCCAGAGGGCTCCTGGAACAAAAAAAGGGCAACTCCCGCCGCAGCGCGATGCAATGCACTTTCAATTCCCGGCGTACTCGCCGCGTACTACTCCGCCCCTCCTCTCCCTCGAGTTCCCACTCCCTTCCCTTCCCGCTGGCGCGCGTGATTTGTCGGGCGAATTCCGGGCCGATTCTCCGCTCTCGTTCGAGTCAGACCCGGCAGTCCTGCCACCCTCCGCGGTTCCGTCTCCATCACCACCACCCCCCCTCTTCCCACCCGCCTCTAACTAGCCCGCCGCGGGGCCGGCTACTTTCTCGCAAGTTCCGCAAGTTTCCATAAAACCCGATTCTTATTCAAGCGAAGGCGGACGAATCCCGCAACGCGTCGCGCAACGGCGGGACCGAAAAGACCATCGGCATCGTCGGGGGTTGGCGGAGGAGGGGGGGGGAGCCGGGCGTCGGTCCCGATGCGACTCAGCTCGCCCGGAAGTCATCCCCCATCCCCGCGGTCGGCTTCCCGGACCGGCTTCCCGGCGGCGCAGCGCGACGGATTTTCTCGATCCGGCGATATACCTCGGGCGCGCTCCAGAGGCGAGCCTTTGGAATTTAGATTGCGTCGTTAGGCGAACGCGGAAGCTCGCCGAACGCTCGCCGGCGAGCGAGCGAGCGAGCGGATTCCGACTTTGATTGGGATGCACCGAACGATTTACATATTGTTTTCCTCCAGCGTCGCCGCGCGCGTCCCATTATCGTTACGCCGATGAAGTTTCAGCTTACCGCCTTCTCCCTCGTCCTTTCCCTCCGGGGCGGCGCGGGATGAGGAAGCGGAAGCGGTGGCAAATTGCGCGCGTCCGCGATAAACGAGTGTACGTATCCCGACGCGACTGAACGTAATATCAGCAATTTAAGCTCGGCTTAAGCGCGGCGCGTTTAAATATGTCTCTTGTGAGCTTATCACCGTACAAACAATGTCGCTTTCCGTGTAGCGACGCGACACAGAGCGCTGATGGAAACGGACAGACGCGGCGGGAAAAGCGACGGGCGGACGGGAGGGAGGTAGCAGGAAGGAATTCCGACCTGCTGCAGCGCGTAGACGAGAGTTTTAACCGGAATGGAATTCACGCCGGGGCGAAACGCGACCCGCGCTGCGACACTGTGCCTGTTATACGCGGGGGATGTTACCCCCGATCGCCCGGCGAAATTCCGGGTTGCTTTCGATGAACTGAAATTCCGGCGGTCGCGCCGATACGGCATACGGAATACCGGCACGCGTTTACGGGACGCACGACGGAAAATGGAACGGACGATCTGCCGTCTCTCTCGCGAGCGCTCGGAATTATTAAAGCGCGAGGAGAGCGCGACACTGTCGCGCGATCAACTAGGAATATTCATGCCTGTCGGCCGGGTAGCTTTTACCGGCGCGCTTATTGATTCATAATACGCACAGCAGCACCGAGATTAATAATTATCCATCGAAATCACGCTCACGCGCCGAGCCGAGTGCGATGCGCGCACCAGAAAGCAAACACATCTTCCCTGCGGAGAGCGAGATTTCCGGTCGCGCGCCCGCTCGAGAAGCCGACGATCCCCCACCCCACCCCCTCCCCCCCCGATGTGAAAAACAATATTTTGCCCCGGCGCGGCACCCTCCTCCTCCACCCCCCCCTCCTCCTGCCCCCGCGAGAGACAACATTTGCGTCCTGTGTGAAAAAAATTCCTGTCGCGCGACGACATTTTCATGGAAAACGCCGGCTGCCGCAGCTACCGCCCTCTATATTTCGCCCCCTTCCCTCCCCCCTTACTGCGACATGAAAAACGCAGACATACCGTCGCAAACGTGGCGGCAGATCCCGACTCATCCCCGTCCTACCATGCGAGATGCGCATTTTCTATTGTACGAGCGCGCGTCGATTCATTCGGCGGAGGGTTGGGTTGAGAGAGAACGGGTTGAGAGGGGACATAAACTTTTATCCCGTCCTCTCGTCCGTCAGAGTCGTAACTCTGTCGGGATACGACTGGCCGGCGTCATCCGGTGTCCGCGTACTTACGGGCTGCCGAACGTACCGCCCGAACGCGTTCGGCCGGCCGAGCGATGTCGATCGTGCGCGCACGTCGGGAAATAAAACGAAAAGTAGGGCGCACCGTGCCCGTCCGCTGGGAGTGCCCGGGAGAATTCGGGATGTTTCGGGTGTCGTCGTCGAAACAGCGCTAAACGAAGCGCGTCACTCGCGGAGAGGCGGCGGCGATAAGCGGACTCGTGCATGGATGAGCCGGCTCTTGCTCTCGCGTAGCCTTTAACCTTACTTAAAGCCAGACTATCGCGCTGGGCCATTGACACGAGGCTCCTACAACCCCCGTAAGCTCGTTTGCAGCGGAGCGGTTTCCAGAATTCGCCCATCTGCCCGCGAAATCGCCGATGAATGGAACTCCGATGTAATCGTCCCTCCCGTGTGTATATATATACACACATATACGTGTGCAAACGGGGAGAAAATCTCGCCGAAGGGCGCAGATCGCCGCTGCAGCTTAAGAAGACAAATCGGAAGCGCGTCGAACTTGCCTGCGAAATTCATATCCTCATTTTTCTCGAGCTGCTATCGTTCTTGAATTAAATTAGGAGAGTCATCGGATAATCCAGTAGACGTGAATCACGTGAATATTATTTGTCAAGTCGGCGTCCTCTCATCAGTGAACGCTTATCAAGTCGCCATCAAAGGCCATTCACGGACGGTTATCTGCGCTAAACTCAAGCTCACGGCCGATTGGCTCGCGAATTTGCACTCCTCCGAGAGAACCACCGAGGCTGCGGCAAAACGGGACCAGAGAGATAGCGAGAGAGAGAGAGAGAGAGAGAGAGAGAGAGAGAGAGGGGGCGATTCACGTTAGAAGCGCCTGGAGCTCCGAGATAAGCGGCTGTACAGGTGCAACGGACGAAGGAGATGCTCGGGATGAGGTGGGAGCGCAATGGCGTAGAAGGAAGTGCCCGGTATGATGACCGTCCGGTCGACGAGCACGAGCGAGCACGAACGACGATGAAGAAGACGAGTCAAAGGGCGAAGAAGGCAACTCGGCCTCCCCGAAATATCCAGGCAAACGATTATCGGAGAACTCGCGGCAGGTGTCCGGCGCATACTACAATATTCTCTCTCTCTCTCTCTTTTTCTGCCTGCCAGCCGTAGCAGCGCATACGTTATGCGACACATGCATCTCCGATACGGTACGGCGATGTAAAGGTAACAGAAGCGAGCAAACGTCCAGCAAAATTGATAGGAAGGTTTTTCGGAGACAGTAACCTACATCTCGAGATTCACGCTCGTACGTAGTACGCTCGGACGTATCGAATTCCTGTCGGTGGCGGTCGGCCAGCTTATTTTTAGTGCTCAGACCGACACACGAAAATACATCGACGGATGCATGTACGTGCGCGGAGGCAGACGGCGAGTAAGCGCGCCGCGCGCTTGTTCGAGCGTCGTCAATAATTGAGTCGCGTCGATTGCAATTAAACGCCGGCTTCGCTCAGCGTCGCGCTGCAGCGTCGAGACGCTGATGGAAAAACGGTGAACGACGTATATCAATAAATCACGTTGCAGGTAATGCCGTTCTCGCCGCCGTTCGCGAATGAGTAACTCGGAGACGGGAAGTTACGTCGGCCGATGCTTCTTGCTCTTTTTAATCAAGAAATCACCGATACCGGAACGCTAAACAGCTATCGAGAGAGAGAGAGAGAGAGAGGCTAACCGTGCACCGCCGAGATATCGAAGGGGATCGATACTCGAGCGGGTGGAATGCGATGCATACGAAACGGATCGCTTTATCGCAGCGTGGTAAAATATTCCTGTAGCTTATTTCGCGTTTTACCGCGGCACCGCGGTGAGCCAGCGGCTGTTCCTGCAAAAATGGTGGGAATAAGCAAAAGAAATAATCCCGCGAAATCGGACAGAGACATGTACGCGTGTACACACGCGCGCGTTTCGTCGGAACAATCATCCCGAGCCATCGAGGATACGTGCAAAATGCAAGCGAAAACTCGCTTAGAACTTTCCACGAAACTTGCGGTGGTGCATAGTGCATCGCATGCCTCGAAATGGCAGAAGAAGGAGAAGGAGGAGGAGGAGGAGGAGGAGGAGGAGGAAGAAGGTATAGGAGATGAAACGGGGTGGCCCCGGGAGGACACCCGAGGGCGCGTTGCAGTCGAGATGCGCCTGCAGCTTCGAGATAAGACCATGCAGGTGCAGCTCTCCTGACGAGAGGACAGCGGCATAAAGGAGAGAGAAAGAGAGAGAGAGAGAGAGAGAAGCTGACTCGAAGACGCCGTAAAGCCTCCCGGGGCTAAACGATGCCGCGTAAATGAAAGTGGAGGTAGAAAACAGATAGAGAGCGAGAGAGTCGGAAGGGAAAGGAATAGAAGAGCCAAACGAAAAACAAATTGACGACATCGGCCGCAATTTTACGCGCCGTATAAAATATCCCGCGCGGCTCGCATCCAACCGCCCGAATTTATTCCGCCTACGTGAGCGGAAGCTGCAGGAGGGAGGGGGGAGAAGGAAACGGCACGCAACAGCCGTTTACCCGGTTCGTTGGAGGGCGGCGAGCGAATCGGGGCGGTTTGCCTCGCGCGTTTCTGCCGGTTCTTAGGGGGACGACTTTTGATACACGTACATGCACACGCGCGCGCGCGCGCGCACACACACACACACACACACATATATATATAATGCAAAAGTCGCGTGTCACCGGATTCCAGAGCACCAGCGCGCTCGCGCTTTCACTAATTCTGGGACGGTCCCGTACGGTAACGCGATAGCTCGCTGCTCAGTCCGGACGAGCGCCGTGACGCTATTTACAATATAACGCGATACGGAATGCGCCCTTCATAGAATCTCCGCAGCAATTCTCGACGCGCGCCCGCTCTCGAGTCTCTCAAGTTCGCGATGTTCCGTCCCGCGATATTGAAATCCGCGCGGATTAATGAAACGCGTCGATGAGCGAGAGGGGGGAGAGGGAGGGAGGGAGAAGGGATGGAATAACAATAATATTGCGCTGCCCGAGGTATAAGAGACGCTCGAGGGGATAAGGATGAAAAGGGAAGAAATAGCGTCGGGAGGACGACGCTGAAGACGAGAGAGGGTGGGGAGGAGGGAGGGAGGGAGGGAGGAAGGAGACAGCAAACCCCTGGGAAATCATCGGTGTCCTCTCGTATCCTTCCTCGGAGTCCACCTTACGCCCGCCCGATAGTCCTCCGCGCGTAGATCCTCCCCCGTAATATCTCACGACAAGCACATCGGAGCGCCACCCCGTCGAGCCGTCGAGGCCGATAAACTACGCGAGGCTGAATCTATCGCCAAGCCGATACACGCGGAAACGTCAGATCGCGTTTAAGAGGGTGCGACGCGGGCTGACCGATGGATCAGACGCGGTAAATGGAGTCCGTCCAGCGTAAAGAGTGTCGTTCTCATTTGCGATTCGGCGACCGAACGTTGATCGAGTTTTCAAGCCGCGCAGCAAGCCGGCAGCAAAGCCGGGAAGCTCGAGGAAATTGTATCGCGACGACCCGCGTATCAATGAATCCGCGTGAAGGGGATGCTCATAATCGCGAACTAAGCGCGCGAATTCTGTCGCAACGCACGTGCGACACGTGATTTTGTATTTACGCCATCGAATACACGTAGATGCGTGTGTATGTCTAGTACATGGTATACCAGCAGCATCTCCGATGCACCGCATAATGATGCATCGCTAACGAGGTGTAAGCCGATGCCTTGCGCGATGATTCCAAATCGGACCTCCCTGAATCATTACCGCGGAATCTCGTGTGATCAATAACGAAGTATAATTATTATACCGCGCCATTAACGCGGCAACGCAACCGCGGCTCGCGTTACTCGAACGCGAACGGTTAAACTGCGCGACGTCGGCCGCGGATTCGCGCGAGTCTCTTGTTCTCGGATTCGATTAATCCGCCATTGAAGCGCGGAAGACTGCCGTCCTCCAACTTCTTCGCGCGATCGAATGTGTTCCTCGAACGAGCGTTCGAATCTTTCTCTCGCACGGATGATTAACGTAACAGCTTCCGGGAATCATGAGCGCTACATGTTACGCGCGACCGCCGCGCAAACGAGGCCGGACGCAATTGTCAAGCCGGATTATTAAAGCGGCGAGTGCACCGCGCGCGATGCAGCTAAGCAACGCTGGACCACTGAATATCCGCGCGGCTTTAAACCCCCGCCCGCGTCCCGGACCGGCGCGGCATCTGCCAACATTTCCGCCGGGCGGAAACGCGTCAAAGGACACCGCGAGGGCATCGTGCGCGCGAATGTCCCGGTCAATCAGTCCGCTTGAAGTAACGGCGCGTTGTCCAACGAAGATGGACGCTCTCGTGTCCAGGAACGGACGATTGTCTCTCTTGCGCGAATCAGCTCTCCGATTGCCTCGAGACGACGAGAGGAGCGATGCGGGAGCCGTTAATTTACGTCGAACGAATCACTCAAATCCGCATTGCAAGCCGAGATTAATCGAGACATCGATGGACCGGATCCCCTCTTTCACTCGAGATTCGTTCCTGCTCGCCTCTCGCGCTCTTTGTGGGAATCATCGATCGCCGCGCGCATGAATACCTCAAAGTCGATACGCGCGCGCGCGGTAATTTCGGGAGGTACGGCCGAGGACGAGAGTTAGCAAAATTAGGTCGTGAAATTAGGTCGCGCGCCGGCCTCTCCTCCCTCATTCTCTCTCTCTCTCTCTCTCTCTCTCTCTCTCTCTCTCTCTCTCTCTCTCTCTCTCTCTCTCTCTCTCTCGCCATCGTCACTCTCCTCCCCCTACCCTCTGACCGTCCCGCGATACGCGTGTCCCAGCTGCGAGGCTATTCGGCAGGAATTCGCTGCATTCGGTATGCAGCCCGATTGCACCCCGCTTCTCTTTGCGTTTCCCCCTCCCCACCACGTCCGCCGATCGTCCCGCTTCACCGCCGTTTCCATTTTCATCCCCTGCAACTTCCTGCAACGTGTTCCGCCCCACCGTCTCTCCCTCATGCATTCGCGTCCAGTTCCATCATTCTCGTTTTCTCTGTCTCGCCGTTCCCCGTCCCTCCCCGCCGCGCTTCACCGCCCACCATCCCTGCCGCGTGTAGTGGCTGTAGCGGACACTAAAGGGCGACAAAAGGCAATCGGGGCCAATGGGGTAGTGGCGCGTACTCGCCGGCCGTTTGATTGACGTCGAAGGGCCGCCGTGCAGCATTGATTGCGCTCATTGTTCCCGGCAGGCGTATATCCTTGCACCTGCATCGCGGTCCCACTCTTCAGCTCTATCGCGCTCAATCCACCGACCGCCCCGCCGATATCGGACGAACGGACGGACGGATGGACGAGGAATAGCCATGCTTCCGCGATCCACGGGGGGGGGGACCCCCCCGGGGGGGGGGGGGGGGGGGGAAGAGGGAGAACGCGAGCGAGGGCGGAACGTGCGAAGCAACTTTTTTACCGACTCTCCGACTCGCGCCGGTCAAGATCAGGCGAGAGGGATTTATCCCGCTGTTGTCATTTGCAATTTCCGCAGATTCTCAAGTGCGTCTCAAGGCATCCCAAAGAATTTCACACGACAGAGTTGTTGGCGGATTAAGCCAAGGGGATATTCAATGGTAGCAGAGATCCCCCCTTAAATTGCTTATTTAACGATATTTCCGTTTGGGTGATTATATTTAGGCGTCGCCGGCAACGGCGTCTCGCTCGAATCGCACCTTGAGATCAATATTTATATTTGCCGCCCCTTTACGCAAATTGAAGCGCGACTCCGTCAAACTCCGGCAACTCTGCGACTACCGAAGACACGGCGAAGTTAAGGGCGCCATTCCCCGATGAATAGCTACCGGCTAGCCATGACGTGAAGGAGAGGAGACACGGGTAAAGGGAGCCGGGGGGATGAATTTCGGGGGATGAAGCGAACGGGGGAAAAACAGGTAACGAGAGCCGAGGGAGAAAAGCGCGTTCTTGTCCCGAAGACGGCGCGGACACTTTCAGGACGCTTGAAAACGGCGAGGAGCTTACAGCACGAAGCACTTGCTGCATGCGAGCCGGAAGACAAGAGGGAGTCAACAGAGAAGGGGGAAGAGTGGGGACAAAGTGGAAAAAGCTCGCCTTAACGGCAGGCAGGAGAGGCAGGATGGAGGGTTGCTCGCTTGCTGTGCGAGAGGTTGAAAGTTTCTCTCATATTTCCAACAATCACTCCGTCCCCCCCCCCGCCTCCCTCCACCCCCCCCCCCTCGCGGCATTCTATTCGGAAAATTGAAAGGACCGACGCCTTCGCGAAGTCGACACCGTCCCCGGAGGAGCCGTGTTCGTCTCGTGCCGCGGAAGGGCGGCGGGAAGGGTGGCCCCGCTGCGGACGCTCCGTTTCTCATCCCCCTCCGGCCCGGTTCTTCCGACAGAACTGCAACTGACGGGGGAGCCCCGGGAACGATACCATCTCGCCGCCGCTGACGGGGGCGTTATAAATTCACGTTTCATTCGCAGGTATCGGGTGGCCGGATGGAAAAGAGATCCGCGCGCCGCGCGAAGGCTCAGAGATGCTGCGAGTGTCCGGGCAAACCGCAAACGTCGATGGAACCCGCGCGCTCGCGGAGCGCGGCAATTAACAGAGAACTATCGTGAGAAGAAGCCGCGTGAAGCACGAGCGAACGTGCGAGACGGAATGCACGGAGAGGAGACGTACGAAGTTAAATACGGCGTGAACGCACGGCGGGAATGCCACGTCGGGGGAGAAGGACGGACGAAAGTTCATGGACGCGGTCGCGCGACAGGAAACAAAAGAGGATGCAGACGCCGAGGGAAATACGGCGCGGAGAAATGGGAACGTGTCCATCCGCGCGGGATGTACAAATGACGCGCGCAACACAGCGGGGGCGTAAATGCCATCGCCTCGCCGCGTTCCATCCAGCCGGAGACACACGCGCGAACGCTCTTTCAGGATGCGGCGCGATTCGAGGCGCGGAATTCACGGAACGAGATAGAAATAATTCGCCCGACTGACGGAGAGATGGAGAGAGCGAGAGGGCGCGCTCGATGTTCGAATCCGCTTATCTGCGCGCGATCTGCGCGAGCTTACCGCGACGGACTTGCGGGTTCCGCAAGTCGCATCGATCGAAAGTCCATATCGCGCGCGGCCAGGAGCCGCGAGATTATTCGTTCGACGATCTCCGAGACGATCCGCGGAAGCGCGCGGGGAAGGGACGGCGAGCACGGCGAAACTTTCCCCAACTTGTTGCCCGCCGCGCGGAAACTTTCCGGCGCGAGCTGGAAAACTGCCCGTGTGCCCGCGCACGCGGATCCACTTTTTCAGGAACGGTCCCCCTCCCCCCGTCCCTCGAGGAGCGCCTGGAACAACTTTCTCAACTTGTTGCCGTCTTCGATTCGGACTTGCGTGAGCCAAAGTGTCGCGTCGGCTCGTAAAACGACTCGTTCAACCTTCTCTCGCACCCTTCCCGCCCTCGCTATCCTCCCTTGTCCCTGCGTGCTATCGTCGATGCTTTCGACTTGCCGATTCGCAAGTGTATGCCGACGCGATTCTTCCTCGTGAAACGCGGGACCGAGCGATCCGCTGAATTTCTTAACTCCGCGGAATTGGAAACTTCCGCGTCCCGATACATGCGAATTAAGCCGCGCGATCCTAAATCGCATCGTTCCTAAGATCAGGCTGATTCCCTTTCCTAATACTCCTCTTTCGAGATTTACTGCTTAGAGATTTACGCTACTCGGCGATATTCCCCGAAGATTGTACGACTCCGAAAGTTGTACCGTCCACGTGCAAAATCACATCCGCCGCGCGCAGGGGAATCGAAATCCACGTCCCTCGGAATCCGCGGAATTAAATTCTGATGAATCAGAGCATGGCGAAGCGCCGAGAGGGAAGCAGAGCACGGGAACGAGGAGAAGCTTCGAGAACGGATACGTCCTACTAGCCGGATCAAATAATTGCCGTCTTGATAGACAGAGCAAACATCAGGGGCTCTTTTGTGAGAGGAGCAAAGGGAAGAGAGAAAGAGAGAGAGAGAGAGAGAGAGAGAGAGAGAGAGAGAGAGAGAGAGAGAAGGGGACGAGGACACGGAGGATCATAAGGGGAGGAGCCGACGTCGCGAGACTGCGGACTCTTATCAAGCGGCGGAGTTGCCCTCCTCCGGCTTTTCTCCGGGATTCGGTCCCCGTTCGAGAACTCGGAGTCTGCAAATTCAATCTTACCGAGGACCTCTATCCACCTAGAGAGTTTGTTCCGCCTATTGATCCCCGCTACGAGAACGCAGGGCTCTCCTTTTACTCACCGCTGACGATACGACGGCGAACTTCAACGGCGAGCGACAGCAAAGTCCCGGAGCGATGATAGAAATCCCGAGCTCGTGCTCGGATTTCGGCAGCTCGGATCCGATCACACGAGAGAAAGGGAGATCCCCYCCCCCTCCCCCTGCCCCCGCCGGCCGCGAGAGGAGATTTCCCGCACCTAATGGCTCCTTCCTATGCGGTCGAGTGTTTTAAAACGTGCTCGCTTCCGGCACTGGTCAAGGGAAGCGGAAGCCGGTGGTAACCGGACCGGATCGGGATCCAAACTCGCGGATGGATAATTAGTTAACTAAGGGACGAGATTACATGAATTTACGTAAAGGTAAAGGTGCGCTCGGTGCACGCAGCGGACACATTCCTTCCTCTCGAAGTTCTCGATACGGTAATAATAATTCATCAACGTTTAACGAGCAAAAGGGTAGAGGCAGATAGCAGGAGTCCAGCAAGCGAGGAAATGAAAATTATGGACCGCGTAAAGATCGCACGGTGACACTTGCAGGAGAAAACTCACCGCCCATCGCACCGCGTTGGGAATTTCAGGAATGCCGCGCGCTCGGCGACTACGAGCGATTTTCACAGAAAGCTGTAAAAATTAGGAGCCACGTAATCGACACGCATATAATTCTCGTCAAATGCGCGACGCTGAAAAGCCAGCGGCAGCTGGCAGACGCGACGCGGCTAACGTAACGCAAAGTGCAAATGCTGCCGCGTCATAGACGCACATGAACGGTAATCCGCGCGCGACGTGATTAATAATAATTTGCCGGTCGGCATAAGCGGAACCGATTAGCCGGCTTAGCCAAGCGTTATGGTAATAGGCAGCTATTACCCACCGACTGCAACCTCTCTCCGTCTCACCTCCTTGCCTCGCTTCCGCCCCTTCGTTCGCCACTTCGTTCCGTCTCTCTCCCAACCCCCGTTGGTATTCCAGGCAGCCGGGACTCTCTCTCTCTCTCTCTCTCTCTCTCGGCATCATCTGTCCGTCTCTGTCACTTGAACGCACCCCCTCGTGATGGCCAGTCACTTTGAGCATCGACCGGCGCGTCCGATCTCGTACTCGCTCGACTCTTCGGCGCGACCCGCTCGCCGATTTTCCACGTTGATAAGTAAATCTCCTCGAGACGCGCCACGAAGGCGGGAATGTTGACGGGAATCCTCGCTGCTGTGGCTCGAGCAAGACGGGATTCGCCGTGTTCTCGAAGAAGGACTTTCTCGTTTCGCTGACAAACGCAGAGATCGAACAGCGAATTCGATGGACGCGCGCGCGAATTCGGGCTTTCCACTCGACAGCGATCTTCGCGGAGCTGCATTATAACGCGTCAATCAAGCCAATCAGAATTTTCCTCCCCGCGCAGCAGGGCAAGCGACGATTACTTTCGCGTGATTCGTTCGAATTTCTCGTTAACGATGCCGGGCACGCGCCCGCGCACGCACGCGAGGTGTAATTAATTTTCTGCCAATTAAAGCGGACGTCGCGACGCCTTCGAAAATCGGCGCGACGCCGGGCGGAATTACACCCGGAGACCGCGCCGGCGTAACGCTCGCGCGGAATTGGTAATCAAGTAGCGCGCACGAAAGAGACAGACAGAGAGAGAGAGAGAGAGAGAGAGAGAGAGAGAGAGAGAGAGAGAGAGAGAGAGAGAGAGAGAGAGAGAGAGAGAGAGAAAGAGCACACAATTCTGGGAGCCGGTCGGCGTGACGACAAGGGTAATTGCCGGACGATAGGGAATTTCAATTCTCTCTCCCTCCCCCTCCCTCCCTCCCTCTCTCTCTCTCTCGCCCTCCACTTTGCTCGCGCGTACCGGAGATCTGCATACTTTGTGTCTCGTACGGCGCGCGACGACGTTCGACGAAATTCGGCCGGAAACGACGACGGCGCGCGTTTCCCCCTCCCGAATGTCGTCATTTAGCCGTCAGTTACGATGGATCGCAGGAGCGGCGATTGAGCCCGATCGTTATGAATCTCGCGTTTTATCCCGGGCAGATCCGCCGCTCCGGCACCGACGAAGCCGTACGAGACTCGAGACACGCTGTAACGCAGCAACGCGCAGTTTCGTTTATCCGGCCAATTGCCCCCCTCCCGCCCGCTCCCCCCCTCCCCTCCCCCTATCGTAGGCAATTGCGCCGATTCGGCTGATAAATCAGCGTGATTAGCTGTTTGTCTTGACGCTTCCCAGCGTAATCGCGTAAATCGTAGCTGTCAACGTGGTGGAACGACCGCGCGAAAACGGAAATTTTCATAAATCTTTCGCGGACAGCTTCGAGGAAGGATCACGTATGCATAATGGAATATTTATATGCAATATATATGCATATATGCAATATATATTTGCAATATATATTTCATGCTAATTACGCGGGAATTATCCGAAAGGATTGTCCCTTCTTCACACTTAATTGATTCTTAATATCTCTCGGGAAAGGAAAGCAAATCTGTGTTTCCTGTAGCGATACTTGTATCGTCATCACTTGCCATCACTGATTGTACTACCCGTACTTAAAGTGCATTACATGAGAAAACTTGCGTTTACGCTAATGACACGGGAATTATCCGAAAGCGTTGCCGTGCCGTGCACGGCACCGAGAACGTAAACAACGACGTGCTGTCCTATGAAGTATCGGAGATTAATCGAGCGCCGAAGCAGTACGCTTAGACGAGCGCGGAGGTCGGAGGTCGGGAAGGCGCGGTATTATACGTTCGAGCGACCGCATTAGCGGAATTGCAGCGCGGCACGGTATACGCCGCACGGAAGTTCGAGCGCAAGCGCGAGCTCGCATTATGGCCCGAGCGGGCATCCCGAAATTCGCGGCTTTCAATTCGGCTCGCCGTAACATTGATACGGGATGCAGCCGCGTGTGTGCGTAAGGGTTGGCCGCATAGGAGGGGAGGGGTGGGGAGGGGAGGGGGGGTGGCCGAGGGGAGCCGGCTGAGTTATTAAGCAGCGGCAGATGCCGCCCGCGACGCAAGAGCAAGTAGCTGCTGACTCGTGCTTTCACTCGTCCTCGATCAAAGTGTTTACGCGGATAGAGTGAAGGGGGATGAACTCTCGAGATCGGCGGAAGGGAGGGGGAGGGTGTCTGGCAGTCTCGCGCGGAGGAGAGTAACTTGGCCGTGCGTATCGCTCGATCGGCGTCGCGACGGGCACGCGTTGATTAATCCACTTTGGAACTTGTCAAACTGTTTTCCGCCTGACACGACTGGCCGTCAACGTGGTACCCTCCGCTTCCGGCCGCTTCGAGCGTGCCCGCGCGTGCGCGTTACAAGCGAGTTCATTATCGCCCGTGTTATGTATCTGTCGCGTTGCAATCTATCGACATACGATGGCTGTCGCCACTGTAGCTTGACGCGTGATGTCACGTGACGAGGAGAGATGAAGGACTCGGAGCATCCCTCTGACTCTGTCTCGGGATTTCCGGGGGATCGGAAATGGCTCTATGATCATTCTCCAACGACGAGCACGCGCGCTCGCGGGAGATCGCGCGACTCCACGCATCGTCTTCTCGTATTACAACACGTGCTTCTCTTTTCCTTTCAGGTGTAACCGCTGTAGTAACGTCCGCGGGCGGGCACAGCTTCGACGCGCACCTACGCGGCCCCAGCTTCCAGCTGGAGCCGCCGTCGAGGATCGAATTCTCGAACTCCAGCGGCGCCTGGCTGGACTGCTCGGCCTCCGGAAGTCCGCAGCCCAATATCGACTGGTCCACCGCGGACGGGCATCCGGTGAACGATGTCTCGGGCGTCCGGAGGGTGCTCAGGAACGGTACCCTGGTGCTCCTGCCGTTTCCGGCCGCGGCCTACCGGCAGGACGTCCACAGCGCGGCGTACAGGTGCGTCGCGAGCAACTCTGTCGGCAGGGTGCTCAGCCGCGACGTGCAGGTCAGAGCAGGTGAGCGAAACGCATTTGAGACACCGGATACCGTGCGCAATGACGGCAACTGACGGCGCAAATGACGGCGAGAGAAAAATGGAAAGCGGAGAGATTCGCTTATCCGCGATCTGTGAAACATCTGTGAAACATCAGTAAACGCGGCTGTAATTTGGATGAATCTCCTTGTAATTATTCGATACACTTTGTGCGCGCGTGTCGAGTGACACAGAGAGCACGGGGTCGTTATAACTTACGTATCGCGTGGCAGGTATAAATGTGTCACAAAGCGGAATCGATCATTCTGAGCGGATCGCCAACCGGCGAGCCCGTTTTTATAATAATTCGCTCGCTCGTGATCCGATCCTGATCCTTCCGTCGTCGCTGTCGCGATGACGTTATTTACGCGCGGCCCTTCGTTATCGGTGCGGCCGGCCGCGCGCAATTGCGCCCGTTATTTAGCCAAGTGTCCTCTAATTAAGGAACGGCGAACGGCTTAATCGGCACATGGCCATCGCGTTTGCAGTTCCAACGCGCCGACGCACTGTCGGCAAAGTCTATCAAGCGGATTACGCCAGTCAACAGTAATCGCGAGTGAACTCCTGCGCGCGATAAAACGATAAATAGGCGATAAATAGGCTTCACGCCGCAGCATCCCGCGAGCATTTGCGAGCGATTGCGTTCGAATGCGACTCGCGGCGAGTCGCGTCGAGAGCAGATCCGCGCGCGCTGAGTGAAGTGACGTCATTTCACGTACATTCGCCTCGAGGTGCGATCGGACGAGCAGAGCTCTCGTTGCCTCTCGATTAGAGACGCTCACTGATTCCTCGCGTCGTTCTCCAAGTCGTTGAAACAAACTCTCGAGAACGCGGCTCTCGATGGTATCGCGATAGGCAATCGGGAGTCTCTTAACGGAACCGTCGTCACGGCTGGTCTCGGCTAATCAGACGCCATTTCCCACGCTATATCCATTGAATTAATTCGAGTAGCTCGCTTCTTCGCGAGATTCTCCTCTAAACAACGCGGTTTCCCGGCGCGGGCCGTGCGATACGATCGCCAAACCAGGCAGCTGAACGTGCCTTCGCCGACATCGACGCGAGAAGAGATGCACGCAGCCTCCCTCCTTCCGCTCGCTCGCTCGCTCGCGCAGGGCGCAGCTTGGTGTAATTACCTGCTCGAAAAAGAAGGAGAAAAAAAGTGGAGAACAACGCAATCTGAATGCAAATCCGCGACAGCTGCGAGGTCGGCTCGCTGCTCCCAGGATTCCCAGCTACTAAACCTCGTATTTCCACCCATCCACCCGCTATTCCGCCCTCGCCTTCCACTCTCGCCTCCCCCCCGCTATCTCCCATAAAGCTGCGACCACCGACGTGCGTGTCCGCTAATTAAAACTTTACTTTCCGCTTTCGGCTTAACAAAAGAAATCTCAATTCCCGTCCTCCAATGGAGCGAACGCGCGCGCAAAAAGGTTCAATTACAGGAATCCGCGCGAATCGTCGTCGCTGCGCAGCGACGCAGTTCTGTGAACGACAGGGTCCACAGAATACCAAGGGAATCTCAAAACGGGAAACGCCAGCCGTGACGACCCTTGTCCGACATCGCGTCGTAACGTGTCACGGGAATCGCAGCCCCCTTCCGCCGCCGCCGCCGCCGCCGTCGTCGCCGCTGTCGCCCGAAAATCGTCTCGAACCGCGTCTTATCGCGGGATCTCGCGTTCGTGTCGCAAAATAGAGCCAGCCATGTGGAACGATGGAGAAGAGAGAGAGAGAGAGAGAGGGAGGAGGAGGAGGCTCTAGGAGTCAGGAAGCTGAAAGGGGACGGGGGAGGGAGGAGGAGGAGGAGGAAAAAAACGCGAGACAATGTCCTCTCGAGCGCGCGGTCCGGCCGGGGGCGAGGCGGGATAACAGGAGAAAATTCAGAGCAGCCAGGATAGAACGAGGCGGTCGAGGGTGAGAGGGAGAGCGGAGTCTCCGCGACGAGGCGTCGCGACGCCGGCCTGTCAGACCGCACCGGCGAGGCTGGCTGGCCGTCGCCCTTGGAATTTCCACGTAAATAAAATCCCCGGAAGAGTACGGTCGCACCCCCGGAACGCGCGAGGCGGCTGCGAAGAGGAGTCCGCGCGGGGGTGGGAAACGGGGAGAAAAACGACAGACGCGGCGAACGCGCCAAGGACGACAACGCCGAGGCGTTCGTTATACATCCGCGTCGCCTCACGCCTCGGCGCGTCCCGACGTCGAGCGACGTCGAGATTCGCCCCGGATCCCGCGTAACGACCATGTGCGACACCCCGATGGTGTACGTGTGTACGTATGTATGTGTACGTGCGATACCCGCCGTGTGCACCATAGTGTAGCAGGACGGCGCAATGTAACGAGACGGCGACGGTGTAATTGAAAGCGAGACTGCCGGCGTAACTGCGATTGCTTTTTCATTACGGCGGCAATTAGAGGCGTCCAAAAGCAACTTCGGCAGTGTTGCGGAGCCCGGAACACGTCCGCGAGTCTCGCGAGTCATAAGCGACTGCTCGAATCACAGCGCGACTTTACGGATTGCGGCTCGCGTGAAAGGAAGCGATTCCTCTCGGAACACCGGCGTTCCGATTTCTTCGACAGTTATCGCGCGATGTACCCGCGAGATTTCATTCGATGTGTTGTGTGTTTGCAGTGGTGGCACAGGCGTACAAAGTCGACGTGGAGGTGACGGGGGGCGCGTCGAGGGGATGCACCGCGATATTGCGCTGCATCATACCCAGCTACGTGAAGGATTTGGTGCGCGTGGTATCCTGGCTGCACGAGCCCTCGTCCTACATATACCCCTCGCTGCAAGGAGGTAAATGCACGTCGGCGTCACGTTTGCGACGCGGAAGGCCAATTAGAGGGACTGAGTGAAAAATTCAGAAACGCCGTGGCGGGGCGTTTGCGAATGCTCGCGCGAGCGAGCGAGAAAGTCACTCGCCTGCACTCTCGCGGCGAGTCCACGCCGCGAATGTTGAGTCGCGGAACGTTCTCGACGGAGATCCTCGATGAAGAAGACGTCCGATGTAATTTAATCTCACGGTTTCACCCGCCGAAATTCAGTTCGCTGCGCGAACAACGCCATTTGCCGCGCCATTTCAACATGGCATTTTAGTCTCCACGTTGTACAATCTCGCGATTGTACTAATTAACATCAACGAATTCAAAAAGTGTCCCTCTTACGCGCATTTTACGCGTAAAATATATCCGCCGCTGATCCCCCGAAATAACATGGCCGGTCGGGGAGACATTACGGGGCGGATCGTCGCGGATGCGATGACAGGCACGAAAGAATTACACCTCGGCGACGATACGAGGGTAGCGGCGACTTTCGGGGTGCACGCCGCCTCGTGCACCGCACGGCGAGCCGCGCTATTGCCCACGAGAACTAAAATTTAATATCCCGTGGTGCGGACGCCCGGACTGAAATTTAATATCCACAATAATGCGGCGTCTCCTTCCGCATGGACGGGGTGCGCGGAATCAGGATTGTCGGGAGGGACACCGACCTCGCGCCGAGAGCATCAGTTCATTAGTAGCTCGCAGAGATTAATCAGATTTGCTATGAACGCGAACCCAGAAAATTGCACACGAGGACGTGCGCGAAGGAGAGGGAGAGAGAGAGAGAGAGAGAGAGAGAGAGAGAGAGAGAGGCTGGGTGTTATACATGTTAATTAAACGCTGCCGCGTTTTTGCCTCCCGCGAGTTGATTAGCGGTCGTAATTAGCAATCGCGTAAACTAGAACACTCTGTAAAACGGAAATCGCGTTATCCACCGGCGATTATCAGCGCGTGGGGAAATCTCGCGGAGTTTCCCCGTTCACCGACCCCGCCGCGGTTCGGGAAACGACCTTCTCCCGGAAAATCCCTTACAAAGGATTCTCGCGGAGTTTCAGGATCAGCTGCAAAACCTGGCGGTGCACATGCGGCGACAATTACCTTCGGGCGTGAATTTCGCGAGGAAGAGTCCGATATTTTACGGTCTCCGGCGAACGCGATGGCGGACGCGATGGCCGCCGCATTGTCGCGCGGGCAGGCATTTTTCTCACGTCGCAGCGTGCTATCGCGACTGCGTCGGTGTCAGTCGGGACGTAATTCGCCCCGTGTGCGTACATAACATTCGGTCCATGTACGCCGGATCGTACATATGCGCGTACATGCATGTGTCGCGTCGCGTCTATCGTGAATGGGCAGCGCGCTATAGGCTCCGTCGAATGTAATACCCGGACTACACAGACCATTCGGTCCACCTGACTTGGCGACAATCTATTCGGAAGGTTGCCTTATCGCGGCGAACACCCTTGCGGCTCTAATGTCTCAGGAACGAGCTCGTACTCGACCGTATTGCATGCAGCGGCTACTGCTGCGCTTAATGCTCGGCAGCTGAACGCGGTGTACAAATTAATCTCTTGCTCTCTTCGCTTTGGCTTCTTTTACCGGAAGGTCTTTCCTCGCTCGATTCATGGATCCGAACTGCGGCGAGATCCTTTGAGCCGAGTCTTGAGCCGGTAAATGCCGCAGCTCCTCGCTTTCAAATTTCTCGACCATGGTGTTCTTCGTCTTTGAAGTTAAAGTCTTCTTCGCGAAATCCGATGTACCAATATTTGCAAATGACTCACCATCGCGTTCTCATCAAGAGCTAATCATTTCAGCGGCTTTAGCGGCCTCCTTTTCTAATTGGAACGCGAGAAGGATGCAGTGCAGCGAATGTGCTCCTTATCGGAGGTCAACGTGCATACGTTTGGAGATTATGTTGGCCGCTCAGGTACCTCGTACAGTATTCCGAAAGCGTTGGATGCCAGCATCTAAAAATCACCAAAGGTTCGGTAGATGTCCCCATTTAAATTCCCCGAAATTGTCGAAAGAAAAAGCAACAAATTAATTTGTACATCCGTTTATTTATTAATTTGTACAATATACGCGAAAGCGCCGATCCGACGCAACGCATACGTTATTTCTGTTTGTTTGTTATTTTTATCTTTGTTTTTCATTCGCCTGCCGCTGCTGCGTGCCACCGCGAAAAACACTTTGACGGCGCGATTCGCGTGGATGCAATTTTTCTTATCGAGGTTGGCAATTTTTTCGGGCATTAAGCAGAAGCGAGCATCGATTGCTCGGCGAAAACTCGCCGGGAAATGAGATTCCGTCGATTATTTCTCCCGTTCCGAGACGGCAGAGTTTCGCGATCCTCCATATGGAAACACCTGCGTGATTGCGCCCTCGATCGACGCCGGGTGGAGGAAAGAAGAGAGGAAGCTAAAAAAAGAGTGTGGATTATTATCGAATGTAACGCGAGGAGTATAATTGATCGATAACGGCCGTTCTCGAGGCGAGCTTGACTCTACGCGTATCAAAGTTTGCACATAAAATTTCACATTCATGAAATTTGACATTCCTAGCGCGTGTGCCTGCTGTGCGTACGTGTTAAGCACACGAAACAGCGATCGCGCACGTAGCACGCGCGGCCTAATCGCGGATTCGCCAGATCACGAAGACGCGAGTTCCCGAGTTCGGGATTCGCGACTGTTTAGGATAATCGCGGTCGTTAAGCGCCGTGTTCGGGCTTATCTGGCGCGGCCCCTCGAGCCTCAGAGCTCAAGCAGGAGAACGATGCCCCTACGTCACGTAGATGGGGGTGGAACCGCGGGATTAGGGTAATTATCGTGCAGACGCGGCCACGTCCGTCCGAAAATATCGGCGGCGCGTTATCGCGATCGTTAAAGATAATCGACGCGGGGTTTATCGGGAAACGCTCATCCCAATTATTATCACCGGCGCTCATTCGATATGAATAACACGCCGGGATTAGAAAGCCGTGCATTATTCATACATTCTGAGCGGCGCTCGGTCCACGCTTCGCGCGAACGAAACGAACGTTCACGTGGCGATTAAAAAAAAACCATCGACCATGACGATGGGAAAAGGGTGCGATAAACAGTGAAATTCGATGAAGCGATACTAGAGATCTATTTATTATCCAGTTATATCTCGCGCGCCATGTTCCTCGAAGACTCGTGTCAATTAAATGCCAATTAGCGATGCCGCTCCCGCGGAATCCCGGATTTCATCCTCGCCTTCTCGCTGACGGCTCAAGTTTGCTAAGGTAGACACGCAAATCCAACTGCGAAAGTTTTAATATGATGCGCATAAAACTGGGCAGATGAACAGATAGATAGGGAGAAAGGATCTGTCTCTAGGATACTTCTCTATCTAGCTGCACACGGCTTTCCCGATACGTTTGACGTTTCATGCCTTTCGATCGCGACATTTTCTAGACGGCAAGTTCCACCTGCTTCCCACGGGAGAGCTTCTGGTGCACAGCCTCGAGTTCAGCGACCAGCTGAACGGCTACAGATGCCGCACGATGCACCGTCTCACGAGACAAGTGGTCGTTAGCTCTATGGCCAACATTAGGATAGCAGGTGAGTCACGGTAACGCCGATAAGTTCCGTAGGAGACTGCTACGCGCACCGCTGCTTGTGACGCGCCGAGTTTTCTGCATTCTGCTTCACAGATCACAGAGGCGTAATGCCTCCCGTGATACTCGAAAACTCCGGCGTCGTTCACGTCGCCCAGGACGAATCGACGTCGTTAGTCTGCGTGGCGCAGGCCTGCCCCTCGCCGGAGTACCGGTAAGTGTTGGCGAAAATCCTGTCCGCGCGAGAGAATCTCCAGAGAAATCGCGCCGAGAGCACTCGTCGCGTGTCATCGGGCGAGGCGAGGCTCTCCAATTCCCTCCTTAGAGCGCTCCCTTTTTGCTTCTTAAAAAAACGATTGGACGACTGTTCCTTTCTTCCTCTCTTTTAAGCAGAACGAGACGGATGGTGGGAACAGTGGGAACAAAATTATATCGCGTTCTCTGTCGCTCTATCGTGACAGGAAACTGAATTTCTGTCGTCTCCACGCCGGCGCCATCGCTCACCACAAGTGCACGCAGAAAGAGCTCCGGTCTGATCTCCGGCATGACTCCCGCGATGATCGCTGGCAGGGGTTGAGGTCATCGCCCATTCTCAACGCGCGAGCGTAAAGCGTTTCGAGGGTGCACTCGCGCGTAGAGGTCAGTGAACCGCTTCCGAGCACGCGCGCGCGCGGATCAGCTGATCGCGTCTGGATCCGGATCTCACTTCTGCGCGTGCTAGAGAAACGCGCGAACCTCCTCGACGAAGATGTCGGAGCAGACATGTCCGTCATGGGGTGAAACGTTAAGCGAAACGCTAAAATAACGGCATCGCGCATATTACATGGAAGCATGCCTGCCAGGCGGAATAACCAAGATCCACTTTCGTATAAATAATGTTTCGCGCGAAGTCTCGTGCGATATCGCACGGTTCTAATCGGAAAAATGCGGCGCATCTCTTGCCATTATAAAATAATATAGCCGCTGCAAAGAGAGAGAGAGAGAGAGAGAGAGAGAGAGAGAGAGAGAGGGAGAGAGAGTGCCCTTTGTCAAATCGAATTTCTATACCGGTCGACACAAAGACGAGCGCGAGTGTTTTTGCGTGCACGGGAAATCGACACTCGGGGAACGAGCAAACGCGAGTCTATCGTTTCATACGTGACGCCGGCTTTGAGCCGGCTTCTCCATGGACGGCGGGAGCGAGAGAGATGGAGATTCTTCACGAGGATCTCAACCCTTTCCTTTAATCCTGCTTCTCTGCCGCCCGGCCCTGGGAAATTACGATCGAATCCTGCGGGATCGAGGAAGCGCACGAGGGAAAAGACCGGATGATGCGAGGGAGAAGAAAGAGAGAAAGAAAGAGAGAGAGAGAGAGGAAAAGGTGAAGACGAGCGACAAAGTGCTCCAAAGAGATCGGGACGGAGGGGAGAGGAGAGGATGAGATTTTGATCGGGGAAAAGTGGAAGCACTCGATCGTAAAGCCTCGCGAGAGGGTGGCACAATCGGAAACTCTCCATGTCGCTCGGCTCGAGGAGCAAGAGAGAGAGAGAGAGAGAGAGAGAGAGAGAGAGAGAGAGAAAAGGGGTGGAAAGGACTCGCTGTCGCCGGCGCGCGACTCGGCGTTTTCCGTCGGGCGGATTTTCCCGTCTCTCCACCACAGGCTACAATCGAACGGCGCACTTTATCTTTTGCCACTTTGCCGAGCGGGAAATTTGACAAACGGTCCTTTACCTGCCTGCGCGTTCTCGACGCTCGACACGCGAGTTCCGCGGGAAATGCTCGCCGCGCAAACGGAATCAGTCTGTGCCGTCTGTGCCGCAAAAGACGTCAAAATAACGGGCGCGAGCGTCTCGCGCGCCCTTCTACGCGGAATTTTAATAAAAAGAAAGAAACCCCAAATTGCGCGTAATCCGAGGAGGAAATTTCCAACGGGAACGAAAAATCCAACCAAGCAGTTGGAGCGATCTACATTTTGGCCTGCCGGATGAAAGACACTCCTCTCCTCCCACCCCAAACCCCTCCCCCTTCCTCTTCCGGGACGGCGAGACGTAGCCTGGCAAATGCTCGGCGGAATGAAAATTTATTGGCAATATCGCGACACGGGGGAGAGGGCACCCCCGGGCTGTAGCTCTTCTCTATGAAAAATACATTCGCGTAATACGTTTCAAGTTGGCCGCTTCTCCTCCTTCCCCGCCCGCCCCCGCCCGTCCCCTCCCTCCCTCCTCCTCCCCCTGACCGACCGGCGGAGAAAGGGGGAGTTAGGGTAGGCGGGGGAGAGGGGTCGATTGTCTCGCGGGAGCGAGAGGCGCGTAACGGCGCGCGCGCGACCGGCGATTCTCGTTCGTGAAATACCGCCGCGTTATTAAGATCCGCGCGCGCGAGAGGGAGAGAGAGAGAGAGAAACGGTCCCACGAGAGGAGATGCATTATGGGAATTTATATGCGCGCGTACGAGGTCCCGTCATAAATTTGCCGCGGGTTATACGCGACGCCGATACACGCCGCGCCGATATATCGCGCGCGAGCAACGGCCGCCCGCCTCGATTGGGACGACCGTTCGAGCGCGCCCGGACAAATCGGGAATCGGATGAGATTTCCCGGAATATCCCGGTATCGCGCCGGAATTTATTGAATTCTCGCGGACGCGCGCAACTTTTAAGTACTTTCGCGACGCGCCGTAGCTCCCGAACTTCCGCCGCCCCGTTAACGACTACTCGACGATTCGACTTCTCGATCGGCCAACTTCTCGGCTGAATCTTTCATGCGAACGATTCCCAGCTGATGGCGGCGGTAATCTTATTCGGATGCGCACGTTGGATCCGACAGAACGCTTTTTATTAGAAGAGCTCGACAAGGCGACAAGCCCGGTTTCAAGAGCGTTCAGTTTCGTCCCGTTTTTCAAAACGGAACGCAGCGTGCTCTGAAACGCACCTAGTTTTCTCACCTAGTATCCTTTCGACACTCTGTTGATATCCGCTGCCGCGAGAGATAATTCTCCGTACGTTACGTTTCCCTTATCACTCAAAAAATTCGGAATTCTTTGCCAGCTTGCTGGCAAATTTCTGGAAATAATCCGAGTCCTCCCTCTCGCGCGCGAGTTGCGCGACCACCGCGCGTCGTCGGCACGATTATCGATTATTCTCCGCCGCGAGAAATCTCTCCCGAGCAACTCTCGTCTGATTGTTGATCCCGCGTTCGACATACTTCCGGTCATGGCTGAAGGACGAAGAAGGACGAAGGCGGTCCCCTTTCGTGCCTACGATCCGAGCGATTCGAAATCTGAGCGCACTGCGATCGAGAACTGTCAGTAACTCGAGAGAGAAAGAGAGAGAGAGAGTGAGAGAGGGGAGGGGAGAAAGGAGAGAGAGCGGCAGAGCAGGGAATCCGAGGATAAACGCCGGCGGATGTCAGGTCGGCGTCGTTTCTAGGTCGACGTATCCGAAAAGCCAGCGAAATTGAACTTCTCCCCCCCCCCCCCCCCCCMCCCCCCCCCCGCCCTTCCCGCCTCGCCGGCTCTTTGCTGCGCCAACTGCTTTGCTTTTCGATGAAAAATTATTCCCCCGGCGAGGCGGAGTGCGAGAGACAGGAGGAGAGGACAAGATGACAAGGTGACAGAGAGGAAGAGAGATAAAGCCGGAGAGAGCAGGTCGGAGACTGTATAGATCTCGCGCCGTCTTCCTCTTTCCTGCCCTTGATCGCGATGACTGCGATGACTCTGTCGAAAATCGATTGTGCGATTGTCTGTCGGACGGCAAGTTCGAATTTCCGGATAGCACGATCGACAAACACGACGACAGAATTCCCGTCACGATACGAGCGAGTGTCATCGATTCGTTTCATTCTGTATCCTTCCGCAGTTTTCATTTATACGTTTGCTTCCGCTTCCCCTCCGAACCGTCCAACATTTAGCATCCTTCTCCGAGCGCGATAGATTAACGACCACCGCGTCGTAAGTACGATCTTGCCGCGCAAGTGGCAAGGGACATTTCACTTCCCGTTTGCCCGGCAAGATCGCCATAACGTTCGCGCGAGCGCTCGTTACGTTGAAAGCATTTCCGATGCTTCCGCTTGCAGGTGGTACGCGCAAACGGGCGCGGAACCAATGTTGGTGCTCTCCGGGCCCAGGACCAGGTTGCTCGGCTCCGTGCTGGCCATCGAGGCGGTAACGTTGGAAGACAGTGGCGTGTATCGCTGTTCCGCGTCCAATTCCGGTGGCGAGGCCAGCGCCGAGATCAGGTAGCGAGGATTAGCGAGGTTTTATCAATGCTGCTCTTCTTGCCCCAACTGCCAAGGTCACTCCTCATTCGACACGGACCTTTGTGATTTCAGGCTGATCGTGACGGCGCCTCTCCACGTGGAGGTGACGCCTCCGTTGCTCAGCGTGCACCTGGGGGGCAACGCCGAGTTCCGATGCGAGGTCGGCACGCATCCGCAAGCTGGACCGCATTTTATCACGTGGTACAAGGACGGCCGGCAACTTCCCGGGACAGGCAGGCAATCGGAATTGCTGAGGCTCAACGGAATCGGACGGGAGGACCGCGGCATGTATCAGTGCATTGTGAGGCGATCGGAAGGCGATACCGCTCAGGCATCGGCGGAACTTCAGCTGGGCGGTACACGTTGATGCTTACTTGACTCTAGATTATTCGTGCTCGTCTCGCGAGCGGATCACGCGACTTGAGGGAGAACTGACTCGAGCTTTGGGAGAGGTGCGCCGGAGTGATCGCGAAAGAATCCGGGAGGAAAGGGATGATCGATATCGTTGAAGTCCCAGCACGGCCTCGCGGAGAGTTAAAAACGGTTACAACTGAAATCGGGAAGGGACAACACGCTCGAGCATTAAATACGTCCCGTCCATTAAATACGTTAATGACTCGTTCGTGCTTCGCGGCATCGCGCGGAAGATACTAATAACACGGGCCACATCGCGAGCGTGCAGCATCATCCCCCGAGATCCCGTAATAATAACGGGGACAGCCGATACCGCCGTGGCCCGATCTCCTCGCGCCCGGATATTGACCCGTATCACTCTCTCTCTCTCTCTCTCTCTCTCTCTCTCTCTCTCTCTCTCTCTCTCTCTCTCTCTCTGTCTCTCTGTCCCTCACTCTCTTCCTCTCCCTCGTGCCATCATCGAAACGCGCCGTCAAAGGTGTCCCAGCGAGAGGAGAAGACATCGCCGGCACCGATCGGCAGCCCGCGTTATACTATCTATCGAATTACAGAGAACTCGATTACTCGGCAAAGAGGCGGCAGCCACCCGCGCCCCGAGCTGCTAGGGACCGTGCGGCGGGCGGGAGGGTAGAGAGAGGTCATCACTTTGAAGCGGAGAGAGGTCTTCTTTTGCAGAGCTTCGCCTAGAGGCCTCTCCCGCGCTCTCCCCCGCGCCCTCGGACGTGAGTTTCGGGACGAGTCCGCTGCGCGGAGTAGGCACGCGTGGTCTCGCTACTGCGATTACGGAAATGTTCGATAACCGCGAACGCGGAGATGAATTGAGCTGCTGACGGCGAGGAAGCAGCGAAACTTTGCTGCTTACTTCTCCTATCTCACCCTATCCTGTTCTCATCCCATCGGTGAGTGGACCTCGGAGATTCAATTCGGAGTTTCGCCTCCGGCGCGCTCAGCGGCGCTTGGAAATTCCATTCGCGCGAGCTGCCAAGCACTCGCGAATCGTGAGATGCTCGTCGAAGAATCTGTCATTGATGCTTAAAGCGGGGACCGGACACACCCTGGGTGCAGCTACACGAGGCTCTGGCTTGGAGAGGGCGGCAAGGGCGGCCAGCAGGGAGGGAGAAGAGCCTTTGAAACAACAATGAAGTTAGCGTCTCCCGCTCGTCAGCGTCAGTAATGCACAGAATTTACGTCAAAGAGAATTCGAGCGCGAGCGAACGGGAGACAACAACGGGGGGGGGGACATTCTCCCGCTCGCGAGGGAGAGAGAACGAGAAAGAGAGAGATGGGGCGATCGTCGATACAATTTCGTCAGTAAGGAATAGAACGAGAGGACGAGAGCAGAGCTCCGGCGCGCGAGCGGAACGGTTCGACTGCGGGGAAAGTCGGAGGCCCGCGAATCATCCCTTTCCCCTTCTCCTCCCCTGTGCGTGAAATCCGCCCGGTGCTCCGAACGAGATCCGCGCGCGACTAATTGCGCGGACGATCGAATCGATCCGCGAGAGAATCGGCAGATCGCGCGGGTCGCTCGGTGATTATCGGTGACCTCACGACCCAAAAGAAAGAGAGAAGAAGGGAGGGAAATAGGGAAAGACAAAGAGAGAGAGAGAGAGAGAGAGAGAGAGAGAGAGAGAGAAGAGATAGGAAAAAGGGAGAAAACGAGGAAAAAACGCGAGGATCGCTTTCGCGGAGCTTCGATGCTCGTTCGCTCGCTCGCTCGCTCCTCCAGCCTCGTGCCGGGAAATCAACGTAATATACACGAATCTCGCGGGCGCGGTGTACGGTCGCCATCGTTGCGGCGATGAAACGTTCCGGCCGCTGCAATTTCGCGCGGCAAAAGCACGCGAGTTCTATGGTCGCGCACGACAAAATCGGAGCGCCGGCGGAAAAGTCATTTCCACGAAGCGAACAGAACTGCCAAATTACTCAAAATGAATTCCTCGTGTTCCAAGCGAAGCAGGAACGCTCCCTCCCTCCCTGCCTTTCTCTCTTTCTGTCTCTGGCTCTCTCTTCCTGCCTTTCGCAGCACGTTTTCGCCAATTCGACTAACGTCCGAGTGCTTCAATTTGCCGTTTTTATATCGGTCCATCGGAAATAGTCGCGACGACGGCCGTACCGGACTGGAAATAAAAGTATAAATCCAATTACCTACGCCGAGATATTGGATACTCGCTTTTCTTTTCCTTTTATGACGCCGTAAAGGAAAATTCGCGGTTTTGCCGGTTAATTATGCAGGACGCGCGGGACGCGCGCCGATGCTTCTACCGATTTCCGCCACTGTCATCGTCGTCATCGTCGTTCCATCCGGATACTTTGCGCGACGATGGATATTAATCGCGCGACGTAACAATCAACGTGAAAACGGCAGGAGCGCGGGAGGGAGAGAAGAAGAAGACGCTATTCTTCTTCTCTGCCTCTCTTTCGCGCGGAGATATTGTAATGCCGGCAGACGTCGGTCGCCATCAGCGTCACTTAAAATTCCATTTCATCGACCGGAAGGTGGAAGAGGAGTCCTGCGATGTCGCGACTACTACGACCGGGCGCGCTGATGATCGCTGGGGGGCATCGGAACGAGACTCATCAATTTGCGCACGGGCTCGCGAGCACGAGAAGCACCGAGAGAATCCGTCATTCACCCCGCCAACGACCAGAAGACCTCCCTCCTCCCTGCCCTCCTCTTCGCACCCCCTTCTCCCCCTTTCCTCGTCTCGCGAGACAGCTTTTTAATGATCGGAATCGATCGATGCACCTTCGATTACACGGCCCGGAAACATCGAGCGCGCTTCTTCGATCTGCGCGACCAACCCCCGCGACCCCTTCCGGTCTCGCGGACCCCGTCGATCCCAACTTCCAGCGCGCGCCCTCGAAAACGTCGACGGCGAGGAGAGAGAGCGTCCGCGCGTCGCTTCCGTAACGAGCCCATTGTCTCTCTCTCTCTCTCTCTCTCTCTCTCTCTCTCTCTCTCTCTCTCTCTCTCTCTCTCTCTCTCTGCGCGCAATTTCATCGTGATGGACCGTCGCGTTGGGCGTAGCGGCCTTGAGGATCGAGATATCACGGACTCTCGTTTCCTTCTTTCCGCGACACGCTCGTAACCCTTCGCCTAACCACCCCTTCCTTCTCCTCACTCTCCCCGCCCGCGTCCCGGCGGCGACACTCGCGCTTTTATCGCGCTCGGTGCACGCGCGACGTACTCGCGCGCGGATTACACCGGTAATTCGTATTTTCACGAGCGGGATAAGCGCTCCCGTGGAACTCTCCGTCGCCGAGTGGCTTTGTCGGTCTGCGGGGTAAACACGGCAGGACTCTTACGGTAATCTTTAAGGGCGCGGAGGCGTTCCGTCCGCGTTTCGTCCGCGAGTATCACGAGTATTCTCGCTCCCTCCATCCTTCATCCCGAACGCTGCTTCCGTAGGCCCGGGCGTCCTTAGGCGCGTTTCCGCGACCTTGATTAACGCTCGCGGCATAAATTCCTTCCCCGGCGTGTAATTAAGCTCGTCTTACGCGTTAACATTTCAGACGCGCCGCCCGTGCTGCTGTACTCCTTCATCGAGCAGACGCTGCAGCCGGGGCCCGCCGTGTCCTTAAAATGCTCCGCCGCAGGAAACCCTACACCGCAGGTATCATGGGCGTTGGACGGTTTTCCCTTACCGACTGGTAATGGAAGGTAAGCTCGCTCCAGTTCACCGAAATGGCCTACATTTTTGCCGATACGCCGCGCGCGCCTGCCTCCCGGCACTTGATACCTCGTAATTCACCGATGCGGCTAACGATCTGCGTCGGGGAACTCCAAGGGGAAGGAAAGATCGGAGGGGGGGAGAGAGAGAGCAGGATATCGATATCGCTCTTCAGGTGTGAGCGCGTATCGTATCGGCCGCGTCGCGTCTCTCATTTTCCCGGGATCTCCCTCTCGTCACGGCGACGTAACGTCGTCATTAACGTCGTCGCGAGTCAGAGCTCATCAGAACTCGTCGCCGACGAGAGCGAGAGAGATCGATTACTCGCCGTTTTCAGAGCAGGCGATCGACCGTCGCGCCCAGGAACGCAATTCATCGCAACTTCTCACGCTATCGTTCGCGATCGCGCAGTGTGCGCAGTTTAACGACTGATCGGCATAAAGGGCCCGCGAACCCCGCCGTAACCCGTTTCATCGCCGGCTTCGTCGCGACCTCTCGTGACCCCTCGCGACGTTTCCCAGCTCCGGATAGTTTCCACGCGTCGACCGTTATCCGTTTCCGGCTGATCGATATTTCGGCAAAAGCGCCGGCGATCTCAAGATTCGCGAAAGATCGCGCGGAGGAATAGCGCGACCGCTCCGCGTCTCCTCGCGATCGGTTCGCGGTTCGTTTTGTTCTTTTCCTCGCTGATGCGTCGCCGCGCTCGCGCTATTGTGACGGCGGAAACATTATTACGTGGATTGCCTGCCATCGAATATCGAGAACTCGAGTATTTGTCTCGATATACTCTCTCGATGGGAGAGACACGAGTGCCACGCGCGCGCGCGCGCGCGCGCGCGCGGAACGCAATTCCCGTGCTCATAAATTCGATGAGCGCGACAGATTACTCCATAAATTGCTTCTCGAATAAAAAAAAAAGCCTCATTGATCGCTGGGTTCGCAAGGTTCGTCATCGGCCAGTACGTGACGGTGCACGGCGACGTCATATCCCACGTCAACATAAGCCACGTCATGGTGGAGGACGGCGGCGAGTATTCCTGCACCGCCGAGAATCGCGCGGGAAAGGTGACGCATGCCGCGCGGTTGAACGTTTACGGTGCGTAACCCGCTAATTAGTCTCGCATGTAACAGCGTGAAGTAGATTAAGATTGATTACCGGATCGCGATTGACGCGGCGCTCCGCGCCGCTCACCGATCTCTGACGTGGATGCTTTCGATCACTCGCTCCCATTCCGCTCGCATTCCATTCCGGATCGCTGTCGAATCCGAAGGAGCAAAGTTCACACCGATGTGAACCGGTAATCCCGCCGACAGGACATGCTCGCATGTCGGCGCGAGATCCGCCGCGTCCACGCCGGTTGCGTTCTCAGTGGCAGGATACGTAAACGAGGGAATCTCTGCAGGACTTCCGTACATACGGCTGATCCCGAAGGTAACCGCGGTCGCCGGCGAGACCCTGCGCTTGAAGTGCCCGGTGGCCGGATATCCGATCGAGGAGATCAAGTGGGAGCGAGCGAATCGCGAGCTGCCGGACGATCTCCGGCAGAAGGTGCTCCCGGACGGCACGTTGATAATCAGCAGCGTGCAGAAGGAGGGCGACGCCGGCGTGTACACGTGCTGGGCGAGGAACAAGCAGGGCCACAGCGCCAGAAGATCGGGGGACGTCGCGGTGATCGGTAAGGCCTCACTTTCGTTCTTCAGTCACGAGCGATTGTCGCGCAGGTGGTCAGCGCAACTCCGCAAGATCGATCGGCCGGCATCGATCCGACAGGGAGACGAGGATGGGGAGGACGGCGATGCCGACCGGAAGGACGATCGATCGGTTCGACGTCGCGGGAAAGGAGGAAACGGAAACGGAAACGCGTTGCCTCGCGTTGGTAGATGAGAGATTTTAGGACTCCGCGGCGAATGGAGGCCGAGCGAACAGGCGCGCGCCTGTTCTTACTACCTACCGTACGATCGTACGAATCTGATGTGTCGCACGTGCGCTCACGAGCTCTCTCGTTGTTTGTTATTTCAGTTCCCCCCAAAATTAGCCCGTTCACGGCAGATCGCGACCTGCACCTCGGCGAGCGCACCACCCTCACGTGCTCGGTGACGAGAGGCGATCTGCCGCTGTCCATCACGTGGCTCAAGGACGGACGCTCGATGGGGCCCTCGGAGCGCGTCACTGTCACCAATATGGACCAGTACAATAGCATACTGATGATTGAAAGTTTATCTCCAGATCACAACGGCAACTACTCGTGCGTGGCCCGTAATGTGGCCGCAGAGGTATCGCACACGCAGCGGCTTGTGGTTCATGGTAATCCTCCTCTAGGCCCCCTACAATTTGCCCGACGACCGCCTGACCGCCCGAATTTTGCGTGTGCGCGTGTGTGTGTGTGTCCGTTGCGCGCGCGCGCGAATCCACCAAGCTCGGCCGGCCTCGGGAAAGCGGACCGCGCGAGTCGCGCGGGGAGGAGGACTCCGCACGTGGGAAAATCGCGCGAGTTCGCCGTGCCGTTAACACGAGCGAGATGCGATCAGGATACGCGCGATGCGCGCGAGCGAGATATAGCATGCCACAATTCTGAACGCTCCGAGCGGAAGTAGGCATTCGGCGGTGCCCCCGCGAGCGGTCCGCGACGAGGCCGCGTCGACGTCTCGCCGCCAAGGAACGTAGAGACTTGGTGGCTTGTAATTAATGATTGCTCACGCTTAGCGTGACTCTTCCTCATGCACGATACCCGCCTCTACCTCTCCCACACGTCCTCGAAGGGAAGTCGCACTTGGACTTCTCGAGAGCGACGCCGCGGCTTTCCTCCCGCATCGAGACGACGCCGCGACTTCGCGTCGCGCTTCCTTGATCTTGGCCCGTCCCTGAGCCTCGGTTGCCGAGATTTTGCCAAGCTTTTGAAGGAAAAGAAGGAAAAGACGGAAAGAACGAAAGTTTGAACGGAACGTCTCTCGAAGGGAGGAAATCCCGCGGTAGCTTCGGAAAGACGAACGAACGCTCGCTCTGAGATCATAGAAAGGATCGGATGCTGCGCGCAAGTGTGCGATGCCAATTTAAGTGTACAAGGTGTGAGGGCGTCAGGGGCAGGTCCGCGGCGGGGCCACCCTCTCTCTCCTCTACATTGCTACGTTA
>JAHMML010000008.1:336699-381699 GCA_020341155.1 Eciton burchellii | reverse complement strand
CTCTCTCTCTCTCTCTCTCTCTCTTCGTATCTTATCGCCGGATACTCACGGCTCCCCTTCTGCTGCGACTTTACAGCATCCCCATATTTCGCGGCGCCGTCGCGGCTCGTGACCGTAAAGAAGGGTGACACGGCGACGTTACACTGCGAGGTACACGGCGATAAGCCGGTTACCGTTACCTGGCTGAAGGGCGGCAAGAGCGAGCTGAATCCCTCCACGAATTACCGGTAAGTCTGGATTACCGCGCTACGGTGGAATCCTACGCGAATGGAGGGAGCCTGCCGCGAACGGACGCTATTTAATCGATAACGCGATGAATTAACTAAAACGCGCCCGGGCTCTCGGAAATCACGGCGGGCGTGCTGTGCATTTTCATGAAATCTACCCTTCGCTATCCTTGACTTCCCGATAGATCGATCGATCGATCGACTTCCAATGCGCAGCTCGCCGGTACGTAACTCGAACGTAACGGCTGGCCCGCGCGAGGAAAACGCGCCGAATATAATCCGCTTTTGCCCGTCTATCGTCTACGACGAGAGAATGCCGCTGATGCGTTCTTCGCGTTTAAATATCGGCGCGACGCGGCGCATGAATATTTCATAGCCCTCGCCTTTCACGGGGCTGCCTCTTAATGAACTTCTCTAAACACGCCGCGAAGCGTGGCGGTGAAGCAGGAAGTGACGCCGGACGGCGTCATCGCGCAGCTGCAAATCTCATCGGCGGAGGCGGTCGACAGCGGCGCGTACTTCTGCCAAGCGAACAACCTCTACGGCCGCGATCAGCAGCTGGTGCAGCTCCTCGTGCAAGGTACGACGCCGCCGGTTTCTGGGTCAATCCGCTCCGCTGTCCGACCCCTTCCTCTTCCTCCCCCATCGCGTGCGGAGAATAATCGAGTCGCCGATGCGATACTCTCGCGCTATATGCGTGCATATTGCGATCGGCGAGTGTATTAATATCGAATTCCGGGCGTTTTAGAGCCACCGCAGCCACCGAATGCCATAGAGACCGCTATGGTGGCGAGTCGCAGCATCAACGTTAAGTGGCAGCACAAATCGCAGGACACCAGTGAAGTCACCAAGTATATCCTCCAGTACAAGGAGGGCGAAGGTGAGAATGGACTCGCTGGATTAGAATGCGACATTGAGTCAAGTGCACTTTGCGATCGCTAAAAGCCGCCACTCGACTCTTCCACTGCGTATTAAACCGCGAAAGTTCGTTTCCGAACTCGCGACTTCAAGTTGAAACCTGTTTCTAATCGCGGCGCTTGACAGGTGGAATGTGGCAGCAGCAAGAGTTCACCGGACCGCCGTTGCCATACGCGGCGTTAATCGACGACCTGAAGCCCGCCACGAGGTACACCATACGCGTGATAGCGGAAGGGCCGGCAGGTCGATCGGTGCCCTCAGCGGAGCTCGTCGTGAGGACCGATCCGCAGAGACCGGCCGGTCCACCGATGAACCTCGCGGCCAGAGCTCTGTCCTCGTCCGAGATCCTCGTCACTTGGTCCCCGCCGTTACCCGAGCTTCGTCATGGTGACATACAGGGTTTCAACGTCGGCTACAGAGAAACGAGGTGATTTCAGGGAGTCCAGGATGAGATATATGCATTTCGCGAGTGACTTTATTGAGTATACAAGTTAATCTCTTGCCTTCCTGCAGACTTCAGAATTTATTTATAAGTGTACAAGAAAAACTTTGCTCAGTGAGTCTTCATCATTAACTGCGGTTTCGAGATCGACGGAAATCATCGATGCTTGAAATCAAAAGTAGAAAATCAAATTGTACACTCGACGTAATGATGAGAATTAAGTGATACGACGAGGATGCTTTTGTTTCAGCTCGAACAATCCGTCGTACAACTTCAGCGCAGTGTCGGGCGACGGGGAGGAAGGTGGCGGTGAGTTGCGGCTCACGGGCCTCAGGCCCTACACCAGATACACCTTGGTGGTTCAAGCGTACAATCAAGTCGGCCCAGGACCGCTGTGCGAACCGCTGCTCACGCAGACCTTGGAAGACGGTGATTATCGAGTTTTAGGGGTCTCTGTCTATCTCTCTTTCTCTCGTCTTCTCTCGTTGCTTCTCTAAGATGGACTCTTCGTTGCTCATAGTTCCCAGCATGCCACCGGGCGACGTGAGATGCGCGGCGCTCACTTCCCAGTCCCTGCAAGTGTCCTGGCAGCCGCCACCCAACACGCACAGCAACGGCATCATCCAAGGCTACAAGCTGAATTACGAGCCGATTTTGGCGGACGCGTGGCGAGGGGTGGATGAGATGGAGGTGATCATCGATCGTTTCTTTCGTTGCGTAACGCCTTGTAGTAATCTTGATTAATTAGTCGATTTCGTCATCAGATACGCAAGACGAGTGCCCTGACGACGGTTCTAACCGGGCTGAGGCGTTACACCAATTACACTATCCAGGTCTTAGCGTATACGAGGATCGGTGACGGCGTGCCCTCCGCGATGATTTATTGCCAGACGGAGGAGGACGGTAATTTATTCAATGTTATCTCGGAATGTTAATTTCTTATGCCAGAACTTTGATAAACATCCCTCCATTTTCCCCATTTTCTTTTTATTTAGTGCCCGGCAGTCCAGCCGATATCAAAGTGGTCGTGAGCTCGCCGCAGGCCCTCTTCATCTCATGGCTGCCGCCGCTCGAACCTAACGGGGTTATCACAAAGTACATCCTCTACACGAGGTACTCTTCAAAGCAGAATATACAAAGACACGTAATATCGATCCAATCCAACAACAAACAGGAGCTCTTCGAGGTAGTCTTTTCGATAAAAATTAAAACGGCATCGGTATCGTTCCTTCATCGTCTCGCCGTTTCGCCTTCACTTGGCCAAAGTGACTCACCATTTATCAGACACGATTTTTATTTCCTCTAAACCTTATAAATCCCTTCTGCTCGCGAATGTAGACATCTAGCGCAGTACGAAATCAACTAAACTCCTCTCCATCCGTGAGCATGTAAATACATAAGAAAAAACATCTCACAGACTCGTCGACGGGGGTGAGTTCAAGCACGGCAAGAGGCAGCTGCCAGCGACGAGCACGCACTTCGAGGCGACTGATCTGCAGCAGCACGTGGAGTATCAGTTCTGGGTGACCGGTAGCACGCGAGTGGGCGAGGGTCAGAGTTCGAGGGTGGTCGCGCAGGTGCCGACGAATCGGGTGCCTGCCAGGATCACGTCCTTCGGCGGTCACGTGGTACGCCCGTGGCAGAGCTCGGTCACCTTGGCGTGTAACGCGGTCGGCGAGCCTACACGGGACTGGTTGAAGGGCAGCACGGAGCAGATACGCACCGACACCGCCAGGAACGTGCAGATCTTGCCGACCGGCGAGCTGCTGATGTCTAACCTGCAGTCGCAGGACAGCGGGAACTACACCTGTCAGGTGGAGAACTCCCAAGGCAGCGACAAGCTGCATTACACCCTCACGGTGCAAGGTGATTCACCTCGCGAATGTAATACGCGAACAATCATTGTTATCCGTATTATCAATGCTATTGCCATTTTGTCGCGCGATTTTGTCGATTTTGTTGCTAGATGTACTTTAGCGAGTCGCTGAATCGGTTCGTCTTATTTGGCGATTTTGACAATCCTGACGGAATAGGTTAGCGCAGTTTCGAATAATATTGATCGTTGCAGTTCCCCCTAGCGCCCCGGTATTATACGTGACCAGTTCCACGTCGAGCAGCGTGTTGCTGCATTGGAAATCAGAGAATAACGGCGGCGCGCCGTTGACGGGCTACACGTTGTATTATCGAACCACTCACGGTACCCTCGACGAGTTGCAGCTATCTCGTCATGCTACCAGCCACGAGCTGAAGGTAAATCCGCTTTCGATTAGTCTGCAGATATTAATATCTCAGCACGCTTAATCGCGCTAAATGTAATAATAGATAATGATAAACATTATGATAACAAAATGTGCAGCTAGAAACACTTAGAACACGATTTAATTGATGTCCGATATAGTCTTAATCAAATTAGATTCTCGTCAGAGATGAAGCTGAAGAGACGCGTACAATTTCTCTATAAACTTTCTCTGCTCTATAAACATCCGGATATCGAGAAAACGATCGCCACAAGTAACGGTAGCTCTTCGACAGGGCCTTCTGTGCGGGAACACGTATCAGCTGTACCTGACCTCGCACAACAGCATCGGCAGTAGCCCATCGTCGCCGGTACTCTCCGTTCGAACGCAGGGTCAAGCACCGGGGATTCCACCCGCGGCTGCCTTTCTGAACCCCAACTCCACCACTTTAGTGCTGCGTCTGCACGTCTGGCCCGACAACGGGTGTCCCATAAAGTACTTTGTCGTTCAGTACAGGCCGGTAAACGAGTTCCATTGGACCCTGGTCTCGAACAGTGTCAAGATGCAGCGGCGCTTCGTCGTGACCAACCTGGCGCCCAGCTCGGTCTATCAGCTGAAGGTCGAGGCTCACAACGTGGCCGGTAGCAATCAAGCAGAGTTCACGTTCGTGACGCTGACGAAGGAGGGTGGTAAGTCTGGTGATAAATCGGACTAGCAATTCGTAGCTTTCAAGCGCTATGAGCGTGAAAGCTGTTTCTTGCGCGATAATCCCGAATCATGTTTGAGGACACGCTTGCATTCCGTGCCATTCCGATGGAGCTCTTTATTATACCCAAACGCTTATATCCAAAAGCACTGTGTCTCTGTAACTTTGCAGAACCACCGCCCCCAGGACTCTCGAAGCGCGGCATGACCTCGGTGATGCCGTTCTATGCGGATGTTAAGGTGATACTACCGTTGATCGTGGCTACCGTCGCGCTGGTCGCCGCTGCGGTGATCGTCGCCTTTCGCTGGAAGAACCGTGAGTTCAGTTCGACTTTTGAAAGTCGGAAAATGTGACGAGAAGAAGGGAAGACTAATAGGCAGATGTGTTTGGCAGGATACTTAGGGGGTCAGGTACAACGACCGATGAAGGAGTCGCAGGAGAACCAACAGAATGCCGAGACGCAACGGGAACGTTACTACGCTACTATACACAAAGTAGCGCTGCAACAAGCGGCGAGCACGGGTCCCGATAAGATTCCAGGTGAACCTTTGTTACGATATGGACAACCAGCAGGTTTGGTACCGTAATGATTGTTGCGCAGGTAAGAGTCGGCCGCCTCCAGCGCCGCTCAAGCTCGAATTGCCTGTAGGATCAGAAGGCTCTAAAGCGAATCACTTTAAGAGCTATTTAAGAGACTCGTTACGTGAGAGCCGAGTTAAATTGCCAAAGAGTCTATTTTACATCGCTCTTAAACAAAAGACAATGTTGAATGTGCTCGAGATGGATGAACGGTGTTCTGAGACAGTTAGCCCGACGCGATTTGAAAGGTAGGCAATGCCTCTGATGGGTTACAGAGACAGCGGAGGACATTTCGCCGTACGCTACGTTCCAGCTTTCGGAGGGTGGCGGGGGAAGCCTGGCAGGATTGGGCGCGTTGGGCGGACTGGGAGGCGCGGCGGAGGCTACGGCCGGGCTTCATCCGAACAACACGCTTCTCCACAGCTTCATGTATCACGAGCACGCCATGACCGAGGGATGCGCGAGCCCACCGCCGGCGGCGACGGTACGTGCGGTACGGACTTTTCTGTAAAATCTCGAGAAAGTCCTCCGCAAGATCTCTTTGTCGGGTATTCGTATATCGACTGGTATCGCAATGCATTGTAATCCGCACAGAGTATGAAGAGCGTTTCGTCGAGGAGACGACAGCAGAGAAAGCAGCAAGCTCCGGGCGATGTCGAGAGCGACGAGAGCGAATCTGACCCGGACCAACTGATAAGCTCGCGCACAGAGTCGTCGAATCAACTGGACGCTGGCAAATTAAAACATAGTACGTCTCCCGATTGCAATGATTCCAAAGAATTCATGTAGATGTATGACTGAACATGCGACTCGTTTCCTTAGTTCGCGCAGTTTCGGACTTCATCTATCACGGCACGTCGAGCACCTCCTCGGACATCTCGCCCATGTCGGAACAAAAGTCACTGCCGCGAAGGGGGCGATCAAGGTAACGAACACAACAGAAATAATGACCCAGAAAGCTCACAAGTATTCAAAGTTTCCAATCGTAACAGAAAGTATCAAGCCACAGTGCACAGAAACGAAACACACGAAAATATTGAGCGGTTCTGGACCAAATGAAATTCACCTTATCATCGTTCGAATAATGAGATATCATTCAAACGATGAAGATCCTGCCGCAAAATCATCTTAATCTCCGATTATTCACGAAAATTTCCTCGAAATCGCTCGCGGATCCACAGAACTGCTCGATCGCAATTTCGCTCGTTCGCAGCATCCGTCAGTAAGTCTGTTTCTCTTGGCTATCTCGCGTAAGATGGCATGTTCCCAGCAGGAGCTCCCTACGCACGCTACTACCGCCGATCTCAGTCGCGGAGACTGCCTTTGTCGGCGGCAATCAGGGGACGGTGGTGCCCACGCCGGGGAACGGGGACCGGCCGGAGCTCAGCGAGGCCGAATGCGACATCGACTCTCTGAAGAAGCTGAAGCTAGGCCTGAGGAGCTCCCTGTGGTCGCGGCCGAGCACTCAGAATAATCCATCCTCGGATTACTCCATCGCCGTTTAATCTACCTATCTTCCCCCCCCCCCTCTCTCTCCCCCGCGCGGTAGCGATTCCCCTCTTCTCGCCCTATCCGTCGACCCTGCGGGCCAAGCGTTAGGTAAATTGATCTCTTCCCTTCGTGTTCGTCGTGGATTCACCCGTGGCCGCGCCAATTGTATCGCGAGCAACCGTTTCCGGCGACAATAGGTAAATCACGTTCTACTCGTTGATGACGATCGAACAGAGAGAAGCGTGCATAAATAGGATCGCGGGGAGGATCGAGACAACGAGGGTGAACGGGTATAGAAGAACAGGCGGATGGAGCGAAAAGTGACTGAATCGAGGTCTCCGACTCTGAAGATTTTTTAATCGAGCAGTTGCGACTTGATTCGCGTGGCAGTGTTTTTGTAACGACTTTAGGATCGTGGAGGCGTTTTCCGCGTTTCCTTTGTGTTAAGACGTTAGCTCCTCCTTGATGATCCAGTCAATAGCGCGTAGCTGACGAGACGCGGGAAGAAACGGTAGAATTGTCTATAAACGTCTATAAACGTATTTCCTCGTTGGTGGCGAGTCGCGAGAGCCGGCCGGAGAAGCGTTCGCTTCTCCTCGTCTACGACGAGCATAATATACACGTGCGTGGAGTGCGTGGAGTGCGTGAGTGAGTGAGTTTCCGAATGCGGATGGATGATCGTCGAGTCGCGTGTGCGAATGCGTGCCAAATACGACAATTTGCTCAGACCGCTGCGAGTCGTTCGCCAGCGGCCGATCCATTCGAGACCAAAGACTTAAATCGTACGAACAGAGCACGGGAGAGTCCTTCGCGTATTGTAAACAGCAAACAGATTGCATCTGCATCGACATTTTCGTCGCGATAAAGGAATACCTCTTTCCCTTCTTTCAGTGTGTCGATCCATTACATCATGAGTCTTGCGTCTTGCACTCCTTTTTGCGTCTGCGATATCTTTTCTTACCATCTCCGTTGTATTCGTAATCCATTGTTGCTCGCACACGACAGCTGCGTGCCCGACCTGCGCAAATTACTGCAGAAAACTTCAATGTTCTTCCGTACTAAAAGTGTAAAGCATTCCAAAGCTCTCATCATCTCGAGGATGACATTCGTCTGTGTTGCTCGATGCGCAAATATTATTAGAATCAGAACGAATATCGGAATATTCGAATATCGGATCGGACGGGGGAAGACACCGCGACTCTCCCGAGTCTCCAAGACGGGTCGTTGACGGTTGGGCTCTGTTGTAAAGTTTATATGCGTACGAATAACGCCGTTGATTACTTTAAGTCCGTTATTAATCCTAAGACTTCTACGTAGAATCTTTTCCCGCGCGCGGAGCGCGAAGCTCGCGCATTTTTGCCCCGTTCCGCCGGAGGGATCTTCTGAAAGGATAACCGCGGATGGTCTCTCCTCTCATTCTCTCCCCTTCTCCTTCTCTCTCTCTCTCTCTCTCTCTCTCTCTCTCTCTCTCTCTCTCTCTCTCTCTCTCTCTCTCTCTTGTAATGTCGCGCACCTCGACCTTACATCGATGATCGACGGCGCGACCGATCGTACCAGCGAAGCTCTTCCTCTCTATCAGACTGAGACTCGAAAGTACTAAGCGAAATCGCCGTTAGTATTAATTAATTACGAACGCGCGCGTCCTATCACACGCGAATACCTTCGATACTTCTTCCACCTGCCGACACTGCCATTACCGCAGACCACTTTACCGTGTAAAGTGCCGCTCTGAGAGCTCGCCCCGCGCGCTGCGAGACGAGCGCTTTTGTAAGTTTTACCTGGCGGTCGTTCGACCGCCCACCCCTACTCTCCTCCCCCCCCCTCCCCTTTCTGGACCTACCGCCAACAAGCGCCGCTCTAAATAGTTAAGTATATGCCGTACGGTGTTTTATATTCGGATCTGTGATGACGTGTATACACTCTTCCACTTCCTGATTGATTTGAGTGCTCCGCGAGGGGGATCGCTCCGGATTTATCGTATCCCCCTGCACGCATACACACACAGAGGCGCGTGCACGTATACGCATCGACAGTAGATTTGATCTCGCGAGAAGCTGTCGACGAATTACTAGTAAGTCGCGCCGCAAAAGAGCGCGAGCGACGTTCGAGATTTCGAGAGTGAAATAACGCCGGTGAATCTGAATGAAAGCTGCGTGCGCGACACTACGAAGACGAGGTCGCATATATATATATATACATACACATATATATATATATATATATATACATAGCTATACGTATATAAATACATATATTTGAGTACACGGGCATCAAGGCGCATGCATACTGCATGTACGAGGCGTTACGTTAATGTATATAAGGGAAGCACGTCAATCAAACTCGTAGTGTTCGATTAATTCGATGATGGGGCGACCCGCGCGAAGCGGACGAGGCGCGATTCGTTGATTCTATACGATTTCTGTACATTTTTCTTGCGTCATGCAACCGGACCGAGTTCCGTCGATCGATCGATCCCTCGTCGCGAGCCTCGCCGGGACCAGAGTTCTTTCACCGTTACCGTAATCGCACGACCGTCGACCTTGACGACAGATACAAACCACCAACATCTCGGACATCCACTGATCAATCAACGAATTTTTTACTGCGACCATTTTTTTACACGAGCAAAATGTTGCAAGCTACATTTCGATCTCCCTGCACTCAATGTTCCGGGACGCTTAAGGTATTTGCGACAGGGTGCTTCCAGTCCGCTTGGACGCGACGAACGGTTCCTACGGCGCCCGAGGGGGGATGATGACCGCAGACCCGGTGCGTCAACAACCCTCCGTGACGAGCCGTGCAACGCGGAGAATGCACTTTAATTGTTGCACCGATACGGACGGAAGCGGACGACGAACAAATCAAACGGACAATTGTTACTTGCTGCGACTACGATTAACGTCGTTGTAAAAAGGAGGCGTAGTGCAGAGTACATCGAGATCGTCGCGAGAACTCTCGATGAGAGAACTCTCGCTCTCCGTTCTGCGATACGGAGGTTGTACGATTGAAATGTGCAATTTCAAATTAAACTGTATTAAATCTGTGGTATGGCGTTTCGATGCATTGTGTCGATCGTAGAATCGATTAAATAAATTGATATCGTGTAAAGTACGAAGCTTGTATTTACTGGACGAACCTCGTCGACATTCATCAAACGTGCATGCGAAAGAGTGACATTTACGTGAATCTCTCAAGATCGGAGAGATAACGAGTCCTTTTATGCAAAAATTTCTTTCTTTCTTTTTAGTATCCCGTCAACTCCGAGAACGTGGAATCCAGATCGTCGCAGATGAATTTGTATTTCTCCTTCTCTTTCGACAGGTAATCTAGAGTACAAACGATGATTCGTTAATAATCGTTGAGATGTTGCACTGATGCAGAACAGGATGCAGTCAGTACCTTCTCTCTTGTCCATCTCTTTCGTGAATATCTTGACGGTCTTCTCGGCGATTACGGCACGTTTCTCGGCAGCCTTCAACTTGATTTTTAGTTCCTTCAACTGTGTTTTAAATTCCTCCACTCTCTGATTAGCCTGCAATGAAGAGCTTCGCGTTAGTCTCCTAATTTCCGGAATACACTAGAAAGATGTGACGAACGTAATATAGTCTTTACTTTCTCTTCGGACACTTCCAAAGACTTTAGAATATTGCCGACGATGAACAACTCGTCCTCCCTCTCGAGAATTTTCCTAAAAGGCACAGTGCGTCAATGTCCTTGAATGATTTCCTTACGCGTGTAAAGTGACGATTAAGAAATATCCGAAATATGAGCTAATGATCGCGCAGAAAATTCTCTCGCAAGGATATGCGAGAGCAAGACGCGAAGCTGCGAGCTGATCAGCAATTTCGCCGGACAAACTGAGAATAGATCGGGAAAGGATTCAACGGGGAAGAACGCGGCTTCTCTATTTCGGGAATCGCGCGCGCGATACGTACGCCTCGCTCGATTTGACCCTTTCCTCGGCCGCTTCGAGCTCGTCCTCGACGAATGCCAATTTCCTCGAGATCTCGTCGGATTTCGTGTCAGCATCCTCAGCGATAAGCCTGGCCTCCTTTAGCTGCGTCATCAGCTGATCCATCCGTTCCTCGTCCTGTTTGCTCCTGTTCTCCAGTACTTTGCAGATGCTGCGTGAGAATCACTTTACGATTACAAGGCGTCCCTCACCCCGCGACAGAGGTGGCCAACGAGAGCTAACGGGTAGCGATTACCGATGTTTCAAAGAAACGATTATCTGTTGACGTATACTTAAAGCGCAAGGATGCCGTGCCGAGAGTAATGAGCGCCGTACCGTTTTGCATCTTCCGCGCTCTCTGTGGCCTGCGCGAGCTTCGCCTGAGCCGACAAACGTCGCTCCTCGGATCTCTCCAGATTCTGCATGCTCTGCTGCATCTTCCTGTTCAGCACAGCCAGCTCCGACTGCGTCTGCAATTTCACGATTAACCAGAGACGCGGAACACGCGTGGACGAGGATTGGCGGCTTCGCGCTTTTCGCGCGACACGCAACTCCCAACTTACTGACCACGATGTAAACCCTCTCCTTCATCTCGAGGCCCCTGTTCGACTTCAGCAGCTGCGCCTTGCTCACTTCCAGGTCGTGCTCCATCTGCACCAGCTTCTTCGCCAGCTCGCGAACCTCGTCGCGCAGCTTCTCCTCCCGCCGATTCGCCTCCTTCGCCTGCTGATCGCACAAGTCAGCCCTGTCCATCGCGAGGTCCTTCTCGAGCTTCAGCGTTTGCAGCCGCTTCTTGATGGCGTTCATGGTTCCGTCACTGCGGGATAGTTGCGGGAATATTCCTCTCGAATCGAATCAACGATCCCGAAGTTTCTGACGAGTTCACCGATCCGCCGAATTGCCGCGCTTAATCGGATTGGTGACTCGCGATGCGACGCGGGAAAATTTTATTGATCGGTAAACTATCTGTCCGACTATTTCCCAAATAATTCTTAACGTCTCCGTCCTGAGATTGCTGTTTTATATCTTCTCGTCAACTAAGAGCGTTCTGAGGACGTTTCTTGGATAGGCGCACATGTGACAAAGCACTTTCACTTGGAGGACTATTTCCTCCTTGCTTCGTGTCCAGTGATGATGATTATACTTCGATAATAATTATCTTCCGTTCTGTTAAACAGGATTTACGGCTACTGGAAGCTACTTGGAAAGTGAAGCACCAAATGCAACGCTCGCGGGTTACTGTACTCAGTGACCGATGAGGACAATGCTTTATAGGCTCAACGCAATGCAAAAGAAGAAAAGCGATCGGCGCTTTAGTTAGGCTCAAACGGATTCTTGGACTTCTTAAAGCAGCGGTACGCTTTATCCCGACGGTTGTTGCCGATTGCAGATACGTCGAATACGTTTACCTCGCGCTATATCTGCCCGGCGATTATCGCCAATTGAAATATATATATATATATATATATATATATATATATATATATATATCATGCGATGACATATATGTTTGGTGATTTAAAATTAATTTTCTGCATTCCAGAAGTGGCGCTGTCCTTGATACACCGTAAATGATATGAAGTTTGTCATTTGCATCTTGCAGCTGAACACTACTCGGCATCAGAAATGTACTTGGAAATGTAATTAATATCTCGGACGTTACGTGCAAAGAGTGTAATTTTTGAATAAAGTCACGAAATACGGATGTCCGTCGTTGTTCCCGTTATTTACTCGGTTACTTTATTAGCAGCGTGACGCACGAGAAATAAAAACGCACAGGAGAATTCGTGATACCGTTTATTGAAAATACAGATCTTACATAGAATGGTAAAAATGGTACGCGCGGATATCGGTACGATCTTGTGCGGCGCGATGGCGGGCGACAGTAACAATCCCTCCAACGCCTCTGAAAGAAGAAAGAGATAGACGAAACGATGAATCCTCGATCGACATAGCGAACCACGAGCGACCGTGAACCAGTTGCCCGTCGATCTTGGCAAGCTGTTGCACATCGAAGCGAAGCAGTTTTAGCATTAGCAAGCGGTATCGTACGCCTTGTCCGTCAGTGGATTATTGGCGCGATCAGCGGATTTATTATCTCTAATGTCGCTCATGGCGATTCGCAAGGTCACTTCGCAGCATCTAAGCGTTAAACGTTACACGTTAACGAACAAGCGGAGGCAACAAGCGCGGGAGCATAACAACAGCCTGAAGTAACATTAGCTTGTCCGCGGTAGACCGTCCTGATCAACCGTCCTAGTATCCTGTCATGTCGGCAAACGTCGCGTCCATGTCATCGCAGACCGCCTTGTATTTCTCCTTTTCCTCCTTGAGCTCGTCTGAAACAGATGGCAGTGGTTGAATCGCTCGATCTCGATCAAATCGTCAAATAGAATTCGCCAATCAGATCTCAGATCAGAACGACTCTGCGTTCAACGTTCGAATCTAATCGCTCACCCTCCTTCGTGTCCACCTCCTTCAGCAACGCCTTCACCGTCCTCTCCGCGGTGATCGCCCGTTTCTCCGCCTCCTTCAGCTTCTTCTTCAGCGACTTCAGTTGCAGCTTGAAATCCTCTACTCGCTGGTTCGCCTGGAATTGAAACAGTCAGGAAGCAGTCGAGAAACGCGAGGAACGTGATTGTACGCGATACCTTCTCCTCGGACACCTCTAGGGACTTGACGATATTCTGTACGATGAACAGCTCGTCCTCGCGCTCCACGATCTTGCTACGGGACAGATCATTTCCGGTCAGACAATTGCGATATCGCGCGCATGTAACATATAATGTGCAAAAATGATAACTGTTAATCGACAATTGCTTGCGTACGCTTCGCTAGTCTTCACCCTTTCCTCGGCAGCCTCCAACTCTTCCTCCACGAACTGCAGTTTCTTGGCAATCTCATCGGACTTTGCATCGGCGTCTTCGGCGATCAAACGTGCGTCCTTCAGCTCGGACATCAGCTTCTCCATGCGCTCCTCGTCCAGGCGACTCCTATCCGCCAGGACGTTGCACATTCTGCGAAAGGAAAGAAGGACAGGTTGTTTCATCGTAATACCGAGCTCATTTATCAATCGTAACGTCATCATTTGCGCCAAACCGACGCAACGAACCTCTGCGCGTCGTCCGCGAGTTCAGTCGCGCGTCCCAACTTCAGTTGAGCAGTGAGGCGCAACTCCTCCTTCTTCGTAAGACTAGCCTCGATCTCCTGCACCTTCTTCGTCAGGGTGGTACGATCTTGCTCAGCCTGTTGACAGATTGGCAAAGATCAATTGGCAAAGAAGCAAAAGAGTCTTACGAATCTTTTTATTCATCAGTAAAGGAACATCTGATAAAGTTCGAGATGCTCTTACAATGGCTCTTACAACAACTTCCTCCCATCCTTCCATCTTTCCAAAAATTTCTTTCGCACAAAGTTCTATGATTCGCTTTCAAACATTCGCTTAAGATAATCTTCGATTTATCATAGGGACAATGTATCATTGTTACGATCATCGTTACGCACTCTAGACCAGGACTTCTCGCAGTGTTCCAGATCGGCGGTCGATTGCTCCAGATTCGTCTTAGTGATCGTGTAATCGCGCTCCAATTGGATCAACCGTTTCTGCAAGTCCGTGAGCTCGTCGTTCAGCTCGTCCGCCCTTATATTCTCCTGCTTCGCCTTGGTCTCGTTGACTTCGACCTTCTCGTTTGCGATGTCCATCTCCAGCTTGAGCGCCGCGATTTTCTTCTTGATCGCCTCCATCGTGACGCGCAGCTTCCTGCTTCTCCGTTATCGATCGCTCCGATTAATCCCGCGGGGCTACAACACCGATTGATAACTGAATGATCCACTTACGTCTGCGTGATCTATCATTGCACATTCGATCAGAGATACTAATCGTAGCAGATCAGTGATGTTCGCCTCGCTACATGTTATCCTGAAAAACCGTCCCCCTCGCGGAGGTATCGTTACGCAGGATTGCTCCGATAATTCTACAAGACATACTTTGCGATGAATAAATAGAGCCCGTACCTCGCAGATACAGTGGAGAGAAAGAAGAAGGATGCCGGATGGCAGAAGCGAGAAGCTCGATACTGTTCGCCGCGAAGTCTCACCCTGTCATCCAGTAAATATCGGCTGATATCTTATCAATCGCCTCTTATCAATCGCGTGCGTCGAGATCGCGAATTAATAGCTCACGCTGTGCCGCGAGCCGCACGGCGAGGCCGTTTGATAAAATTTACGCGGTGCTGCCGGACGGGCAGAGAAATTCCTACTAAGGGGGACAACACTCACTGTGATCGTGGCGGTGATCCGCGGGGAGAATGCACAACCGGATACCTTCGACAGCCAAGCTAAAATAAAACGAAACCGATCGGCAACGGTGACCACCCTCCCGGCCTCCCCCGATCCAATCCAATTCTATAATTGCTTGGGGACTTTGGCTGTCGTCCCGAAGCCTTACCCTCCGGGTCCTCCGCCGGTCCTCCTCGTCGCCGTACGTAGCTGCCCACGAAACGCGATATCCGTTCGTTCCCATGCTATTCTCGTACCCCGAAAAGAAGACTCTCGTTGCCCACTTTTTTTCTTATCAACGTAATCGGCTCTCCGTTGTAAACAGCCATCGTCAATTCTCGTGTCAACATCGGCGCGATTGACATTACGAGATAAAATAGGGTTCGATGCGCGTGGATCCGCTTCATCTTCGCTCAAGCTGTAAGATCATCCCGAAATGTGTTCGCTGCGTGCTCGCTTGGCGTGACCAGAGGATCGGAATAACAATGAATGGACACGATTAAATCTAGCGAAAGATATATTTAATAATTTTATCGCTTTGTGTTTACAACAGTCTTAGATTATAACACGTTCCTCGTGTAAGCTATGAGACGCTGCGTGTAACGAGAGACAGAGAGCTACACGAATGAAAATCTACGCATGTTCCGATGACGCGAATAACTTCTTACTCTTAATCGTAAATGTTTCTTAATTATTATACGCATATCGTGTGAAACCGACTATCTTTCAATCGGTTGCTCGCACACACGTATGGAAACTCGTAAGCATACTTTCGTGATTGTAAACCTGACGATAGAAAGTAACATGGTCCGAAAGATCGATTCGCAATTAGCCATTGCGAATCTTCAGTTCCTTCTTCGTTTGAGAGTCGCGCGTAATCCTTGCACGACGCACACTGCAGAGACGTCGAATACAATGCAATCTAGTAGAAATACGCACTCAACTGTCGAACGTATTTAGACAATAGATCCAAAAGTAATAATAGAATTGTGCGAATGGTCGCTTCACTCTCTTTTTGGGCATATACATGCAATATATGCTTCGTAAGTACTTTGAAGTATTGAAAAAGCGGTGCGTATTGACGTAAAGTTTTGGCAAGAAGTTCGGTAATACATGTATATAATATATGTATATGTATATACATATGTGTGTGTATATAATATAGGTATCAAGATCACATCAGCATATATCAAGAAAAGCGCTCGAAACAATATCGATATCAAATACGATCATATCGCGTTATAATATGTAAATGCATCACTTTCCTGGCACAACTTCGTATAACGAGAAAAAAAACGCAAATCACACAACAATAACACAAGCTCATCAACACAACATCAACGATTATTATAAGAAAAATTATCAAGAAATAAAAGTAAGTAATAAATACAAATCGATATAGTATGTTGTCGACTGATGCAAATTAGAAAGCATAACAAAATAACGTATCGACAATCCATGTCGTGTACGGTAATCGTATCGGCATATAGAAATATCAGACATACAAAAGCAATTTAACAAGTGCCTCGCGGACTGTGATAAGTACGGAATTTAAAAGAAAAAATATATTCGAGGGGAGACATAAAAAGAAGGGGGAAAGTATAAAATGATTTTACGAGGGATATCACTATCACTATCACTCAACTCGGGATATAACACGCGACCGATCGTTAAAGTTAAGTTATATATCACGATATACACACTAGTAAATTAGCGTACGATTTATATTGGGCGGAAATAGAAAGTCGATGCTACGTATTCATCGAACGCGCGGCGAAAAGAAACTATCTAGAAGGTGTTAATGCGCCACTGATAAGAGCAACATCGTCATCTGGAGAGATTAGACCCTGTCTCGGAATCCACGGACATCAGGAGCACGTAGGTCGGTGTATATGTGAGCAACAGGTGTACGGCATCCTCGCGATCGAGAGCGCGTAATTGTTGTACCAGCGAGCCAACAGTGCATTCCGCGCCCGCGCAGTTCAGCAGCCTATAGATCAGAATTTTTTTTCAGATACGACTAGTTGTATCGATGAGATGGCCGCACGTCTCAGGTCACGTCAACAATTCTCACCTCAAAGTTGGACTGTCCACTGTGCTGTCCAACTGGGCGACGCGGTCTCCCAGGCCAAGCCTCACAGCGAGCAAGCACCAATCTCTTCCATGATGATCTGGTGGATCCAACATCTGTGCCAGTCGCCGTTGCACCGCAGGCTTTATGTATTTGACGGGTTGCTTCGGTCCGGGAACGCAATTCTCCATCAGCGGCAGCCCGCAGCCTACAATTTCCCATATGGTTTCCTGTCGATCGTTTAGAGGATTCTTCAGGATTGCTTCTTCGAGACTCTTGTCAATTAAAGCCGATATCACGGTGGCTGGTGCCCAGGAGTGAATCACCTGTAAATGTATGATTGAAATGAAGATGATTGATCTTTATTGCATAAATATAAAATTAAATTCCTATATCTTTGACGTTAACCGACCTCGTCATATTCTCGAAGCTGACTCGGACTGAGCCAATGTCTCTCGAGTAGCATTCCGGGCGCAACTAACTCGATGGTCGCGTCCATCGCGTCTAAAATCACGCTAAGGAGAGCGAAGCACTGCGCGCTGGAACCGCGCGGCCCGCGAACTTGGATCTCTACACAACTATGTTCCTCCTCTTCGAACGTGATTATACTTTCACAAGGCCCGAGACACAATTTCGATCCTCGCCACCATTGATATAGATCCGAATTCGACGGGTCCCATGTTTGAGTAGTTTTCCTCAGTTGCGCCTGCATTACGTCAGTTTTATTAATTTCTTTCCTACAATGTATCTCTCATTTATTATAAACACTGATTATACCTGCAAATGCGTAAATATCGCTGTTAAGTGATAAAGAGGCGCTTCTTCCGGACAAAGGCGTAAACCAGCATGAGGTAACGCGTTGGAGCATGGTTTCCATGGTTCCCACAGGCCAGGGAGACGTTCCACCAGATTTAAGCACGGTATCTCGTACTCTACTTCATCGTCATCGACTTCGCACTGAATACGGTCAAATGACGTCACTCACGATCGCAATCGATAGGAAGATCTCAGATTTCGCGGAACGTACCGGAACGCACAAGTTGACTGCTTGTAAAGCCTGCAGAGCTTGAGTGGCTGGACAGGGACATCGTGCCTGAAAGTCCTCGAGGGTATAAACACCGGTGGTCCGTCCGCCTAGTCGTCCTCTCTGATCAGGACTGAGTTGCCAATTCAGCACATCCTGCCAAAACCACTCGGGACTGAGTACTATTAGATTCCCGGGCAAAAGAATGCATTCGCCGAGATTCTGAAACACGAGAAACACATTTATGATGGAAAAACATGCCCTTGGTAAAACTCCCGACCTGCGGACTACAAACCTGTAGCTGTAATCCTAAGTGTCTGCAGTGCTCCAAACATATCAAGGGATTGATCTTCCGTATTTCATCCAGAAATTCTTCCTGCGTAAGCATCAACGGAGGTGCCTCCAACGACTGCACGTACGCTCTCCATGCTTCGGCGAGGCCGGTCCACACTAGGGCGCTCTATAATACGCGATTAACGTCGAAAAGTAACGAAATGTTGTGCGATTCGTTAGTCACATTGATGCAGAAAATATATACAAGAGAGAGAGAGAGAGAGAGAGAGAGAGAGAGAGAGAGAGAGAAATCTCTTACTTTCTTTTTTTATTTTCTTTAAGTCTGATAAATAGTGCATGTATGTATATATGGGATAAAAGCATTAGTGCAACTATCGAACCAAAGTGTACAGTTTCAGAGTTTATACACATCATTCAGCTTATTTAAAGGAATTGAGAGAAGTATTTCGACCTGTTTATCAAGATTCGCCAGGGGCACGTACGTAGCCGCAGCACGCGGCGCGTCACGTCGGAGAATACTTTCCGCAACTTCCGGTCCATCCTACATCATGCATCGCATGCATTAAGGCTGATGTTAATAAACATTAATGGCCAAATAATCAGCAACTAAAACATATGTTCTTAATAAATTCGATTCGCTGTGAGATACTTATTTTATATATATATATATATATATATATATATATATATATATGTATGTATATATGTATGTATAAATATATATATATATATATATATATATATATATATATTGACATGATATCGGATGTTTATATATTGAAAAAGGTGCGCTCAATTAATCAAACATCGCAAATAATCGAATCGTCAAAAGTCATGGGGCACACAAGATATTTTCGATGCTTTCAATTATTTGTACATATATCAAATCAACCATGCATCATGGATGACGAGAGAAAGAGAGAGAAAAAGAGAGAGAGAGTGGAGGGGAGAGAGAGAGAGAGAGAGAGAGGAAAATCATACGAGTGAATCGTCGCATTGCCTCCGCTGAGAGGTTGAATGCTCGATTTGATGACATATTGACACTGGAAATTTCGAATGGATTCTGATGGATGTACAGACAACAGAGCGTAATGAGGTAATTCGTCACTGACCAGAACCGTTTTAGGAAAGATTGACGTGTACATTGATGTTACATGCAGATTAATGAAGTACGATTTCTGTGAGGAAAGGTCGACGCGGGGATTACAATCGCAATTGCTTATATATTAACGATAGATCAAACGGTTCTGCTCGCACATATTTAGTATTAAGCATACTGATATCATGCATTTACTCAGAAATTCTTTTGGAGCGGATCGAAAGATATAAATATCCAATATGGCGAGGATAATCTTAAGATTAGAAGAGATTAGATCTTTCATTAAAAATCTTTCAAAGAAAATCTCGTCATTCGATCGAAATGAGGGGCTTGCCAATCGTAATTACCGCGCGATTAAAAATATGAGCGACAGGGAGGCAACATCTCTTCTAATGTTACAGATGGGATGTATGATAAATATTTATAACATACGGGAAATAATGATCGCTTCACCTCGAGAAATTCCATCCTTGCATTATTTAAGTAAGATCTGAGAAGTTTGAGGCCGGGACTAGAAGGATTAGTCGCATCCAGCGCTACCATTTGAGGCTCCTCCCCCAAAATGGACGTAAAGTCTTTCAGAAATGGCAAGAGTGGCGCGAGTAGATTGCCTCCGTTAGAATTCGGGGCTAGCGGCTCCGGCGCGTAAGTGCCGACTAAGATCACCTTTATGTCATTGCATTTGCCACTGAATCCTTCAATGAAAGATGCGATCGCAATAGAATTACGTAATCAATAAAAACATTTCAATTACAACAATTTACTGCATTAAGAAAAGATTCAGGGAAGCATGACGGTATCTTACCGACATTGCTCGGATTAATACGATCCAAAATAAATTGCAGCCAGAATTTCATCTGTTGAAGTTGTACGGTCAATGGCTCTCTCAGACTGACCGTAATCAGATGCACTGCCGGCTGCTGGAATGTAAGTACGTAATGATAAGAAGCCAGAAATTCCTCGCGTCCGCATAATTCCCAGAAAACGCATTCGCCACCTGGCCAATCAGATATACGTCCATTGTAAGGTCCATTGTTGAGTCTTAAGTTGCTCGAACTTGTTATATTAACCAAGAATACATCACAGAGATATTTATGTTACGCTACGTTACCGCAATCCCATTCGTATTAAATCAAGTGTTCAAACATGAACCGCTCACCTACATTACCGCGACTCCATTCGACTCCCTGAGTACCCTCATACTCACTGTCGCTGTACTCGAAGCTCAACGAACCGTGCTTACTCGTGACGTCAAGTTCGATACTTGGTTCTCTCTAAATATCGATCATTCTTATTGCTCGTCTTATTCATCAACCATATTTTTTTTCCATTGCAGCGCGTGACCATACCTTCGTACTGCAATTCTGACTTCTCGACCTTCGAAAGAAGCCGAAACTAAATATCCCGGATTTCAGAGAACTTATTAGTGATGATTTCCCAGACGCGCAATGCCCGAGCAGTCTTATGTGTAGTCGATCTATCGGCCTGTGCGTCGGTTGCAGCTGACGAATGTAATTCTCGCGCTGATTCAGCTAAAAGCGAAAACCGAGACTTCGACTTGCGCTACAATTCGATCACTCGGAAATGTATGCATCGTTGAAGCAACTTACATTTCGCAGCTTATCCAGTAAATTCGCGATATCCGGATGTCCGTATTTAATCGCAGTGACATCTGCTCGAATTCCCCGATTCGTTTTATCGACATCGCAGCCAGCAAGGCACAAATGTCTGACCAGATTAATATGCCCGTGTCGAGCAGCCATATGTAGCGCCGTAAGACCCTGTTTGTTCGGCGTATCCAGATCGATTCCACTCTCTATCAGCAGAGTCGTCATTCCTTCATCGCCAGTCTCACAAGCGATGTGTAAAAGAGTATCTTCTTTCTGCACAGTAATGCGTCACTACTTTACATCCGATTTCTTTTTACTGATACACAATGACAAAGTGGATAAAAGATGTCTCACAGAGTCCTTCACGTTTAGTGGAGCACCCTGCAACAACAATTGAGAAACAGCCTCAACACAGCCTCGCTTCACAGCACTGATCATTGCTCCACCAAGACCCTGTGGTGCTTCAGATTCCTGTACACAAACAGAATAAAGTTTTGTCGACAAGATGCACGCGTTCACCTACTCAGAATAATAAAATAATTTATTATTATTTTTCGTGATTGTGAGCGCGTAGCATATATAAAGTGAAAATAGAAAAAGATTATACTTCCCGATAACTAAGGTGCACGTGTATAATAAAGAAAAATTTGCATACGGTTGACTTAGTAAACTGTATATTATATAAAAAATAATTCTCGTATATATAATATATACGATATAACTGTACAACAGGTTAACGTCATGTCCAGACAAGATTGGTCAATAGAAAATGTATAAAATTAGTATAGCATAAAATCAATACAATTTGAAACAAAATATACAATAGACCGCAACTGTGTGGCTAACGTGAATTATTTTTCTTTTTTTTTTTTTTTTTTTTTTTTTCAGGAACACACCGTGAGAATCCAAGGATGTTTAAGGCACGATTCAGCACTTCCTCTTTCCCTGGAAGCAAGAGACATTTTCTTTTTCCCCGATATTTTTGGCAACAGATCCGTAAATTTAATTCATAATTTTATTATGTGACTTACTTGGGATCCTTGATTAACAAGGAACGTATGAAGTCTTTGGCAATCTCGGACACATTATCAAAGTATTCATCGTCAAATTGATACTGGCAAGAGGCAACGTTCGCATATGTCTCCTGCTTGTCGTCACCCAAAAATGGCGAAGCTCCGCTCAGGAGGATGTACGTTAATACACCGACCGCCCAAAGATCAGTTCCCAAGCAGAGTGGTTCATAATTCACAATTTCCGGCGCGACGAATTCGGGTGTGCCAAATAATGCTCTGTGTTCTGAACCGGGTATCAGACGATGCGACAGACCTAAATCTATAGGATAATAACATAATATATTAATAACTATATTTCCCACAAAATAATTAATCAGACATTACCTATCAGCTTAATGCTAGGCATCGGCGGTGGTGTAGACAATAGAATATTCTCAGGCTTAATATCCAGATGAGCAACTTGATGGGAATGTAAATGACTAAGCGCCATTAGAACCTGGCGCACCTTTGAAAAATTTAGCATTAAGCATTAACCATGATGTTCATTAAATGTAATATATATTTTAACATACCACATGAGCAGCTTCCATTTCACCAGATGGTGTCCAATGAAACAATTCACCGCCTGTGATCAATTCCAGGAGCAATACCACTGTTGCCCCTGTGTCTATCACCTTGTATAAAGAAACAATGTTAGGATGCCTTAATCGAGCTAAAAGACCAGCTTCCCTTGCTGAAAAAATTAAGCGTTACACAATGTCCTGAAACTATGCCCGCATGTAACACATATTATAATCGTATAAATATGTAGTTACCAATATCTGCTGCAGCGACACCTCTAGCGACGCGCCTCTTTCTCATTATTTTCGCGGCATACAATGCACCGGTTTTGACTTCCTTGCATTTTCGTACAATAGCGAATTGACCCCTGTATTTGGCAAATTCGTATATATTAACAAATATCCGAGTTAATGCGTCTAAAGGTTTAATTGTACATAACACCACTCACTTGCCAATCTCTTCAAGCAGCTGATAGTTTTTCTCAATTGGCTCATGCTGGACCTCCATTAAATTATCCCACTCAGGATCTGATTAAGTAAGTACAAAGGCTAATATGTGAACTTTGAATTGTTGTAATTGATTTACACATCTATTTCCCGAGCGTATAGTTTCAAAAATTCAGACTGCTATCTATTCCGTTTACATGATTAAACAATAGATATCAAGTCATACAAAAAATAAAACATATTAACATGGACATAATATAATGCAATATATGTAATACAATAAAACAATATACCCCGTATGCTCCTTAATCATTGACATCGAGTAAAAAATCAGATAAAAATCCAGAAACACATACTTAATCGGACAACTTAATCGGACGCAAAACTCGCGGAAAATCGCCACGACATAAAGACGTTGGATCGAAATGATACGTTGCGTGGATCAGTTCGTGGCGATGTTCGCGATGTTCACCCGGACATCGAGCGTCCAGGACGCGAATTCCGAACGCGCGCAGGCCATCACGAGGATCAAGAGTTGCCTCGTTGCCTCGGATGTCGCGAAATCGCATAGCGAACGCCGCGATGGAGGCCGAAATTATCAAGAGTTTCTTTGTTTCATATTACCGTTAGACGCTCCTAGCTGGCAAGATGTGCCCGGCATCATCTCCTGCATACGCTCATCGTTTGACCTATCCGAACAGCTTTGAGCCTTGCAATGAGCCGTTACACGAATTATGTGGCAGCCGTCGGCCTTCGCTCATGCCGGTACCCACACAATCGATATAACTGTATCGCATGGGCTGCCATCTTGCATCGCACACTGGCACTCGGAACAACTTTGGTGATCACCTCATTGGCTGGATCGGGCTGTTTCAGGCTATCGTTTCAGCACACCCTTCAGCGAGCATTTCGGTATTCCGAACGGTGTTTCCAGAATATTTCCACGTTATACGTGTTGCTGTCCAATCAGGAATAATTGTTGATCTTTTGATCCGCTGATTCGCCGAAGGATCTGCTGAAGGAATCGGAAGAAGAAGCGCGAAAAAAAATATTTGTATCAGGTCACGTGCTACTAACCTCAACGTTCCATTTGTCAATAGACAAATGCCGTTCTGCGTGTGAACAGCCGTTTGTTATATATATAATAATAGTGGAATCTTGAGTGTGCGATCTTAATCATGACTAAAGCTAAAAAGATCAATGAAAATGGGTGGAAACCCTTGACATTGAAAGGTGCTATCCTGTCTAATGACATAGAGGGATTGATCGGAATAGAGGAGTTGACTGATTATAATTTGGAACGGAGTAACAAGAAAGGTAATATCGTAACGACAAAGATCAGCTCTGTCCAAAAGGAGCAGGTAAATAATTTATTTTATTAATGCATTGATGCGTTGATGCATTTTGATATCTGAAAGTTATTATTTACAAACTCATATATTTGTATTATAGTCAACATCAAAGCGCAAATCTTCAAACGAACAAGAAGAAATTGACATTGATAGCAGTGAATCTAATGTCGCAAATAAATCAAAGATTAAAGAAGCCAAAAAGAAACGCACAAAGGGAAAAAATGAAAAAAAGGATAAATCACTGGACTCGGTGAAGCCTGATCAAGAAATCGACTCCCACAACGAAGATGACTCGCATTGCGAGAATAGTAACGAGAATTTAAAGAACATTGATGTTAAAGTATGGAGCTCTATGGGTGTTCCTAATGTCGTGATAAGAGCTTTAGCAGATCAGAATTTCCGGTCTCCCACTGAAATACAAACCCGAACATTGCTGCCTGCCATATTAGGTTACAAAGATATAATGGGTGCCGCAGAAACGGGTTCCGGCAAGACACTAGCTTTCGGTATTCCGATAATAAAGGGCATTCTGGACTTGAAGGAGTTGGAGGCGGCAAAAGCATCTGAAAGATCTGCAAAATATGACTCTCAAAGTGAAGCACGGAATTCAAATAGTTCAGGTATGCAAAGTAATACTATTCCTTTTTATTAATTGTTGCCTTGGTTTCCAAAAAAACAATTAGTCAATTACAATTTGATGTATTACAGGCAGCAGTTCCACAGAGTCTGATACGGAATTTGAAGATTTATCGGAATCACAGAATATCATAAACGATGTAAAATGCGACGATAATAATATTCCCATCAAGCCCTTATATGCATTAATCTTGACACCGACTCGCGAATTAGCGAATCAGATAAAACATCACCTTACCCAAGCAATGAAGTATACGGACATTAAGGCAAGATGCAAATTTGTTGATTCGAATCACGATTATGTTATATGTAATTCTAATTAATGTAATATTATTATAGATAGCCGCTATTTTCGGAGGTTTGGCAGCAGTGAAACAAGAAAGGCTACTGAGAATGAATCCTGAAATCGTTGTTGCCACACCTGGAAGACTGTGGGAGCTGATTCAGGAAGGCAACTCTCATCTCGGTCAAATCGATTCCATCAGGTAACTTTTAAGAAACCAGATCATTTACTTCTGAACATGTTGCCATATAAAGAATTATGCGTAGGTATTTGGCCATCGATGAGACGGATAGAATGATGGAGAAAAATCACTTTCAGGAATTACACGATATCTTGGAGAAGATAAACGCGAATCCTCTGAAAATAGCAAAACGGCAAACGTTTGTGTTCTCGGCTACTTTAACCATGGTGCACGATCTGCCGGATTATCTTAAGAGAAAGAATAAACGATACTTTAGGCAAAAGCTATATAAGCTCACACCTGGTCAGAAACTGCAAAGGATCATACAACTATTGAGAATGAAAAAACCAAAAATCATTGATCTCACAAAAGAATCAGGTATATAAAGATCGCGAGTCTTATACGCAATAATATACATGAATATATAAACATATGAACATAATATCATGTAATCATAACAAATATGAATCTCTTGTTTAATGGGTTACCTCATGAAATTTGATTCGTCAGGTACGGCTGACAACTTGACGGAGTGTCGAATATCATGCACTATCGATTACAAGGATTATTATCTTTATTACTTCTTGAAGAGACACAGCGGAAGAACATTGGTATTTTGTAACAGCATCAATTGCGTGAAAAGATTGGCCACCCTTTTCAACATACTTGAGTGCAAACCTCTACCTTTGCATGCTAGTATGCAACAACGACAACGTTTAAAAAATCTCGAAAGGTTGGACCATGTATCTTTCTTTTTCAATTTTGCATTCTTTCATAAAAAGTTTCTAACATATTAATATTAGAAAAACTGTAGGTTTCAAGCCGACGAAAATGGACTATTGATAGCCACCGATGTAGCCGCGAGAGGTTTAGATATACCCAATATAGAGCACGTGATACATTATCAGGTTCCCAGAACATCCGAGGTGAATGTCTAAGAATTAGAAAAATCTAACAAACAGAACCTTAAGTGTTTAGTCGCGAAAAGATTCTCATCGATCCTTTTGCAGAATTACGTGCATAGGAGCGGTAGAACGGCGAGAGCGCAGAAGGAGGGTATTACTGTTCTGATAATGGAGCCTTCCGAAAAGCAGAACTACAGCAAGCTGTGCAAAAGTCTCGGACGCAGTATGTTAACAATACGCGAAAATCTTTGAAAGCTGTTTTAAAAGTACGGTAACGACAGAAATCTATTTTTAGCGCACGACTTGCCGACGTTCCCGGTGATAGACAACCAGTTAATTTCCATAAAAGAAAGAGTCAACATTGCCCGCGAGATCGATCGGCTGGAATTGATGTATCGCCGAAAGAATACTGACAAGATTTGGCTGCAAAAAGCAAAGGAGGACATAGACATACTGTCGGACGACAACGATGACGACGAGTAAGTAGGACAGATACATAGTTTCTACAATTGTGCAATACGTCTTATTTCTTCCTTTCATCCTTTCAGCGAGTCATCTACGGAATTGGAAGAAGCAGCAACGTTAAAACGACAGTTGAAAGCGAAAAAATATCAGCTGCAGTCTTTGTTGTCGAAGACGGTATTTCCGAAAGGATTCTCTGGGAAATATCTCGACGATAATTTAAAAGTAGACTTAACTCAAAACACGGAGAAGGCAGTCGAAGTGATGAAAAAAGTAATAAAAACCAATCCCAGCAAAAGTGAGGAAGACAGCGTCGCGCCGCAGAAAAGGCAACGTCCTCAAAATTCAAAAAGACGTAAACGATTTAAGAAAGCATAAAATATATTTTCTCACGTATGAATGGTCGTTGACTTTTTTTTCTCTTACATCGTCATTCTCATCTTCATCCATGATCCGAATCTCGCGTAAACGGCATACGATGTGGGATTTGACAAAAATGAAATCGACTTTATTTCGGCGCATGTTACACTTACATTCGTACAATTAATTTGAGCGGTTTGTCGTTTTAAGATATATATTTCTAATTATGCGTTTCTCCTTATCGCGAGAGGCTGTTAGTATATTAAATTTATGGCAGAGGTATGTATAGAGAATATATTTTCTCCGCAAGGAGACACTCGTACGTGTCTCATCCCTCGATGCGTTCTCTCTCGCGTAATCTACTATAATGTACTACTCTCTGCGAATACACAATGGATTGAAAGTCGATCGATAAACACAGCCGGTTTGCCCTACATTTTAAGAGTTTCGCGTATCTCGCTGCTTCCAGAGCTACTCGATCGAATTTCTCGATCACGAGCACGATCATGAGCATGCATCGTAAAACGATTCGTACGTTTAATTCGACGATCATTTATGTCCCTCTCAGAACACGGTGTTATAGATCACTTCGTCCTCCGTGCTAATGATCGAGTCGATCTGCTCGCTCGTCACTATCGAGTTCGCGTATCTCTCGTTGCCGATCATGTTCCGCGGCCCCGCGAACGGTACGCTGTTGTCGTGCACGACAATCCTGATCCGCGCCATCACGTGGCTTCCAGGACACTGCTTCTGCTTCGCCATCGCCGCAGTGTCGCAGATCTCGGCGTAGATCTCTTCTCCGCTCTTGTTGTCCGATGTCCTAACGAGCTTCGGCGGCGATGGCAGCGGCGTCAGGCTGTCGCGCACCCGGGAATAGTTGGGCTGCAGCTCGACGCATGCCGGTATCTCCAACACGCTGGTCGATACGGACCGCTGTACCGGCTGCTTGGCGTTTTGGTTCTGATTGCGGGTCTGGTGGGAGGTAGGTTCCGGCTCCAGGCTGGAATAACGCTCCTGAGAGCGCATGGCTATCTCCGGCCTTACCGCGAATGTGAACGAGGCGGATTTCTTGGCGGGGTTGCGATTCCGGTTGCCCTGAGCGAGTTTCGAGATCCTCTCCAGGATGCCGTTACCGTTACTCGGCTTCGCGCTGCTCCGCTCCCTCGTACCGCTCCGCTTAAGATGCTCCAGCCCGTCCTTCAGGCTCTGCAGAATCGGCTTGGTCTCCGTCTTGGGCTTGATCTTCTTCAGGTTCATCTCCTTCAGGCTCTCCCCGTCGCTCGGCGTGTGCAGTTTCATGGGCGCCACTCGTGGTTCCGTAGCGCGGTCCCCGACCGCTCGGCTGAGGCAGAAGAACCAGTTTAGCCGTGCAGAATGTATAAATTCGAGCGCAGCGAGCTGACGCAATCTTACGGAAATCTTACGGAATCTCGCGATTTAATCGTACGTGGAATTTTTGGACAGACGGACAGAAAAAATAAATTCCTCATTTCTTTTATTCAATCAACGGATCTATCTACCTGCACGCCGATAGCAACCGCTGCATTTTCGGGGAAGCCAACAATCTCGCTTCCGAGGGATAGCCCAGTCGAGCTCTTCGGACCCTAGGCGCTCCGTTACCGGACACGACCAGCTCGAGCATTTCCGGATTGTGCACCGGTCTCTCCGGCACGATGCAGCCTAAAACTATCGGGCCGCGCGTCGACGTCTCCAGCTGCATCAGACCACCGTACTCCTTCGGCAAGGGCACCGGCAGTGGTCCCGCTATGAGACGTACCTGAAAGGGGAATTTATTTAATCAACAAAATCATTCGAAAAAAAAAAAACGAGATCAATGATCGAGAGTAACGGCAATTCGGTGACTCACTCTGAGAGGCAGCTGCCTCTTGGCGAGATGGTGGACCTTGTAGAGCACATTCGCGTCACTTCCGGTGTCGATGTTGCCGTTCTGGCAGATCGCGTAAAACTCGCCCCTGGTCGACAGCGAGGTGAACACCTCTCGTCCATGGAGATCGATGCACTGCGCGTACTGATCCTTCTCGGGGCATCCACCGGAGAAGGAGACCGAGCTGCACCTCCGCGTGTCCTGGAAGACCGCGACGAGCCGCAGTATCTCGCCGGCTCTGATCGTCGTCTTCGTGTAGTGGGCTCGCAGATTTCCGTTCTCTGGGACAGACGCGATAGTGACTTGCAAATCATCGCGGCATTATATGTCATTGCGATGTCGTGCTCGAGCACAAAGCAGCGACGTGATCGCGCAACTCCGATGACTCTGCCGCTGCGCGATCATCGTCGTCGTCGCGCGCGCGTTGTCCCGTTAACGACTCATCGAATCTCAAAGGAAGCCCAGCATAATCGATCCTAACAGTCGTGCCTAAGGGCATCCTTAACTAAACGACGTATAAAAGAAGGATGGCAGAGCTCCTCCCCAGTCATGTCCGATGGTCCCGCGCGATGTGTATCTCGGCATTAGGGTCAGAGGCAGATCCTACCGCCTCGATCGTCGTCGTTACTCGTGTTTTTGCCGATATTCGCCTTTTAACGAAGTCCCTCTGTTTTACGGCGCGGTACTTTACATCCCATTAATGCGTGTCATCCGCCTGTTATTAGCTAGTTTACGATACTTCGACGTGTCCAGCTGCCGTCTAAAAAATTCTTCATGGCTGCCGGACTACCAGTTTTTACGGATCGCGCGGAGTTTGCAGGATGAGTAAGAAGGACAGCTTTCAGCCGCGTAAATAGGATTTTTATGTCATCGCGTTTGCCGTGAGAACAGTTGGCAAATCGGATATTCTAATGAGATTATCCCGCCTCTCGCCTCCTCTGTTTTCAACGATATTCGTCTCATTTGTGCATTCCATTACCTTTCTTTCGCCCTGAGAACGGCAATGGACTTGGATATTAAACGGTAAATGACATTTTGCAAATGGCATATTTTCCCGCACAGGGAATCACGTGCGTCGTTATTAATACGATTTAAAAATACATATCTCTCCGTTCCCGTGCGGGATGAGACAAAAAAGGAGGAGACAGAAAAGAAAGATCGCCTTCTATGCCGCGCATCTCGCGAGCGATCGTGATCGCACCTATCGATTTCTCTCAGCTGGAACTTACCCATTTTCGAGTGCGTAAGGGTGTAAGCCCGCAAAGGCGTCGCCAGTAGAAACGCAGGTACCCCCGTCTTCACCAAGGAGTCCACCCTCCGGTGGACGCGCGCATTGCCGGTCGTATTGTTGCCAGATATCACAGAAAACCATCCTGGAAATATCAGAGGGAAAGAAAGGATTGAGATGCCATCGCCCGAGAGTGATGCCGCCGCCCGAGTCTTAGTGATAAGATAAATCGCAATCGCGACTGCTCAAGTCCGGGCTTCCCGTTTTGAAAATTGCAAGAAATGCTGGAAATTGATTCATTAATTCACGCGTCTCCCCCTCCCCCATCTCCCCTTCCGTCTTTTCTCATTGACCCACGCAAACAACAGCAAATAACAGCAAATAACAGCGACAACTCGAGCATGGGGAGGAATCGTTTCTCTCGTGCCAAGAGAGCCAAGGTTGAATTTTTATTAATCGTTTCGAGAGCTATTAGGACCAGTTTCGGCGTTTGCCGAAACAACGCGCGGTGATCCGCGGGGTTAAAAAACGTATTTATCTGGAAGGAAGGAAGGAACTACACGGAGGATTCAGCCAGGCCGCAAAAAAGCCTGCCAAATTGCGAGCGGACGATTTCGGGCGCGCGGCTACGGTTGGAGACACAGTAGCCGAGTGGCCGAAGGTCAGCTGGTTCTTTTGCTCGTCGTTAATTGATTTAAGAATGCCGGTTCCATGCAAGCGCGTCGTCCCCCGCGCCTCCCCCGAGACCGCGTCGACCCTTACGGATCGCTCGCCTCGCCCGGAATGCTGTGCCAGTCCCGAGTCCCGAATCATTCGACGAAGTTATCTCGATTTTCTCAAGTATTCGCCTTCCCGGAGAAAGCAAAGAGACGCCGAGGAAGCTTAACACGAAAGCGCCGCGGCGACAAAAAGGAAACGACTAGCTTGGAATTTTCGTCGAGGGTTCTCCGATGGAACAACATTTTATCGATTCGATTATTCTCGTTTCATTCTTTCGGTTTGGACGGAAGATTCGAGTTTCTCAGAGAAACACGCGCGCCTTCGTCCGCATCTCATTGTCCGCATCCCTCTCCCCGTCTCTCCCCCTGGGAGAGAATTTCCGCAAGCTGGTGCGCGAGTTTCCCGTTTGCGATTTAACCAACGCGGCGCGATCTCTCCGCGGACGCGGTTTTTATTTACTCTAGATCAACGACCTGCGGAAACCGACCGCGCACGCAATTAGACGAACGATATTGACTCTCTCTTTCTCCTTCCTCACCAGGGCAGCGTCTGCTTCTCGAGAGCGTCACGGAAGGAAGGACTAATGGCTGATCCCGGTCGGGTACCTCGGTCGGGTACGCTCCTCTCCGGAAAGGAAAAACGCAAGGGCGTGCACGCTTGTGCGCTGCGCGCAGAGCGCGCGGCCTTCCCTCACTTTCCATTTCCGCGCGTGCATCGCGAGGGTGAAACTCGCTCGCGATCGCGCTCGCATCTCCGTAATTACCGCAGACCCGCTGCGCATCCGCTGTGTAAAGTCCACGGAAAAGTTCAGCCGGCTCTCAGACGGCGCGCCAACGACGTTTCCTAACGCCCGTGCAAGCCTTGCGCAATTGCGCCGCAACTGGACCGCGCTTATCGATAAGAAGCGGATCGTTCTCTCTCGCGCATCACTCCGCTCGGACAACGCGGGAGATTTAAATCACATCGCGCAGACATGACGGACGGAAATTTTCGGCGACAGAAATTTCCGCGGAGACATTCCGATCGGCTGATCTGAAATGGCGCGAGTCGGGAACACGGCACGCGTTATTATTCTACTAACGGGACCGTATCTTGAGGAGGCGCATAGAAGCGTAACTATTAAAGGGGGGGGGGGGGTCGTCGTTAATAGTTCCCGTCCGACCCTCCGCTTTGTGGGACTCGCTGCACGCTTTGCTGAACAAACACCACGAGCGGCGTCCATCTAGCCGCCCGAGCGCGCGATCTCTTCACGCGTGAATCGGCGAGCTAAATGTTCCTGAAAATCTGTTCCGTCACTTTTAACGCATCGCCGCCACGCGCGCGCGCGCGCGCGCGTGGTCCCCTACGCGCTCGGTAACGCTCGACCCGTTACAAACGGAATAGCTTGTAAAGTTGCCCGGCGCACGTGTCGGAATTTAATGCTCGGGATGAATTCCCGTGTGCGCCACTCGCATACGGAATGCCTTCCCTCCGCCCTAGGGCGAGCCCTACCCGCAACGAGCTCGGCGGCGTTCCCGGAAGTCGCTCGCGACACTTGCCTGCTCGGAGAATTGATTCTAATTCATGCCCGCCGATTTGGCAAGAAAAGGGAAAGTCGCAACGGACAATGGATCCGCCATTGGCGCACGTGAGCTACCTATGATTCAGCCATCTGATTTTTGCCCGGGAGCCGGCATCTGAATCACGTGCGTTCGCGTGCACAACGCGATCCGCTCGCGAACGTTCAATGGCCGTTCAGCAGATTACGCTGACTTTGATCTATGGGCGTTAGCCGTTCAAGCAGAATCCTTGCAGCATTGCAGTCTACTCATCGGCGTGTCATCGTAATGTTAATTGCTCCTCGCCGCATGGCGAGGATCGATCAGAATAAGGAATGGGATTTCTCATTGGTCTCGGACCGGATCCGGGCTAATCACGGCAGCAGGCGATTGAATGGCAGATCGCACGCGAGATTAGCGACAGCGATATCGACAGGATCGATCGGGGGAGGGGGGGGGAATATTTCGATGCGGAGGGATCGGCATGACGTCGCGGGTAAACATTGTGGTATCCAGGCGCGCGCGATATATGTGTTTAGGAGGGGCATTAAGTAAAGGGAGAGGGAGAGAGGGAGGGAGGGGGGGGGAGGAAAGGGGAGGCCGCAGCCCACATCTCGCGGCTGGAATCTTTATTGTGCATAATTCACGTTACGCCGCAAGACCAATCACTCGGGATATAATATTACCGGGACGTGAATCGAACCGTGACAATGGTATAGGGTTCCCGGGCTCTGCTATCGATGATACCCCGCGTGCGCGGCACATGCAAGTTGAATTCCTGCCGCGGTGCAGCGTGCGCGACGGTATCTTTACGGGGTATCCGCTAAAAGTCGGTATCCCCTAAACGGTCGGACCTTCCTCAACTCCGAGGTGCCTTCCGAGAGTCACGTAACAAAGTCGCAATTTACAGCATCACCGAGAGTGATGCTGCCCTAATAGCAATATCACGCCTCGAGATCTCCGCGACGATAGGAGGGAGGGGGAGGACACCGAACCGGACCGGAGAGGAAGTGTATTTATCGACGATCGAATCGATTCGAGGCTCGATGGGGCACCGCCAGCGTCGACATTAGCGACATCGATGATCGCCCGTGAACGGGAACGAGAACGGAGGAACGAGATGAGAGAAAGAGGGGAGGTAGAAGAAGGGCGAGGCAGGGATGAGGAATCGCCGGCGTTGTGGTGACGGCTGGCCGGTAAATCGCTAGATTTCATCGTTCTGCGGAAATTGGACGGACGCGACGCGAATCGACTCGAATTGAATCCTCGCTCGGCTTCCTCCACTTCCTTCCCTTTGTCGTGGGGTGGCAGTACCGACCGGCCGACGCTGACCGGCGCGTGATACCCCATAGAGTTATGTCCCGGCACGTAATGACCGTTATTTAAAAGGGAGGCCGGTCATCGCCGAGGGCGCGTCTAACCCGCGCAACATTCTTGCCTCGTGTAAGACTCCGAGTCCGAGAGGTCCGCGCCAGCAAATAACGCGATATGCGCATGTGCGTATGTCCGTATACATCTGTATACGTGCACATGTACACACGCGTCGCGGACGGAAACGCGTCGAGAGGCAGAGAAGGAGAGCCGAGACATCTCCGGCGGGGCCGGGTCGGCCGATTGGCAGTAAAACCATACGGCCGCGTCGGATAAGCCGATCTATACGAGCCTTCGGCCCGCAATCACGATCGCAATACTGCACGCAATTCATTCTTCGCCTCTCCACCGGGGAGGGAGGCGGAGGGGGGAGGGAGGGGGGAGAGGAAGAGCCGCGCTCTCTGAAACGCGAACGCGCGGAACTGCGCCGGTTTCGCCGCGGCGGTGCGCGAGGACGACTGCTCTCTCTCTCTCTCTCTCTCTCTCTCTCTCTCTCTCTCTCTCTCTCTCTCTCTCTCTCTCTCTCTCTCTCTCTCTCTCTCTCTCGCAGGAAAGAATTATGTTAATTGTTAAATGTAAGTTAGACATTTTTTTCCTCGAGCGATTACTGCGAAACCGGTAGGAAAATATATGAAGGGTATACCGGTCGGCAACGCCGATGAATCCCGCGAGCGTTCTTCATTCGCCGCGGGGCGAGAGGTCGACCGTGGCGAAAGAACGGGTACGCGATCATTCCGCGAACCGTTTCATGGGACTTTAGGGGCTACCGGTGCCCCCGTCGAACGCGTGTTAATGACGTGGTAATATCGGCGGGGTAGACAGAAAAGAAAAATGCGAGAGGAGTCGAGAGAATCTCCTTTCATGTGGAAGAGGAAGCAGGACATCGACCTCGACGATTGTCGGCGAGAGCTGCACTCTCTCTCTCTCTCTCTCTCTCTCTCTCTCTCTCTCTCTCTCTCTCTCTCTCTCTTTCTTCTCATTTTTCTTTCTTTGCCGGGATTTACACGCCTAATAAATTACTGTAAACTGGAGTCCGACTGCGCAGAATCGTCGAGGTATCTTTGCTCTCTCTCTCCCTCTCGACGGGATTCGCACGGATAGCAGTTAGCCGCGGCCGGTGATTTGTGCGATATCGTCCATCGTCCGTATCAGTCCCTGGAATCGGATGCGCGCCTCTGAATCTTCCCCCAGTAATTTTATGCCGGTTGAAGGTTCAAGTTCCGCGCCTCCGAGATTCCGTCTCGTCGGCGAGAGAGCCGCGAAGATGCCACCATGAGTTGGCGTCCGCAGCATCCCGCGAAACCAGAACCGAGGAATTCGCGGCTAGACCTCTCGCGATCATAACCCGGCTCATCTCGCGGTGCCGGGATCTTCAAAAGTATTCACCGTCGCCCTTCGATTCGCAGCTTCCGAGATCTCGCGACGATCGCGTCGATCTTCCGTGAGGAGTAAATATGATTCAATGGCGGAATCAGACTGGAAAGGCTTGACGTTATTCGGGATGCAAGTCCATGCTGATGATTGATTCCAGGCACATTACACGCGCGTCTCCTTCTGCCCGCTCGCTCTTCATTTCATCTTCATTTGGAGAACGCGCTCGGCGAGACAAGCTGATCGCGATGATGCGCGATAAAATAACAGTGAGCACGAGACATGATCTCTGATCCAGTTAAAATCTGGCTTCAGGGTTCTGCCTAAACGAAAGGAGTCAGATTTTTCTCCAGATAAAGAAACGCGCGATGTGCGCTTTATCCGCACGCCAACTTGGTATCGCAACAATCTCCCGTTTTGACGAAACGGCTGCCAGCAGGATCTAACCGTCGAACAAGTGACATTCTCAATAATCGCGGGGATAATTCTAGCTTACTAAAATCATCTCGACGCGATATTGCAAAGGGATTCACGCGTAATGCCTGTACATCGAAAGAAAAGCGCGCGAGAGGACGCTTCATCGTAATTTCGTTATAATTCGCGGATCGTTGTCGACAAACGGAAATCGAGCACGATGAATGCGGTCTCGCGATTCCGCGATGGGAGTCTCGTGCGCGCATGCGCTTACCGAGAGCAGCCAGGTGAGCGATCGCGTATTTCACGCACGTGCGCCGCGCCGGACAAATGGGATTAAGGCGGATAACGAAAGTGTCCGACCGCACGAGAGTATCGCCGTTTGAGGTACCGCGCTGACGCGGCAGGCGGAAAAGCGCGGCGCGGGAGGAGAGGGGCGAGATGGTACAAAGGGAACGGGAAACGAGGCAGCGGTCCGTTCCGCGGAGGCGGCCGGCCTGAAATTTATCACGCGCGTGCCTTGTCCGCTCAGCATTCAAATGACCGTCGCCGACCGCCTGTCCGAAGGCGATTTCTGGAGGGCCATCTCTCGGCTTGGCCGCGACGCGTCCGACTCATCCGGGTCCTCCGCCAGAAGAGATTGTACATGGCCAGATCGTACATAAAACGACGAAGCAAACGAAGCCGCCCTACACAACCGCGCAGGGCCATAAGGAAAAGCAATCCCACAGGTTCAGCCAGGAGAATGCCGGCTCCGCGCCTAGAGACGAAAAGAAACGTAGCGGCGATAACGCCGCGTGACTTCTCCTTCGCCTCGATGTGCCGCTGCGCGGCGCAGCGAGCGCGCGAGCAGATCCGCTATTCGATCTGCATGCACGCCCATTGCTTTTTGCGCCTGCCAGCCAATACTAAACGTCCGGCGACGTTTCTTTATCGTCGCCAAGTCGCGGAGAACGGTCCATGGCGCGAGATTCAAACGCGGAACTAATCTATCGATCGAGCCGCGCGCGCGTTTCCCTCCCGCGACTTTTCCTGCCACGACGCGTGTTCCGCCGCGCGTGAGTTACGCTCTACGAGGTGTGCCGTTGTCGTCGCCGTTGTCGTCGTCCTGGCGAATTCGTGGGCGTCAGGCGAAACGTTTCCCGGCTCGATTTATCGTTAGTGCCGGGCCGCGACGTGGCCGACCTCGCGGCCGCCAATTTACGGCATGTCCGTCCGTCTCCCGTCCCCCGCCCGCGGAATAATGAGCGACCTGTCCGGCATCCATCCGGCAGGGAAGCCGGATCATTTTTCGCGATCCCATCGGCCGTCCGTCCGCCCTCTGACCGACGTGACTCGGCGGTATATCCCGGCGATGTACCACCATGAAGCGCGTGGAACGCCGGACTTCAGTATTGGCTGGCGGGACTCGCGGAACTCAGGCGCGCCGCGAGTGCGCGCTCAAAGTAGTGTGTCGAGTGCGAAGGCAGGACTCAGCGAAAGAAGAGGGGCGGACAGACGAGCGGCGGACTCAGCCAAAGTTCATCCCGAGTCGTTCTTCCAAGGTCGCCGCGCGACTCCGTCACGTATTACGGAGATGTCCCGGCCGACGATACCTTGACACACACTCTCTCTCTCTCTCTCTCTCTCTTTCTCGCGCGCGGCGCGAGTGAATCAGCCTGCGATAATTAATTTGCCCGACTCGCCGATGATAGACTCGCGTGAATCACCGCGCAATTTCCCCGTGCCGATTTCGACGGCGCCGATTAATGACGCGTGAAAACGCGAATGAAAAATCCGATCGGAATCCCGACGTCGATTCGAACCCGTCCGCGTAGCCCTTACTCTCCCCCCCCCCGCCGCCGCCGCCTCCGGGGCCTTCCGCCGCGGGCTTCCGCGAACGATTCGTCGGGCACTCGTAATCGCGCGGCTCGCGTAATCGCCCCGCCGTCCATTGACGATGCGTTAAGTAGAGGGAGGCCGACGCGCACGCCAGCTCTCGCTCGCGGCTACTTAACGCGTCCCTCCCGACTCACAACGGCCGCGCTAACGACATTTTCATTAAAATACGCGGTGCGTTTATTGGCGCGCCGGCGAGCGCGCCGACAATTCCGCGCCCCGCGTGGATCGGGCGGCGGGGATGACGGGCGAGAGGGGAGCGGCCGAGAGAGGAGGGAGGGAGGGGGGAGGGAGCGGTGCAAAAATGCCGATATATCGAACAAGGCGTCGGAGGAACTAGGCGTCGTTAACTGACGGCTTCCCACTTGAAGCCGTCGAGCCACCACTGGAGCTAGCCGTTCCCTGCTTCGCGGCTCTCGCGCTCATCGCGATCTAACAGGTTCGCGTTACCGCCGCTTTATTGCCTCGTAATTTCCATTTCTGATGCCAGAAAACCAATATAAGCCGCGACGGATAACTCGCGCGCGAGTTTCGCGACTCACTTCACCCGCCGCGAAATGCTTTACGATTGAGATGAGACGGAAGCACGCCGATACGCTAATCCTGCGCTCGAGAGATCTCTACGTCTCCTCTCTCTCTCTCTCTCCCTCTCGTGTGCGCGAGGAGGCTGGGGCATTATCATTTTTTTCGAGTTCTCTACGCGCGCGCGCGCGCGCGAGTGCACTCGGCGGAGTCTATAACCAGTTCCAATGATTCCCCGGTCGGATGATCTCCACAACCGTTACCGTTCACTCGGCCGAGCATAATTTACGCGCTAGGCGCTGCCGAGCGCGGACGGGCGTCATTAAAAGAGGAGCTGATACCCAATCCAAATATCATTAGTGAAAACGTCCGAGAGACGTCGAACGGAAGGAGCTTGGAGAAGAGAAATGCGTATCTTCCGAGCAGTTTCCGGTTTATGTCGTGTCCTGTGTCCACAATTAATCGGATTAAGGAGGCAGCTAATCGGAAGCTAACGACAGATAAACCCCTTTCCGAGAAACGTTCGATCGTAATCGTAAACGCGAACGGTCTTCGGGAGCTCCACGCGCAAAGTACCGAGGCTCTTGCGGTTATGCCGCCTTCCGGAGCGATAATCCTCGACGAGGAGGTCCGCAATTTCCTCGCAACCGGGCTTGCAATCATGGCTTCGCATCGAACGACCGATCCGGCAGAAACTCACCTGGATAACCCTCCGGGATGACGATTTCCGGTCCCACCTTGACGTCGTGGCGGTACCGGTGTATCAGCAGGCTCGCCGTGACTCTCAGCGATCGCTGTTGCTGCTTGTACAGGAGCACCGGCCTGCCGCCGGTTCCCTCCAGCCTGACGACCCGCGGTAACGAGAATCGGTCGAGGAACTCGCGCAACGGCATGTAACCGGCGGAGCCCGAGGCCGAGGAACCACCCTCGGCGGTCGCCTCCCTCGAACTCGGCAGCGATTTCGGCAGCGAAGGCACCTCCTCGCTGGACATCGTCGAGAACTCGCCGTTCGACGACATGGTATCACGCGTCCCGGCACAGCGTCGTCGCCTCGTCGCTTCGGATCGTTTCCGAGTACATCGGGACAAGAGTCCGCAGTCCAGGATCACCGACGAGGCGGGGGTTCCGAGTGAGGGAGAGGATCACGTGACTGGAACTCGCGGTTTCAGGCGCGGCTGCTACACGTTGTCGGAGCAACGCCGCCGAGCGACGCGGGCGTTACTTTGTTCTCCCGATTGTAGAGCTGGACGCTCGCTTTCAAGGGCATCTCCGCTCCTCTCCCGGCACTCGCTCATTACCGCTTAATAACGGGCCGGCGGACTCGGAGTGCTGGCACTTTCCTCGTCAATTATGTCACTCGGCCGCCCCCAGCCCGGCGCCTGTCACTCTCCGTCTCGCCAAGCGATGACAGCGGCATCGACTCCGCCGACTGATCAGCAACGCTCCGTCCGTGCGAGTGCGGACTCGCGATTCGATCGAATCAGCAATCTCTGCGCGTTCCTCCAGCGACACTGCGACCGGATATTAGCGCCGACACGTGAAACTCCGTTCACTAGCCGAACTCAACCGTTGCTCGGGGCAACAGCGCGTAGTGAGATCGGGATCACGAAACACCGGGTCGAACGGGCCGATCGATCGTTCCTTGGCGGCAAGGTGAGATCAGGATCGTCGGTCGGTCGCTCGCGGGTCTGCCACTTTCGCACTTTTCACACGCGCCATGTACCATCTCCCTCGTCCACGTCGATCGAGGGAGCGTTGCGCCCCTCCTCCGCGCACGCAAGCCTTACGGTAAAAATCGTCGCGATGAGGATACCGCGAGGCTATATCGACGATGAGCGTGCGGTCTTCTCTCGGCGCGTCTACTACGATACAACGTTCGTTGATGACGGAGAGCGAGAAGAGCGAGAAACGTCCTATGCACACAGATCACCATTCCCTTCTCCCTTCTCGCGGTTTCCCGGCTTGCCGGGAAAATTATCGATTTCTACCGACGTTCCAGCGACGGCAAGCGCGGAACGAGCGATCAGGTCCGGCTTCTCTCTCTCTCTCTCTCTCTCTCTCTCTCTCTCTCTCTCGCGCGCGCGCGCGCGCGCGCGATGAGGTATCCTTCCCCGGACGTCCTGATGCCAGTGACGAACGACGATGAGACGCAACTTCCGGGCTCGCTTCGTTTCCGCACGCGTGTCCGACCCGAGGATGGATGGAGTCGATGGATACGATGGATCGAGCGACGGATCCCGCTCCTAACCGAACCGCCGCTTCTTTCTGCCTCTCTGTCTGTCTTTCTCTCTCTCTTTCCCTCTTGCGCGAAGGCAGTTATCTCCCGCGGTTCGATCCCCGTGGCGTTTATGATTTACCGGTGTGCGGCCGGCTTTCTTTCATCGTTTCTTACGCGGGCCTGGCGAGGATGTATGCGGCGTGGCCGCTTTTATTGGCTTGCGCCGGGACGGGCGGGCCGCGGGGTGCCTCCGCGGACGTCTCGATGACTGGGACCGAGCCGCATCCTGGTAGCCGCATCCGCGAACAGGACCCACCGTATACCGCGTGCGAACGCTGCGAGGGAGCAGAGCAAGCGAAGAGTGGTCCCGCAGGGATATCCCTCAGACACCTCGGCGGAGGTCGCGCTGCATCGCGGCGGTCTGAAACAGATAGAGGCGGCAGAGTACGGTCAGAGCACTCTCGGCACTCTCCGATCGCAGAAACGCGCCGCGCCGACGTAGCAACGCGCTACCAATCGACGCTCCCACGAGAGCGCGCGGTGCGACGATTGATGATCTCGCGATCGAGACGGATCCCCGCGGGATCCCCGACCGGTTACTCGAAAAGTCCGCGAGACGAGAGACAAAGAGAAAGAGAGATGAAGAGAGCCCTGCTTGCCAGTACTCCCCGTACTCCGAAAGGAAAGAAAACCTCGGGAGGTCGTACCGAAACGCCAAAGTACGAGCGTTGGAGACGTACGGTGCAAAGCCGGTATCCGCCGGTAGTATCCCGGTGAGTGAGTCAACTCGATAATTTGGAACAGCGCACGCCGATTCGCCGTCACTCGAAAGTGACGAGATGCGATTCCCCTGAGCCACGCCGCAGACGAAGACGCGCTCCACGGCGCACCTCTTGGAGAGTGATCCGATCGGACCGGCGGACGCGAAGTCACTGACGCCCGGCTCGAACTGAGTGGAGTGCAAGAGGTCCACCGGCATCAAGAGCCACACAGGTACACTCGCGCGCGCGCACACACGCACACACGCACGCCGCCGCCGCCGCCGCCGCCGCCGCCGCCGCCGCCGCCGCCGCATAGTCGTCGCTGAGTACTGTGTGCCACCACCTCTACCGGCCCGTGCGCTGTCAGTGCCAGCGATACCAGCGATACTCGCACTTTGCCCGCGGAGTCCTCCGGAGTGCCGGAGTGCCGGTTAACAGAATACCGCGCGCGCGGCGCACGGCCGACCTACATGGACGTGGGTTTATTCAATGCTGGTACTATTGTTGCGCTCGCTGACCGGAGAGCGAGAGAGAGAGAGAGAGAGAGAGAGAGAGAGAGAGAGAGAGAGAGAGAGAGAGAGAGAGAGAGAGAGAGAGCAGCAGCTATTACTCCACGGGAGCGCGCTGCCTCTTTCGATGACCTCCCCTCCTCCCCCCTCCCCCCCTACGCCTCTTGCACCTATTCCCCTGACGGCGTAATAATCGCCGTGTGGTAGCCGAGGCTCGGCCACGGTGTGTATGCACAGCAACGACGGGGCACGAACGAGCTGACAATCGCGGCCTGCTGAGATTAAATGGCAGCAGATCGGATCAGACTGATCAGAAGCTACCCTCGAGAACGCGGTAGATCGATCTCGAGAAACGAGGAAGGAAGGAAGGAAGGGAGGGAGGGAGGGAGGGAGAGAGGCAGGGAGGAAGAAACGAAGAAACGATGAGCTTTCGATACTGAGCGCAGGATCGCGCGTTTAATTTCAAGAACGTACTCTTGGACGGATTCATTTCTATCTGACTCGGTCCCGCAGTTCCCCCTCGGAATCGATTTTAATTATCGGACATCATCGATCGCGAGATGCCGCCATTCGTATGTGAGATAGGAATCGGAAGGATCCGATCGGAGAAGAAAAGAAACGGCGTGCACTTTCGCTGAAAGAAAGAGATATCGCGGTGGGAACGTGGATTGCATGGTGGATTCCTTATACGGCTATACTTAAGTAAAACGAGCCCGGCGCAACCCCTATATTTGGTAACGCGCGAGATTCAGCGGCGGCGGCGGCGGCGGCGACGACGATATCGCGCGTGATAGCCCGGCGGCACTCGCGCGCTCTCGCGAATTTATGCGCCGTACGCGCGAGTGCGCGCGCGAGTCATCGCGGGATAAGATCGTAAAAATTACGGGCAAGCGGTCGCCGCGGTTTCCGAGTGGGCGGAAAGTGGAACGACCTTGGATTTAATTCTTATTTTATCACAGCGCGCGTCACCGATGCGCCGGCATCCGTTACGTCATTGCGGCGCTCTGCGCCGTGCGCGGTGTTCTTCTTATGGTAATCGCGCGCGCCGCGCACAATACGACGACTCCGAGATGCGTTTACTGCTCATTACGCGGTCTCCGCGCTCCCGCCGATCCCGACGAATCAGGAAGGCGGAAATCCAGGAACGCCGTTCACTCGTCGCACCGCGCGCCGTCATTCCCATGTCAAACGTCGTTCGCGTATCGATTCCTCAGCCGGTCATCGGACCGGGGGAGGGGACGGGGGAGTTGGGAAAAAACCGCGCGCGGATTTCCTAAGCTGCGAGCGGGAAATAATACGTCGCGTAATTTACATACGCGCTCCCGCCTAAGACTTAACGGTCCCGCTCGTACGATACTCGCGAAATGCAACGTGAACCCGCGTTACCGTTCGTGATAGCAGATCGGCGAGGCCACCGGCGTGGATTACGGTAGTCTCCCTTCCCTGCTTCCCGCCCGCCCTCCGCCGCCGCCACCGCCGCTTTGCCGATCGTGCTCGGGATTAACGAACGAAATGTCTTCCTAATTGCGGGACAAATGATACGCGCCGCCGCAGCGCGCGATCGCCAAGAGATAGGAATGTCGCAGAATAACATGCGAGCAGCCAAGCATACGGGAAAACGCCGCCATTTGCGGCCGCTAACAAGATCGAAGAAACGAGCAGGGATACTGAAAAAGTATCGCGCCACAAAGTGGCCGAGGTATCTCGTTGCCGTAACACGCGGTCGCGATCGCAAACCGTGCTATGTTTCTTCTCGCAACCTGCTGCGAGCGAGTCTTCTCCTTCCTCCTCGGTCAACCTGGCGGAGCCTGATGTCCCAGGTCGAATTCAGTTGCTCGTTTGTTCCTCCGGACATCGATCGCTGGAGAGCTTTTGAACGTCTCACGTGAGACGTTTGTCATCGCGAGAATACAGCACAGAATGCAGCACGGGAAAGCCGACGACCTTCGAAATGAGACCAAGAGATGTGCTAGAAGATTCTACCTTCTAGCTCGACGCTCAGTCATCGTCAGATGATGCCGCATCGATGCCGCTTTATTCCTCGCGTTACATCACCGAGATGTACGCTCTGCCCCGTTATCTCCCGCGTCCGATTCGCCTCGCGAGCGCTCGTTTTCGCGCGGGCATCGATGCGGTATCCCTCCCCGATCAATCAAGATCAGCATCTCCGATAATAGGATAAAACCTGGATGAAACCAAGGGCGTATCCCGCGGGGCGCGGTATCGCGCGAGAGGTCATCGCGCGCGGGTTTATTAATAATCGTCAAAGCGTGGCTCGGCGCGCGCGCCGGTCCATTTAATTCTATATTTACCACGCTCGCGTTTAGTCGCACGTACGCACGTGCACGTACGTGCGTATGCATGCAAACGGCAGGCAGGCAGGAGGGGGGACGCGTAATACTAATCTGCGAAGAGGATCAGTCAAGGCGAGCCGGAGGGTCCATCGCGCGGTGCGCGATGAGGAGATCGCCGCGGCGCGATCTTCCCACGGCGCGCCGCGGCCTTGCGCGGCCTCGCAAGGACAAGGCCGCCATTTTCGAGTGCAAGTGCACAGGAACAATTATTATCACCGTTACGTGTGTTCGTGCGCGTGTACACGTATGTGTACGTGTACGCGAAGCCAGGGTGTGGCTGGCCGCGCGGGAGAAAACAAAGTTCGCCGCGCGTAATCGCGCGCACGCGGAGTGCGCCAAGAGCAAGCGAAACGCCTTTCAAGCTGCTGTTGCTGCTGCTGCTGCTGCTGCTGCTGTTGCTGTTACCGCTGATGCGAACAGCGCGATTACGTACTTTTACGGGATCCGCAAGGTCGGCCACGGGAATCGCAATCGGATGCGCGTTCGTTTCGCGCGTTCGCGGAATTGCTCTTCGGCGAGAACTTGAATTCGTTCGCTCTCGAAAGAGAGTCACGGAAAGTCGAATAGATCAGGAAAACGCAAACGGCGGAACGCGCGGAAACAGCGGAACCAGAAGGAAGCAGAACAATGCTTGCTTGGATGATTTGTCCGAATTGTCCGAAATGCTCAGCGGGAAAATGATTGATCGAGGAATCATTCCGCTGCGTGGCGCGTCGAGGAATTCCGCCAGACTCGCGGAATCGCGAAAGCTATTCTCCTCATCGGCCACCGCGCCGCACCGGAGGTGCAATCGCTATTTAAGCGTGACACTAATGAGCGCGGGCTGTCGTCCGGGAGCCGTCCCGCTCCGTAATTGGTTAGTTAGCACATTTATTTTATATGAGACGCCCGCTGAAAAATGCGAAGCGCGTGCGTCCTAATTGGAAATCGGGCCTGGCTCGGCCTCGCGACGCGCGATATCGATTGCCGGATCGTCGACAGGCATGACCGAGTAACGCTGCCCTCGGGAGGGCAAGACCTGAACAGCCGAGTCATTTTCATGACTCTGAGAAGAAGAAAGCATATAGAGAGAGAGAGAGAGAGAGAGAGAGAGAGAGAGAGAGA
>JAHMML010000008.1:285835-329413 GCA_020341155.1 Eciton burchellii | reverse complement strand
CTCTCTCTCTCTCTCTCTCTCTCTCTCTCTCTCTCTCTCTCTCTCTCTCTCTCTCTCTCTCTCTCTAGTTTCCATTCGACCTTTCCTCTTTTTTCTTCCGCGTGTCCATAAACATCGCCGTTTACGATGGCTGCACGCTGCGCGCGCGTATATGCGTTTCGGTACGCGCGCACCGCGGCGCGGTCATTAATTCGGAATCATTATAATTAACCGCGAGGGAAGAGATGACGACGACGACGACGACGACGACGACGACGACGACGACGACGATGGTGCGTCTGGCTGATATTAAAACCCGCATTATGGACCGCATGCCGGTTACTTCTTGCGAATCCGCGCGGCCCTTCATTCCGCCTCGCTCCGATATGGGACAGTAAACGATACCCGCTCGGGCGCACGGGCTCTCGAACGGCCCCGCGTTCATCGTCCGGCTTTATTGGGCCCGCATCTGCTCCTGAAATTACGTTTACACGTGTAATCAAATGAAGGAATAGACCTGGGCGGCCACATGAAATTTCATATTCCCGCCGGCCTCCCCGATGCGCCGGTTTAAGGCTCCCTCGCTGCCCCGCGTTGTCTCGCTCGGATAGGAAATAAACGAACGCTCGTGTGTCGTTCTATCGATAATAGCTGTTCCCATTATCGCCGCCAATAATTCCTCGCCGCGACAACGCGCCGACTTGTTTACTCGCTCGGGCTGCGAGATATTTGGAGAACCGGGCAAACAAGAAGACGAACACGTGGTCCTTCGGAGATTAACGGCCAGACAGGTCGGAGAGGGCCCACTTTCGCGAGGAGAGTCCGCGAAGCGTCCTGGAAAGCCCTGGCATTCGGAATGCGTCCACCCCGATCAGTCTTTCTTCCCTCCGCCCCTCCGTGCGCAGGAGGACGAGATATCGAGCTCTCTCGGCTGATGTAGCTCGGCGGATTCTAATTCCTCTTCCCTCGCGGTGGCCTTTTTTCCTACCTCGACGAGGGACTAATGGTGGACCCACGAGGGAAAGGGGAGAATTCGCATCGTTTGAGCGCGGAACGATCCGCAGGGGGTGGCAGGACCGGGCGCGCGAGAACTGACTGGCATTTGCATTGTAACACGCGTCGGCGGCGCAATCACTACGATCGAGACGGGCGTGGTCGATCCTCGGGTTGCCCAAAAGCCCTTCTCCCTCCCTCGTGGCCCTCGTCGACCGATCTATCTTCGTGTGCGAGCGCATGCCTCTCTACCCGGGGCGGTCACTGTCGAAGGGTGAGAGAGGAGCGCTTTTATCGTTTCGGCGAGTCGTAATTTTCGCGGCTACGCGAAAGTACGCACGCAGGGGCCCTTAAGGAAGGGCGAGCGCTTGTAATAAGCGCCGCGCGCGAGCCTTCGCGCGGCCTTTGCTCCCTCGACCGACCTCGGTCGATGTCCGATCGCTCGCTCGCGCGTAAAACCCACGCGCGTATTTACGCACGCGAGGATATTCGCGGGCGGACGCGGAGCTGGCGCGAAGCGGCGACGTTCTGTCCGAAAATAAGCCTGCCCGAAGCTGCGAGAAGATTAGAGAACCTCCGGAGACTGAAAATCGTCCGGAATCGTTCTCCCCCAAGCTTGATGATCGCGTATCTACAGTTATTTATAAATTAACCGAATAAACGTTCAATCGCTCCCGAAACCGTCTCGGAATCATTCATGGAAGACGACCGGTGATAGAGTAACGACCGACTCGTCCCAGGGATGAGAAGTTGACCTCTCGGGAGGAGCGGCGAAGATCGCGCGATAAGATGGCGCGATCAAGTCGCCCGTGTATCATTATCGTTGTGCACTTCGCTAATAGCAAACGGCGAGATAAGTGGACGTTGCACTGGTCTCGCCTGTCTCGTGAACATAAATTACACGCAATGTAATACAATCGATGGGGTTAAACGCGACGGTTAAGCGTCCGCTATCCGCCCTTCGACGCCGCGATCGATTCGGAGGAGAAGTATCGCGAACGTTCCGTTCGCACAACTGGACTGATCGACTGGACTGGATTGATCATTCCATCGACAATCCACGAACGATAAATGCGTGACGATGCATTAACAAGGGCGCAAAGGCGTCGGGAAGAAGAGACGGTCTCGACTAATGGTCCAGCGTTTCCGTCGATTCCGTCCTTTAATGCAAACGTTCTAACGGAACGTTTTAGCATCACATTACTTCGCCGCCGACCAACTCCTCAAAGAAACATCCACCGGGTCGGTTCGTTCCTCTGCGAGCCGCGAGCGAGCAAGAACACCTACACGCGCTTTTTCAGCCGGCCGCCTTCCCGTTACTGCTGGAAATTCCATCTCGATTACACACAACGGTGTAATCGCGACGTTTTTTCACCGCGTCCGCGTCCGCGGGTGCACACTGTGACGCTTATCCCGCTATCGGCGTGATCCGTTTCGCTTTTAACCGCGTCCGGCATTCCGCCGTCCGGACGGACCGTTGAATTCACGATTCGCCGTCGGCTAGAATGCCGCGAACGGGGCGAGGCATCTTGTCGGAAGTGGACATTGATGGCCGATAGTTCCCTCTCTCTCTCTCTCTCTCTTTCTCGTCCCAGCGTGGAGCGCGGAACGGACTTCGGAACGGCGTGGCGCGTCGTGAAATCGCAAGATCGCAGATCACGCGGAGGCACGAAGGACGAGCGGTGGACCGAGCGGGATCCTCTACGTGGACAGAGCGCGCGTGCAGACGAGAACCTGAGAAGACAGAGAGAGAGAGAGAGAGAGAGAAAGAGAGAGAGAGAAGAGGCTCGGTCGTAGAATGCAACGGGCAGCGAGCATGTCGGCACTAACTTGTATTAATGTTGCCGATCAATCCTAATGGACGTGGTCGCATCAGTGCCGCGTGTGCATTTGCATGCGTACCCGCGACTGCGCGCGCGCGCGCGCGCGCCGCGGGAACGTACATGCGCTCGCGTACACGCTCACGGTCCTCCCCCCYCCCCCYCCCCCYSSCCMACGTAGTCCGGCGCGCTGGTATAAATCGCGGGTCATCGCGATCCCGCCGTGTCAAAGCCGCGGCTGCATGCGGGATCCCGCGCGAGGGGGACCGTCCTCCCCTCCCCCCTGCCCCTCCACCCTCTTCCCGAGGAAACGAGCGCCGTTCCCCGCGTGCCCGCTGTGCGCGATGCTGTACGATGCTACAGTATTCCGGACGGACGGACGGACGGACGGCCGCTCGAGCTCGTCAGCGGCGATCATTGCCGATAATTACGTAAAGGACGTGTAAAAGTGACCAGCGTGAGTCACCGAGTACAATGCGGCGATCACCATTTCTCGGTTTCTCGTGTCCCCTCTAACCGAACTGCGAACTGCGGAAAGCTCCGTCCTGCCGGGGAGGCCTTAACCCACACCCCCCCCCCATCCCCCGCCAACCGCCTTGCTGCCGGGCCTTGGCTGAGACATGCGAATTTTGACACCGTCGAAGCGCGATGGCCGGATGTTCCGATATCTTTTATTTTTAACACGACAGAGTTACTAATTGATATATCTTTCCGCGTCACCGCGGATGCGCGGACACGGAATGCGGTAATATAATATAATAGTATTGTACGTGTGTGCGATAGTTTGTGTCGCAGGGAGTTTTCTCCGCCGATTGGAGAATAATTAATAATTAAATAGCGATGGATGCTCAGATGTGGGTATTGGGGAAATAGCCGACATTGAGCTTCTGTTACTTTATTAATATAAAGTATATAATATAGTAGTATTAATATAAAGTAATAAAGTTACTGTTAACGCGCCTTCGATATTTAACGCCGTTCAAATATTTATTTATTGCCGGTTCGAGAGAGTGTGTTCAGTAAAGATGAGAATCATTAAGAAACGAAACAACCTTCTTTAATCGTCAAACCACTTAACAGTTACAATATCTGGATACTCGCTCTAATTGAGTAACAAATGTGCGATCGTTGCTTCTGGCTTCTCGCGAGACACTGAAGACGTTGTTTTTCGCCGCTTGCGATAGCGATCCTTTTTTGTTTCGGCAAAAATTAGGTCGCGACCTAATCCCTTGGCTTTGTGACTCATATTCGATATATGCTTGTTTACATCGAGAACATTCCGAACCAAAGACAACGCATATAAAAATCCTTGACACACCGCCCGCCTCGTATCCGAAATGGAGACGACATTCTGATAACGCGATATCAGACTGCGACATTTCGCAACCGCCCGCCAAGACGGAGTAAATGAATCTCCTCTCAGCATAGGGTTCAACGCCCTTAATGAACTGGATTTCGGAATCGATAATTCCTTCGCAAGTTGAACATTCTTCTTTCGTTTCGAATTTTCGATAAATCTACGAGCGTAAGCCGTCCTCCTCGCCGAGGCCAGTTCGTTCGCACAATCAATAGTGATGTGCAGGTTTTTGAGCTTCAGCGGAAATCTTCTCATCCACCCAAGATTTCCGCAGCAATGAATCTGTATTGCATTGGAGATGCAATGTGACACATGAGCTTCAAACACAACGCGCGGACCGATGTATGTATATGTATGTATATGTATATATATATATATATATATATATATATATATATATTAATATTATAATAAGTAAGCCTTTAGATTCATACTCTGAACATGGAAATTTCTCTTATTAATTAATATAATATAATTAAATTTTAACGATATGCCTGAATAAAGGATTATTTTGATAGGATAAATTACGCGATTATTATATTGCTTTCATTACCTTACCGAATCTTTATTACAATTATATTTAATTATATTTAATTATATTTCAAAAAATTTCGAAAACTTTTATGCACTTGTACATTAAAATATATCATATAATTTTATCATGAAAAATAAAATTAACCTTTAAATTTATTTGTTTTTAAAAAAAGCATGATAAATGTTAACCTATTATAAAACTTTTTATTTTAATTTAATTATCTCTTTATTAGACCAGATAAAATCCAACCAAAGATAGTCTTTTGAGCCACGGGTGTGTCCATCGGACCCAGACGGGGACATTCGCGCATGAGCACCGATGTATATAAATTAGTTTCGATTAGCAACTGAATCGGTTCGCTACTCGTTGGATTTGGATCCGCCAGTGGAAGATCGCGTAAGTGTGGCCACCATTTGAAAGGCCGAACTGCCGAGGGTCTCTCTGACGTAAGGTCAAGAAGGTACGCCGTAAACGGAAACATTGGTTCAGATTTGTTGCAAGGGGACAGAGTCTGAGCGAAACCTTCGCATAGGTGATATTATTTCCCGAGCAATGTATTTGGAGATTGGCGCATTGTTGTGTAAGTCGCAAAGTCTGACATAGAGACTCGGAAATAAAACTGACAGTCGATAACTTGAACATCGCGCGGACTTTAACGCAATGGTCTTCCGTGGTGTGAAGATCTACCTCATGCAGTAGGGACAAGTACATCAGGCGCATGCGGTGGTTCGACTCGAGCATTAATGAACATAGCGATTTTAATAGAGGAAGAAGCGTTTTGATCGTCTGCTTCTGAATCGTCTACAACTGGCGCTAGATCGTTGGTTACATTAGCCTACCGCGAGATGCAGTAGCGAATGATGCTTGCGACGACAATGCTTGCATCGCGATTTACTCGGGCATTTCGGTGTGAAATGACCCGACCGTAGACAATTGAAACAAACTCGCTTTTCCCTAGCAAGAGTATCGCGCTGCTCGACCGATAATAACAGAAATTTCTCGCATTTCGCTAAACTATGCGAGCCGGTACAGTTGATGCATTTTGAGACCGATATGCTAACGGAGGAACGGGATTTATTTCGCGAATTATCGGTAACGAGAGGCCTATTCTCAAGGATGTGAGGCGTGCCAATACGACAACTCAGGAATGCGTTCAGCTCTTCGTACGATGGATATTCTCTGGTGTTGCCTAGTTTATAATACCATTCTTGTCGTGTTTCTGAGCTAAATTTCTCTGTGATAATATACACTAAAAGATGATCCCACTGACTGACGGGACATCCGAGCCCCGACAAATGTATGAGCGCGACGCGTACGGTGTTTCGCAGTAGCCTAAACTCGATAGCACTTTCGGATTTCCTCTTCGGCAAGCTAGCGAATGAATTAATGTTCCTATGTATTAACGCTCTTTTATCATCGTCTGCGATTGGCGCTAGATCGTTGGTTACATTAGTCTTCTCGTCTACCGTGAAATGCAGTAGCGAATGATGCTTGCAACGACAATGCTTGCATCGCGATTTACTCGGGCATTTCGGTGTAAAGTGACCCGACCGAAGACAATTGAAACAAACTCGCTTTTTCCTAGCAAGAGTATCGCGCTGCTCGACCGATAATAACAGAAATTTCTCGCATTTCGCTAAACTATGCGAGCCGGTACAGTTGATGCATTTTGAAACCGATAAACTATTAACGGAGGAACGGGATTTATTTTGCGAATTATTAGTAACGAGAGCCACATGCTGAAAGTTGGAAAATAAGTAAATACGGTTACTCAGGAATACGTCCAACTCTTTATACGATGGATATTCGCTAGTGTTGCTTAGTGTATCATGCCATTTTTCTCGTGTTTCTGAGCTAAATTTCTCTGTGATAATATACACTAAAAGATGATCCCACTGACTGACGGGACATCCGAGCCTCGACAACTTTGCGAGCGCGACGCGTACGGTGTCTCGCAGTTCCCTTAACTCGGTAACACTTTCGAATTTGCTCTTGGGCAAGCTAGCGAATGAATGAATGTGCGCATATATTAACATTCTTTTATGATCGTATTCCGACACTAACAACTCCCACGCAGCGGTATAATTTACAAATCCATTCATCAACATTGCGGCATCACCGGTAAGACTCGACTCTAAATAGAGTAATTTTAATATATTCGGTATCGCCTGATTCGAATGGATTAAACTTTCGAAAATACCGCGGAAATTTAGCCATTCGGAAAATTTACCGGAAAATGTCGGAAGTCGAATACGCGGCAGTCTTACTAAGGACAACTCCGTTTCGTCGCGAAATGTATAGTCGCATGCAGAACTTTTCGCTTCTAAATTGCTTATCGCTTCCACAAGGTAGTCCAGAGCTTCGTAGTAAGCATCCCCGGCAGCCGAGTATTCGTCTTGAAGGAAGTAAGATAGCGTCTCCTTTTCTTCAGCCGTTGTCGCGAAGGTAATCCTATTATGGAGATCTCGAGCTTTCTGCCAGAGCGTCTTCAAATCAGACAGACATGCTCTTGTTTTTGCAAGCGTGACGCTTGCCTTTGGAAGCATCTCATAATTAATGATAACATTTTTGATCATATCGATTATATCGTCTTGCTCCACAAGAAGTTCGCGCGAATCTTTCGTTGCTTCAGCCATGATCGTAAACTCGAAGAATCGTCCTAGAACTGGTCAGCGTTCCTTGGATCGAACACTTCAGCTCGGAATCGGCGTTACACTTTCTATTGCGTGTATGCAACAGCGGAAAGACGTCGTGACATAGTTCGACGACGCTGAGTGAACACGAAATCCTTTTCGTGAATTCGATCTTACACTTCAGCAAGCTCCGGGCTTCGACTCCTCTAGGAGCGTATACCGTAGCAGATGGTTCTCACGTGGGATCCGAGTTTGAGAAAGAAAGCGATAACGGCACGAGCGTAGCTCCTGATCCAGCTCGTGGTGATCCTTGCACGTGCACTTGGTGGCAACAGCACCAGAGATGATCCTTTATATTTGTTAACGCGCCTTCGATGATTCGCGCAACACTGTTTATATATCTATTTATTGTCGAAAGAGCGTGCGAGAATAAAGATGAGAGTCGTAGAAAACAAAACAATCTTTTTTAGTCGTCAAACCACTTAACAATTACAATATCTGGATACTCGCTCTAATTAAGTAACAGATACACGACTGTTGCTTCTGGCTTCTCGCAAGAGACTGAAGACACAGGATTTTTCCTTCTCGCAAGATACTGAGGACACAGGGTTTTTCCCGCTTGGGAACTGCCGAGCGATAATGGTGCTTTTGTTTTGGCAACAGTCGCGATCTTGACGCTTTGTGATTCATATTCGATATATGCTTGTTTACATGAAGAACATTCCGAATCAAAGACAAGGCATATAAAAATTCCTAACAATCGTCAAATCACTATAACAGTTACAAGTTGCTTACATTGGGTTTTCCCGACTGTCCAAAATTCCAAACAAAGAATAAAGCCTATAAGAATCCTGAACAATTATTCTGTCTATATGCCTAAACATATCCCTTTGAAAATCTACTATACTATTCCTCATTATATTTTTTATAATCATAATTAGAGGATTATTAATTATTTTCTTATACTTTTCAAGTCTAATCTCAAACGAAAAAATTCCAAATTTACTAAAAAATTCAATAAAATTTACTTTAATTATTAACTTAATTTATTTCCTATTATCAAATAATTACCATTATATATCACCCCCTACTTCAATATTTACAAATTAAATAAATTCTATTAATTTAAATTCACTAAATAACATCTCTTCCATTTCCCTAATTTTGAGCATCCGTCGGTGTTAAGAATTCTTATATGCGTTTTCTTTGCTTTGGAAAGAGCAGTTGTAAACAATGCGTCAAGCATGTGTCGATGATGAGTCCCAGAGTAAGGGACGTAGGTCGTAAACCGTTGCCGAAACAAAGAGCATCGTTTTTCGTCGGCAGTTACCAGGCGCCTGTATCCTCAGTGTCGTGCGAGATGTCCGAGGCAACGGTCACTTGCTTCAGAGTAAGAATCGGAATGTTTATAACTGTTAATTCGTTTGCCAATTAAAAGAGTGTAAAAAGGTAGATAGTTATCTATGACTCTTATCTTTACTCATCACACTATCCCAGAATCGGCATAAATAAATATTTGAGCAGTGTGGAGCGAATTTACTTCGAAGGCGCTCTAACAATAATGTTATAAATTAGAATGAGAGAATAATTGTAACTGGGTTAATGTTGTTAAAAAAATTCTTATAATTGATAGTAATATGAGCCATGTTAAGTAGGTAAATCATATAGTTTTTGTCATATTAGGTATTTAAATTGAAACAACAAAAAAAAGTTAAATTATAGAATTTCAATTTTGGAGACTGGAGGTATAATGTTATGTTATTTTTTTGAATTAGCTTTAATAATTTTAAATAGGTATAATTTTAATTTACAAATTAATGTTTTATATTAAACTATAAAGCTAATTATGAATTATGATATTTTTATTTATTTCGAGTTAAGGACGATATCTTTGTTGTTATTGATAATGAGTTATAAATATTTTTTAATTATATTAATTATAATAGAATTGATTATTATAAATGTTTCTATATTAATTTATATGATTCTATCGGCGAAAGTTGAATACTCGACATTGAGCTTACTTTATTATTGTAATCGTTACAAGCAATACTTTGTTATCGCGTAACTATCGCGTTCGTTACGTAAGATGCTCGACGAAAGCGCAGAGTTGAATTAGAACTGAACTGAACTGACAAAGACCCTATACCCCAGCCCTTTTATAATCCAGTGTTGACCCTTGCTGTCCTTTGTCGCGAACAAGAGAGGCCGCGATGTGTTAACATCCCGTGTTTCGTTTATCTCTACTCTAAAAACACAGTATTTCAGCTATTTGAAACAAATACCATTTATGGCTTGCATCCGGTTTGTCTCGTGTTCTTAGGTTCCAGAGAGTTATAAAATAAAAACGATAAATAACGATAAATAACGATTGAAGTTTCATGGACAAGGCTCACAGATCCGCATCAAGCATCCGTAAACATCACAATTTGACTTTGCAGAGTCTGTGCAATGCCACGTACGCGATACCATATTTGATGCTCCTCCTTCCCGACTCGATCCACTCTGATCGGAAGATGAGTCGGGTCATCGCATTTCAAAAGTAACAATTCCGGCTCAAGGAGTGGCGGCGTGATTATGAAGACGCCATCAAAAGTCCGAACAGTTTATGTTACAAATCAGCTCTGAATTTATCGATGCTTAGTGATCGCTCAGAGCCATGCCAGCAAGGAATATAATTTCTTCGAGGTATCATCCCGCTTCTGTTCTTCCCAATGTCGTTGCAATCGCGTCCTTTGCCCTCGCGTGACCCCGCGGCGGCGATAATGACCACCGGCGGAGAGTGTCGCGTCGCGCATTGCGGAAATGAGCGCGGGGGGTTACCGAGGACGTTGGCAAGAAATTCGTTGTCGCTTCTGGAACTAATCCTGGTTAGAGGAGGATGAGGAACAACGAGCGAGATCGTCAGTTTGACTGAACCATTCCCATTGCCTGCCCCTGCCCCCTTCGCCGCCGCACCCAGCCTGGTAACCGTTTCCTCAAATCGCTCGCATTTGGGATCGCGCTGCGGCGAGACGGAATTAACGCATCGAATGCGACACGCGGCTATTCTTCTAGAAAAGTAAATTGAGATCAATGTCGTGAGATCAATGATACCGGAGGAAATCAATGTAGCGCGTGCGCCCGGGTGGACGCGTCTCCATGCCGAAGAGACGGAATACACGGATGAGCACGGAAGATGCAAGAGAGATGATCTCTCGTGCGGTTCTTCTGGCCACTGCTTGTTTCGCGAGCGAGACGCGGAGAACATCTGCTACCGGACCGCGATCGTGATCGATTCGGTGCATCGATCGCTAGTTGGCCATCATTATGGCCAACAGAACGCGGCAACCGCCGAAAATATGTATAAGGAACCGGCGGGTGCATTCGGCGAGCCGCTACCGCGATCGTAATTGACGTGCGCGATTGTTCCCGCGGGAGCCGCCCCGTTTCTCTTTCCCCGCGACGGCAACGACGACGAGGACGACGCAGGAACACGAAGAAAGAGCGAGAGAAAGAGAGAGAGAGAGAGAGAGAGAGAGAGGAGGGAGGCACGGCGGGAAAAAGAGGGACATGAGAAATGCAGTTTACGCGGGTGAAAAAGGGAGAATGGCGGACGGGGACGGAAAGAAGCGGCCGCTTCCCTTCCCCCTGGCCCCTCTCGGGCCCTCCACCTCGCGATCCTCTCTTTCTCGTGTCGTAAAAAAGGCCGTATACTTTCGCGGAGTCCGCGCCACGGGTAGGTAGGTAGGTAGGTACGGGGCGATATATAAATTACACGTCTGGTCCCGGGGGGCCCCCGAGGAGATAACGGTACTCGCGAGGGGGCTCTCTCTCTCTCTCTCTCTCTCTCTCTCTATCTCTTCCTCTCCTCTCCTCTCCCTGCTCGTGGTCACCGATCCGCCGGCCTCCGCCGTCCGTCCCGCCCGATCTTTCCTCTCCATTCTCGTGACAGCGAGAAGAGAAGAGAAGAGAGGAGAGGAGAGAAGAGGAGCCGGCCGCTCTCTCTCTCTCTCTCTCTCTCTCTCTCTCTCTCTCTCTCTCTCTCTCTCGCTTCTCTCTCGGTCGAGGAAATTCCGCCCGTCCGTCGGTCCATCCATCCGCCCGCCCGCCCGTCCGTCCGTCCGTCCGTGCGGCTCCTCCATCTACCTGGAGAACACTCGCGAGAACGCGAACGAGAGCAGCCTCGCTCGATCGCCGGCCGAGATTGCGCTGGCAGAGTTACGTCAGCGTCTTATTGCCGGCGCGCACGTAGCGGAAGAGCGTGGCGCGCGATCAAAGCGGAGTCCGGATTCGTTTAACGAACCCCGGATCCCTTCGCGGTCCCCTGGACCGCCTCGCCGATCCTCGGTCGCGGCTGGAGGAGAAAAAAGAGCAAGGGAAGCAGCAGGGGAAAGAGGAGGCTCGTGCGTTTCTGTCCCTCTCGCGAGCCCTATCTCGCATACGCGGTGGAGATCGCCGCGATTGGCCGAAACGCGAAAGCGCGAGTGGAATCGTCAGCTCGCTAATTATCGCTCGGTTCGCGATGAAAATGAAAACCGTGCACGAAACTCGATTCGGATCCGAGAGGATCCGCCGCGACGCCAAAGCTCCACGGCGGGTTAAAAGGCAGGTCCGAGCATCCTCTGCCCTCCAGGAGGGGGATGGGGGGAGGGATAAAATTTACTGTAGTGTCATGCTGATCTCGACGTTCTCGCGTGCACGTCACGAGTTTACCGGCGATAAGCCTTAACCCTTGACTCAGCGGGGGACTCTGACATTATAAACCTAACGTTTCGCCTCGTATCTTTAATTACGACTCAACTGCTTACATATCGCCGCTAGGCAGCGATGATATTGCATCGAGCCGATCATCGATGAGCCTACGTCAACGCGCGAGGCTAAACGTGTCGTTAATTCGATCGAGTTCAAGTACCGTGCTTTTCTGTGAAAGCAGCTCTGGGCTACACAAAGGTCTAGTCATTCCGGAGGATCTTCAGACATCCGTTGTATCGCTGATCGATTGCGCGTTCCAACGGGCGACAATAGAACGATCATCGCAGCGACCGCGATATCAGATCAGTAGACAATGCACGATTGCGTTTCAATGCTACGTACGGTCGTGGGTTGCTCAGACCGCGGCGCCGGTATTAACAAAACGGCGCCGGCAAGTCGGGCCCGGGGGCACGGGAGCGATTCCAACAGCAGGGCGGGGCGGGGCGGGGGGGGGGGGGGAGAGGGAGAGGCTGGTGCAGCAGCGCCGGGGCGGCTGGCCTCGCGTGGCCAGCATGGCACGTTTCTTGCGCGGCGCATGCGTAGCCGAGAAGGACCCCTAGACCCGCGGGTTCCCGCGGGTTCGTGATTTCTATGGCGGTCCCTCGACCTTCGTTAATCAGGCTGCCGGTTGTAGGCTGCACTTCCGGGTGATAAATAACGTCGCCTGTCGAGCGAGCACGGAAGACGCGGCGACCATTTACACCGGCCGGACCCCCGGGCCTCTCGTTACTCGTCGTTGGTCACGTAGGGCGCGTACGCCGAGGGTGCAAAGGGCACCTGGGGGCACGGAAAAGCGGACGCGAGAGTGCGAGGGATAGTGGGGGGAGGGGGAGGGAGAGAGCAGGAATTAATTCTCACGAAGGCGGGGGAGGGGGGGAGAGGGAGGGGGAGGGGGAGAGACGAAAGCGCGAGCGAGCGGGATTACGGTCGACGCAATGGGAATATCGTAGTCACGATGTCATTTGCGTACGTGACAACGTCACTGCGTTACGTTGCCCCCCCCCCCGGGACGTTCTCCCTTCCGGCAGGAGGGTTGGAGGGGTCGCGCGACAGAAGACGCGGCCATCTTGCGCGTATGATCGGCGTGAGATCGGCGACACCCGAAGCATCGCCTTTCGGCTTTCACGCCTGTCTGCAATCGCGATTCCATACGTAAAATCGCACACGTAAGAGCGCGGGGAGGCCTCGTCGCGCCGCTCCACGCGCTAATGAGGATTCGTGCGAATCGACGTCCGTTTTGCGCAACGTTTTGCGTCGCGGCGCAACGAGCAGAGGCGGAAACGGGATCCCGCCGAGGATTACTCAATTCCGGAGCGCGCATTGTGCGAGGCGCGATGGCTTAATTAAAATCCGCGCGCGCACGCGCTCGATATCGCGGGAAATCACGCGGAGAGAGAGAGAGAGAGAGAGAGAGAGAGAGAGAGAGAGAGAGAGAGAGAGAGAGAGAGAGAGAGAGAGAGAGACTTGACTCGCGTCGCGCAGCTCGCAAGCGGGTGAGATCGCTCAGCGACACGCGATGCTATGATTAACGGTTACAATTATCCCGCTGCGCGGGATCATGATGTCACGATCGCTCCTAAACAGCTAATCGGCCTCGCCGGTCGATCGTTACAGCGGCGCTCGTTATCGCTTAACGGCACGGCGATCGAAACTATCGAACAGCGAAGGAGCCGTTCGCTCGATGGCGTCACTCGCGAATCGTCATTCGCCTGACGAATTCAAATTTACCGATCATGATTCACGCTGTAATCGGCCGATTGCCACCTTCCGGCTTCTGCGTAACGAATTGCGCGATGTTGCTGCAGCATTTCGCGGTAGCGATCAAGGCGCAGTTTGGTAAGGACGGAGATTCAAGATAGCCGTGGAAAGCCCGGCTGATAAAATCCGATCCGAGCGACGTAAAACGCAACACTGTTGCCGTTGCCGGAGCACACAGATTGGAATCTGTGCCTGTTACCGGTTTGCTGGTAACATCCTCGCCTTGGAATGAGTGCCTTTATACTCGGGTTTTCATCGTCAGCCGTCAGCCTGACGAATCGTCCGGATGGGAGGCTCGTTCATCTCTTAAAGCAGAGACCTTTTAAATTCCCCTCATATCGTTATTTAAAAAAGCGCCATTCGCGACGTGCGGTCGCTTCTCCCCTCCCCCTCCCCCCACCACCCTCTGTCTATCGCGCGTCTCGTTTCCAAAAGGATAAATCAATCGCCGTCGTCGTCCACGGAGGAATCCTCCATCCGATTAAGAACCCCTGATATTACACGGGAATAAGGTATGCAAATGGCCGTATCTGTTTATATCGACACTTTTGCACGCGGTTCCCGCGACGAGCCGATTTCGCTCCGGCGTGCCAGCGACGCAACGCCAGCGCGAAAGGGAAAAAGGAAGGAAAAAGAGAGGCCCGAGACGCGTAGACGCGACGCGGCCTGTCAACTCGGCGCATCAATCCTCCGCGGAATGCGGGCTTCTTACTTTCCCGCCGGCGAACGAGCCGGTAGCCTCGTTCTCTCTTTCACGGCACATAATCGCACGTCAAAACTCGCCGGGCGCGTCGACACATCGGGAAAGTAACGACGCGACGACGACGACGACGACGACGACGACGCAAGCGGAGCCCTCGCGCGCGCGAGTTGGCGCAAGGCCGTAAATGCCGTTCCATTTTTGCCCGCTGTATCCGGTAGTCGATATATATATATATATATATGTATATATATATCGATATATATATATATATATATATATATATATATATATATCGATATATATATATATATATATATATATATATATATATTTTATATATATATATATATACACGGCGAGGCAATCATAATAAATTGTATCGCCGATTCCTCCTAGGCCCCACGGTGGTCACCTTGGTAGGGTAGGGGGAGGGAGGGGGGGAATGGGACGCGCGCGAGCGCGAGCTGAGGGAGCACCGCGTACGAGAGGACTGGGCCCGCGAGGCCCGCGGAGAGTAGCGGGGCCCGCTCTCGTCCGCTCGGTTCGATCGTATAACCGGCACTTTATCGCCATGGGAACGGACCATTATCGCTAATAGCGCGCTGGACGTGGATGGATACGTAAGCGCGGATAGATGTATAGCGGTGGCGTGCCCCGCGCTAATTAAATCCGATCTAAATTACAAATTTGTAGATAAATCATGCTCCACTTTGGACCAGCCCCACTGAGGATCCCAGCATCGCGCGATGCGTCGTCCAGATCGGGCAGTCGGTTGTTGCTGGCTGCTATTGCTGGTACCGGCTGAAACTGGTAATGAAGATGAGGCCGCATTGGCGTAGAATCGGCCGGCTCGACCAGCCGCTCATTAACGCTAAATTAGATCACGCCGTCTCCCCGTTCTCGGGCTTCGCGGATAAGCGGATTTCGCTGGGGCGTTTGTTGTAGGCTTGTCCGCCGCGGCTGCAGGTATGCCCGACATCGAACCGCTTTTAGGTTTCTATCCTGTATCTCTCTTTGTCCGCGATGCTGGATCATTGCGCGTACAATCGTGAGAGGGGCGATTACACCGAGCGGCAATCTATCCGGAGGAATCCCGTCCTACTCGTATTTGACGTATAAAAGCTGCGCCAAGTGGAGAAATAAAATTCACTCGAAAGATAAAGATTCGCTATTAATAGCTCCCGGCGATTCAGCGGCCCGTGTGCATCCGCGACCGCTTAAATGGCTCGTGCGTTTCGCAAGCGTTTTACCTCCGAAAAGCAGGAGATTCAGGAATGATTCTCGTTCGGAGGAAATTCCAGCCGCGAATTCCTCATCGCTGATGAAGCTCTTCGCTGCCGAAACGCCCGCGCGAGCGCGCGCGCGGGGGTCATCGAGCAGGTGGCGGCTCTCACGGGTCGCCGGCAGCAGCTGACTCCGTCGTCGGCATGCACACAGAAACGAGCCATTATCGCTATTAGCGTAACAGATGCACTCGGGTCCCGCGGTTCAGGGGAGTCCTTAAAGCGCCACATTAGCCGCCGCCACTTGGCGACTGCTCAGCAATCCGCGCGCGCGCGCGCGCGCGCGGGTCCAGAGTCCTGGCGCGGCGAGCGTTGGATTTTACCGTTCGCCATCGCGCTCGCGACATTATCTAGGATAATTCCCAGCCGACACGTAACGCGATTCCGGTTTGCAATCTGGTATCGCGCGGCGCGCGCGCGCGATAAGGGCGGCAGAGCGTGTGAGAGCCGATCGTTATGTCCATCGACGTAAGTTATAACGATATCAGATGACTCGCGATACGCGAGGCTTATACGCCAGCGAATTCCTGCCGGTCGTCCGATTATGAACACGTTTATTCATTCCTCCGCCCCACCTCTCTCTCTCTCTCTCTCTCTCTCTTTCCCTGTCGGTCCTCAGCCCTCGCGGCGGACCCGCCATTGTCGGCGCGTGAAGCAACGCGCGCGTAGGATAACGCTATCGCACATACGCTCCGCGTACGCGTTCCTCACTCGCCGCGGTACGGCGGGCTTTGAGAAAAATACGCCGCGCGGATAATGCGCGATTTCTAATATGGAGGATAAGAGGATAATCCTCCAGCGAGGGCTGACGTTCCCGCTGACATCAATTTCAATTCTTTCCTCTCTCGTTCACTCTCTCTCTCTCTCTCTCTCTCTGTACTTTCGCGCGATAATTATCCATTATTTATTACTGCCGACTAATTATTCTCTGAGAGCACCGTCCGTTACGGAACGCGATAAATTTCATTTCAATCTCATCCGAAGCCTATCCGGACTCGCTAGCCGTCCGCTAGCGAGGTGGAGTCTCGAAATACGCGAAAGCAACACGTCGCGGCTCCCTCCGGGTTTCTCCCCCTCCTCCACCATCGCCTCCTCCGCGCCGCTCAGCGGGAGAAGGTGTAACAGTACTCGCGCTGTTCGCGGCCGCCTCGCATAAATCTCTCGGGGTTGCGAGCAAATTGTCCGGTTCGGTAGATAGAACGAACGAGCGAGCGAGCGAGCAAACGCCACGCGTGTTAGGAGCCGAGGAGGTGCAGCGGGTAACAGGAAACGTTGTACGGCCGCGGCCGACGTTGTATCTGCTGCGTAGGTTAAGGTAGCCCCGCACGCGGATACGTTGCGGCGGCGAGGAGGAATCGCAGTGCGCCCTCAACGCCGCTCTCGATCTTCTGCCTTCCGTCGTTATCCGTGCGAGATGGCCGCCGCGGATGAACGTATATGGCGTACGGTAATTGTCGTCCGTAGGTGCCGCGAGGATTAGTCAGGAGACGTTGACCGCGCCGCACGAGCGCGCGTCTCGCGGATTCTCTCCCCTGCCGGCTCGTTAATTACACGTGCACGGCGAGCAATAAGAGGAGGGGAAAATAGGGAAGGGGGGAAACGTGGGGATTTCGCTCCACGATTCTGCTGCCAGCGCGCGGAAGTGAAGAGCAAACTGTGCGTTTGTCAGGCACAGTTACAAATTAATTTCTTGCTCCTCCTATCGCCGATCTTGCAAACGATTTCGAGATCCGATCCTCCCGTGATTTTTAGCTGCCGACTGAAACCAAGCTGCTCGACGGAAACTAAGAACGAACGAACGTGTTTGAAAATTTTCGAAATTTCGTTGGGCGGACCGCGCGAGGGCGTAAAACCGACTATGTAGCCAGATAGAGCAAGAACGTGGACCCCCCGCGGAAAAATCCAAATGGCGGAATGCGGAGCACGACGAGCACGCGGAAACGGCGCTTGACGGTTTACGCTTCGGCACCCGCTTCGACCGCCGCTTCCATAATTGGTAACGCCGTCGCCATCGGCCAGCGGATTTTTCGCGCGTCTATCTCCCGTCCCTCGGCCGCCGCTTATACGGCACGGGGTTCGTAGGTGAACCGGCAACGCGGTAATTGTGTTTCCGTAGGTGTCGCAGCGGTCGGGCGGCAAGCGAGGCGAGTGCGGAGCGCGTAGTGCGTACCCCTTGCCCTCTCGCCCCTGTTTTATCCGACCATTCATCTCAGCGCGCGCTCTATAGATCACCTCGCCGTGGCGGATGCAAATGGAGCGCGCGCTCCCTTTTATGAAGGGCTCCCGGCACGCCGCGTGAAAGGATCGCCGCGCCGCCATTGCGCAGGGACGCGGAAGGGCTGCGGACCTGGGCATTCCTCGCGTCGCGTCGCCTCGCGATTGAAATCAGCCGTGTAACGTCATTATCGCCGGTCCCGCGCGGTGCGACGAGAATAACGACGCGCGATCGTGAATAATTCGTCACTTGCGCGCCCGCAAACTGCAACCTGCTGCAACCTTAACTCGCTTCAGTGAAAGCGACGCGTTTCGCCGCGCGGAGATGAACAGGTGCCGGGAAAGAGTCGGATCTTACGCAACGTTCCGCAACAATGAAATGCGATAAAGCTGCGAGATCGCAGCTCGATTCCTTTTCCTTACAGGGAAGTAAATCTCCCTCCCTTCTCCCTCCCTCCCTCTCTCTACCCCGGGGGAGCATGGGAGCTTCAGGAACTGGCCGAGGAGCGATGCGGATGAAAGATGCGACGGTAATACCGCGTGCGCATTAGCGTGGTCCCGCTAAGGTACAGTTACTCCTCTATCGGCGTTCGTTGCGGCGCGCAATTTCATGGGACACGAGGCGGCGAGATTAAGAAAAAAAGATTGCGCCGCGATCGTAATTAATCAAGAGAGAGAGAGAGAGAGAGAGAGAGAGATTCGTAAAATCTCTGCTGGTTGATTCGCGCGCGATGAGGAATCATCGGCGTCGCGATGGGTGGCCAAACCGCTTTCCCGAGGGAGAACCGTTCACGGGACATCGCTGCCATCCTCGCACACCCTCCCCCCTCCCCCTCGCCCCTCCTCCTCGCTCCTAGCAGTATGAAGACTACGGTACATCGTTGGCCCTATACGTCGCGCGGACGAATAAAGTGGTTCGCACGTCGAGCGTGCGCTCGATCGCCCGCGGCCGCCGCATTCGGCGCCGCTAATTGAAATTATACGCGAAACCGAATACGCGCGCACGCGCGATCTGTAACGAGGCTACCCCCTCCCTCTGTCTGTGATCGCCCGGGGATAGTGTTTCGGCAATAACGCGCGACACCGCGCGATACGACCCAAGGTCGTAATTTCGGAATATTCCTGCGCTCATTATGCGCCGTTTAACTGGACTCGCGATACCACGACCGTTAATTTCGCCTATCGATGACTCGAATCTGTTGCGCCGGCGATGCGTCCCGTTAAGTCCTCGCCACGCGCGCGCTCGTAATTAATTCAACGCGCGCGGACCGGCGCGCAAAACCGTCATCGGACATTCCGGCGGGGGAGTCCCCCTCCTCGATTTCCTTATTTCGTAGAGGTCGCCTCTCCCGCGGCGTGGGACTTAATTCATCAGCCGACCCAGCGAACGACCCGCGGTATCATTTAACATCGCCGAGCCACGTGTCCGCGCATCGCGGATGCAAATTAATTCGCAGCCCCCTCCACCCTCCTCCACCCTCCCCCCCCCGCCCCGCCCCGCCCCCTCGCGCATCGTACCGTTAGAACGCGCCGAATGGAAATCGGTATTTCACTTTCGAGGAAGTCATAAGAAACCGCGCAGCCTACGCTCGAGGTTTCGGGGTTAACTCGAGGCTACCCCCTCCTACAATTTAATCGGTGCCCTCGCGTGTCGCTCGCCCATTTATTCGGATCGAGTGCGCCGCCTGCGCGCCTCCTACGAATTAGGTGAAAGTCGGTCCGATTCTCCAAAAGTTATTCGACAGAAGCGCAATGAGGAACCTTCGAAGCATTCGAGTAATGATAAAGGGAACGAAACCTCGAGCATTTTCTTTTTCTACTTCCGCACTTTCGTTAAATCGCGGATCAACCGATTCATGAAACGTCGTTGCGCTTTCATCGCGCGACGATTCCGCCGTTGCCGCTGTGCAACGTTTCGATCGCTGTTCGCTCGCGTGATCGATCAGGCGCTTCCGTTTCCCGCGCGATGGACAGCGACGGACAGGCGGAATTCGCGGACACCTGTCGCGCCGTCCCGGCCAACCTGTTGCATCGGTAATTGTCGGCGGAAAGCTGGCCCGGTTTTCTCGGTCACCGATAACCGCGCGCGGCGAGGCGCGTCGCTCCTACATCTCCTCATTTATCATTCTCCGGGGCACGCGGCGCATAATAACCAGCCGCATAAGTGGAGTAGCGGATAGCGCGGCGCACAGAACGGAAGTCGGACAGAAACGGAAGTCGGAGAAATTCGCGGACGAGTTGACGGACCGCGTTGTCTCGGACTGACCTGGGAAACAATGTCGAACGTGAGAAGTCACTCGACTCGAGTGACCCGTTTGCGTGCAGCTTCTCGGTCTCGCGCGCAAGAGATGAGAGAGTATAGAGAATGAGATAGAGAACGGGCAGTATTTGGATGGGAATGGAAACCGCGGCGGTTCTCCCGCGGCGAAGCTGCGGAGATGCGATCCGCTTATGCGGGCCGTGCATTCTAAGACAGTGCCGGCGCATTCCCGGCGATGCGTCCTTGTCGCCAGACCTTACGGGCGGAGAGCGTTATCTGCGTCCCGCGCGCTGCACCTTTATTTCTATTAAAATCGTTATAAATCAGCGGAGCGGCGCGGCTCGCGCGAGCAGTCGCACGCACTCGCGGCATTCCCGGCGCTCCGTCACTGTCCGGCGACATTATGATCCCGATGTGTCCCACGCCGTCGTACAATGTTGCAGCTGATCGCAGCAGGCCTCGCGCGCAGCGCGCACGCGCGATCTCCGTGCGATCTCCGCGCGCCTACTGACCGCCGCGTATCGCCGGAATTAACTTAATCGCGAGGCCGATCTGCCGCTGCCGCGGCACGGAGATATCGCGGCGTGATTTGTGCGGAACCCTCGTTAGCCGGCTATTCTTGCGATTTTTCCGCCACGCTATTACAGACACCGCAGAGCACTGTCCGTCCATCGCAGACTCGTATTCCTGAGGACCCCGGCGATCTGCCGGATCCGAGTTCTGCTCTCCGAGAAGACTCTCTTCGATGAGACGCGAGGCTCGTTGCGTCGATCTCTCCGCGTGCGAGGAAAGGCGAGAGAACAATGTGCTCTCCCGGCGACACCCGCGCGAGGAAAGCGTCGCTTTCGCACGCTCGATCGTATCGCGAGCGCGTTACGTGAACGCGCCGCACCGCGGATTTCCAGCGCTCGCAATTACGCGCGTGACCCCGCGCCGACTGCCGCCGTGCTCTGTCGTTGCGCCGTCACTTCTCTCACCTTTGTCCCTCCCGCGCGCGATTTCGGCGAGCGCTAACGCTCCGGCGTCTCTCTTCCTCGGGATCTCCCGAAAATTGCGGTTCCGCCGCAATATGTAATTCCGTACGCGCCGCACGTAGCCGTCTCGCTTCACGCCGTTTCGCGCTTACTCTTACGTTACGTTCCCTCCCCCCTCTTCCTCCTGCCTCCTGCCTCCTGCCTCCTGCCTCTCCCCGCCGAGTAATCCTGCGTGTCCACGAGAGTGAGACGGGGGGGAGGGGACCCGAGCTGCGAGCTGCAAGGCGAAATTACGGCATGGTTATTTTGCTATCATCGCTGAGCATCGAGAGTGGGCGTTCCGCCTTGCGACAGCAAGACCGAATCCCATAGACTCGTGCCGCAATGCACGGGCGGAAGCATCGGGGCCGCCGCCAACCTCCCCCCCCCCCCTCCCCCCCCCCCCCCGCAGCCGCCGCCGCCGCTCTCGGTGGCATTTCGTAACGCGGTGGTCCCACGGAATTATGGCAACCGGCAACAATAGGCGTCGCCGTCGATGGCAAAATCCCCCTTTCGCAGGGAAAGATGAATATCTGATATGGGAATCCGCGTCGTGTGAATGCGGACGCTGCGTGCGAGCGACAAAGCGAGCGACGCCTCGTAACCACCTCGTAGACCAAGACTGCAGTCTGCCTTTCTCTGTTCCTCGATGAGGATCGCGGAAATTACAGAGGACGAGGCGCGACTTTCCGAAGCGGGAAAAGGAGGTTTCTCGTTCTCAACGCCCGTTGTTTTCCGCGCCGATCCGCGATAACGATGACGCTCGCGATTGCGTGCGACTTCCAGGAATGCAATATTATTCATGAAAGAAAGTTTGATTATCCAGAAGAGGAAACTGTAACGCACGCGAGGCGGCCAGAACACTTTCGCGAATTCCACGGCGTGCTCCGCGGGCTTGACCTTTCCTCAACGGGGAGCTCAACGAGGAGGCCACCACGTATTTTTATTCTCGGCCACGGCTGCGTATCCTTCTCTTTCCGGCCATTGAAATTTCACCTACGTCGCTTGACCGTCCCCGAGGGGACCTTAAGCTCCCGAAGCGCGATAAATCATTACGTCCCACTCGCACCACCGGCAGATTTATAGAACGACTCGGACAGCTGTGCTGAGACGGTCGCGGCGCGGGCGGCTGAAAATGTCGTCTTGTGTAATTTCAATGATTGTCGTACAATTATGCGCGCGCGGGCCTTACCTCGCGGGGGGATTAGACCGGGGGGGAAGTCAGGAAAACGATGCTTCCTCTCCCTCCCTCCCTCTCTCTCTCTCTCTCTCTCTCTCTCTCTCTCTCTCTCTCTCTCTTTCTCTCTTTCTCCGCAAGTTTCGCACTCCGTTGCTCGTGCGAGTGATTCCTTAACGCGGAGGAACGCGCGATCGTTGACGATCGGCTTTTCGAGGAACGGCGGCTGATCCTCCCCTAAGATCCTCCCCGCCGACCTCGCCAGGCTCTCTTACGCGAGATAAGTCGATCTCGCTTGCGAAAGGGCCCGGCTAATTTACGCGTCGATGCGGCCGGCCGTGATCGCGACGCTGGGACTCGCGCTCCCCCTCCGTAAGGCGTAAGGCCCCGGCAATCGGCGGCCTTGTAATAGAAGAGCAACTTGGCGGAACGCAACTTGCCGCAATCCACGAAATCCCATCTTGCGCAAGGAACGACACGATCGTGACATTCGCCGCCACAACGCGACCAATTCGTTGGTTTCTCGGACGGGAACGTGCGCCGCGTTTGCATCATGCAGCAGCTAATCTGTATGCTAATTCCTCCATCGAAGTTGCGACGAATAAAGCGGGGGAGAGGGGGACGGGGGTGGGGGTGGGGAAGAGATCGGGGAAGAGAGAAACAAGGAATCGGCGTAGGATCGGCGTAGGCTCGTCGCTCTAATCGTCGCTCCGGCGTTATCGCAATCCTGATCGACGTGAGAACCCCGCATCAGCGGGGCCAGAGATGCGATCGCGGTGCTTTCACCGATTCGGGCCCTGCGGCTCAGTCAGGAGAGAGAGAGAGAGAGAGAGAGAGAGAGAGAGAGAGAGAGAGAGAGAGAGAGAGAGAGAGTCCCGAACGCAGAGGAGAACCCTGGGACTCTCACTTTCCGCGGCATCTGGGCCCGTTCTCCAACAGGCGAGGACCAGGTGACATAAGGCCCCGCTTCTCTCGGGAGTACGTCGTTCGCGCGCGGAGATTTATGAAGCTTTCTCTCTCTCGGCGGCGAATAGCAAATGGCCAGGCCTGTTCCCTCGGTTTGCTTTTATTCGACGTCGACGTCGATAATGCCCGGCGCGGCCGAAGCGCCGACTTATGCAAGGACGGGCCCTCGTGTCGGCCGGGGCACCGTCGTCCCTCCTCTCCCTCTCCCTCCCTCTCTTTCTCTTTCTTTTTCGCACAGGGTAGCTCGAAGAGATTGCACGCGCGTGTGTATATATATATATATATACACATGTATACGCTACTATCGCGCGGCTTGTAGTACGACATGATACATGACACAGGCCGCGATAATAATCGTCGAAAGGTATCCCGAGCCCTCGCCGACGTTTCGACGTCCGCGCGGCCTTCGCGCGGAGGCGGAGAGGAAGCGAATAAAAAAAGGACACCCCCGAGAAATGGCTATCGTCCCGCTCATCGCAATCTGCGCGCTCGATAACCCGATGACCGTGTAATATTTATCGACCGACGCATCGCCGCTCGCGTTCCTCTCTTCGCCGGTGCCGCGGCTCCCCACCCCTCCCCCTCCCCTTGACGAAGTCAAAAAATCGCGCGTCTCGCGGAGAGACGTCGGCAGATACCGAGATTCTAAAATCAGTCCGTGCACTTCCTGAATGCCGAGAGTCGCGTTTGAAAGTGTCAAGGATCCTTGTAGGCATTGTTTTTGGTTTGGAATGTTCTCGATGCAACAAATATAACAAATCAAATATATGAGTAACGAAGCAAATGAACGGCCCGTTGCTGTAGTTGCCGAAACAAAAGCACCGTTATCGCTCGGCAGTTCCCAAGCGGGAGAAGGTTTCCTTGTGTCCTGCGAGAACGGTCCAGAGGCAACGGTCGCACATTCGTTACTTGGAGCAAGTATCCAGATATTGTAACTAGTTATTGAGTTATTCGATGGAGGTCGTTTTGTTTTCTACGACTTTTTCTTCTTTACGCACCCTCTCGAACCGGCAATAAATAAATATCTAAACATCTTAACTCGCGCGAATCATCGAAGGCGCGAGGAAGTCGAATTTCCCGCCCGACTGATCGAATCGACAGCCGTGCTCGCGGTCCGCCGCGCGAATTTACGTCCACGTCCGAGTTAAGACTCCGGTAAGACGAGTCAATAAATCGGCTCCGTATAGAGCTCACGTGTCGGGCCCATGCGGATTACACTCTTGCAGGCTTCACGCTCCGGTAATCTCGCGTTGGGCCCGCGCGATACGCCATCGATACACGTCCATTGTTGACCACGCGGGCGTGCCAAGAGGAATCGCACCGGCGAAAAATCGGCGAGATCGAAAGTTGAGGCACGCGGTCGCCAGGAGCGGCGACAGCTCAGGAGGGASGRSGGGGGGGGGGGGGGGGGGGGGGGGGGGAACCGCTGCGCCGCGCCGCTGACCCGAGAGTCCGCTTGCCCGCTCGCCCTCGGTGACGGAAGCGAGCCACATTTCGAGATTTACATAGAATGCCCGGCATCGGAATTGCGATACTGACAAACGTACTCGCGCGGACGCGGCATGCGCTCCACGCGTGCCTGAGCGATGTCCGCTGCGAGTTAAACGGTGATGGTTCCCCGGCTTTGCTACTTACGTATGGCACGTCCATATCCCGGAGCTCCGCTCCGGTCAGTCCTCCTCCCCCGCCGGCGGCGGCGAAGGAACGCGGCTGAACGAATCCGCGGCGATAATTGAGGGTCCAACGGCGTCACGAGAGTGCATCCTGCGCGAATCGCGCGTGTCGATTTTTCCCGCTTGTTATCACGCCGCGAGAATTCCCGCTGCACGAAATTACAAAGATGAATGCGGATGTGCATGTGGACAGGAAATTTTAAGAAGGCAACGCGAGACGGAGGAATCGGTTAGGAGGCGTGCCGGGAATGTTGAAGAAAGCCCGCCGCGAGTACCTCATTGTTTACTTGTCAAACGTCATCGGGTGAACAACCTGGCTGCGGCTTGGTCCGACTGGTTTTTGCGCGGCCCAAGCGGCCCGATGTATTCAGATGAGTTTGGACGGGCCCCGAAAAAGTTCGGGTCGTCGAACTACGCGAAGGCACGAGTCTTCCTTTCATCTCGAAGACGCGCGCGCCTCGGCCTCCAGATAGCTCTGCTCTTCCCGTACCTTGCACGTTGCACCTTGTGCAACGTGAACTTTGGAAAAAGAGACGCGTGGAGCAATGTGGCTCCACACATCGTTGATAGGATTGTGCCTCCTGAGAGCGAGTTTCCTTCTCTCCTCGCTTCGCTTCGCGCGCTGTGAATCCAGCTGCTCGCGGAGCGCGCCCCGCGCTTTCCTCGCGCTGACGAAACTCTTACATTCTTCTCTTCTTTCCTCCGGAAGGAACACGCGGCCAAGATTAATCGTAACGTGCCGCGAGGGGGTCGCATTCGGTATCCTCGGGGAACTGCGCGAGATACCGCGCGCGCTTGCCGAAGGGGGAGGCCGCCTCTCGACGAGGGGCTCGCCATTCGAAAAATCCGCGCGGAATCATGGCTCGGAGTGGGCTCGCGTGTATTTAATAGCGCGGGGTAATCTGATGAGCCGTACAAAGTGCACTTGGGCTCGCTCGCTCGCTCGCTCGCGAGCCAACAGGTGGGTAACGATAGTACCGAGGGTGAGTGATTAAGCGGCGTGACCTTCGGGCCAGTCCAGATGTAAATCAAGTTAATCTGCCCGCGATACCGAAAGCCACTCCGACTAATTATCTACGAGAGGTGGAGCACCGATGACTGGATACGCGCTTCGCCGAGAGACAGAGCGAGCGAGCGGGCCAGAGAGAGAGAGAGAGAGAGTGCCGAACGCGCGGCGATAGTAAATGGCTTAACGATTCCGTGAGGCCGCCGCTATTTGTCGACTTAAATCACGTTAATCCATTCGTGATCCCGCAAACGGTAGCCGCCGCCCCGGGAACAGATCCGTGGATCTCCCCGGAGGCTCGTTAAGAGCATTCCGCGAGCGGGACCAGCCCTGCAGAGCCGCCCCCCTCCCGTCCCCCTGCCCCTCGCGGAGGAGCGGGTAGCAACGGCGGGATACAATCGAGTCGGCTGACGGCGCGGAGTCGCGGTAGCTCGGTATAGCGCGATCTCGCGCGATCTCGTCGTCGTCATTTGTCCACATTGTGATTGCTACGAGCGCACGCGGACCCCTCCCTCCCTCCCTCCCTCCCTCGCCCCTCCCTGCTTACTCCCGATCGGGTAAGGTCTATTCCGGAGAGATGCGCGTGCTCGGAATAAGCGATGGCCAGCGCTGCTACTATGATCTCGCGCGGCATTCAGTCACGGATAAGCGCGCGTCCCCCACCCCCTCCCTCTCCCTCTCTCTCCCTCCCCCCTCTCATTCTCTCTTTTTCTGTCGTCTCGCGCGAAAAATGGTAATCCCAGCAGCCGGCTCCGCAGGATGCAGGCAAGCGCGGTCCTGACTGGTGGCTGTCGTGCATAATCTCAAGGTATTATCACTACATCGCGGTACGCTCGCGCATATTTATAGCCGAGCGACATATAAATCAAACTGTTATTATTTTAAATTTATACAGACACACGCGATGTCACCGTCGTAGGAAACGTCGAAAGTAACATCTCACGGGATTAGCGAAACATGGAAGCGCATTCGTTCCTGCATCACGCGCAGGACGACGAAAGGCTCGGGATGAGGCTTGAAATTTCTGCCGATCGACGCAGCATCCTCTAATGACGCTGTCATGACGCTCGACCGGCTGACGATCCGCTGACGTCGCGGATCCCGGCGGATTTCCCCCGCGACGGTTCACTTATACGCGGAATGCGAGCGGCATTCCGGCGTGTCGCGCGATTCGCCACGTAATCGGCGATACGTTACGCCAGCTCGGCCAGTGGCTGGCCGCCACGTTGATCGCAATACGCCGGCCATTTGTCGGTCCTGCATCAGCACGCGGTGCTCGCGAAAAACCGGCTGCTCTGTGTCACCGATACCGGCTGGCCGCGGCCCACGAGCAATCGGCTAGAACGCAGGCGTAGAATGAGAATGCAGTGGCGGATCGATGGGGATCGCTCTTCCGAACTGCGTCCTGCGAACTCGCAGACCTGGACCGGAAATATCATACCTGACCGGAATCAACATCGCTCTCCAACATGGTTTAACGGCGACGAGAACGCGCGAGCAGCAACGTACGTTGATTAAGGGATGCCGCGCGCGCGCGCGCGCGAGCTCCCGACGAGCTCTCTCGGTGACGGGGAGTGCTCTAAATATAGCCACCGCTTAGGGCACCAGCAGCTGTAAATCCACCACTGGCTGTAGGCTGTAGGGAGCGCAGAGCGGCGGAGAGCGAGGACGGAGAGGGCGAGCTGTATCGCGCGCGCGCGCGCGCGCTGGACAATAGCTATATGTCAGGCGGCATGAGTTACCGACCGGCTCGGCGAACATGAAACCAACCCCCGCTTGCGCGATACCGGTCTCTGGCGTCGCTGTCATGGCAGCTCGCAGAGAACAGGAACGCAAGGACGCAGGAAAGGCGTGCGCGCTTGCGCGCGCTCGCGGCGGAAAGCGAGAGTCGCCGGGATATTTGGGAATGCGAGCTTATCGGCGTGTAACTCGGCCGGCCGGTCAATCTGATAATCGAACGCGGCCGACGGCCAACGCACACGCGCATGCGCGTCGCCCATCGGGCCCCCGGGCCTCGGGGCCCGCGCGCGCACGATCGGGGGCCCGCCGGATGCCGGCGAGCTCAGCGCGATCTCTCGCGCAGCCGGGGAGATCTCCTGAGAGGCCGGAGCCGGTTTCGCGCATTGCTACCGTGCTAAAATATCGTTCACCGTGGGTGGCTTTATGGGCCTCGCCGATCTAAGGCCCCTTCCGATTCCTCTCCTTGTCAGATACGAACTTATTGATAGTCGCGCTCTAGCCGGCCGGTCGCGCGCGCGAACGAGCGAGCGCGCGTATCCGTCTGCAGCGTCGGCTGGCTACTCCACTGCAGAAAAGCGCGCGGGGAAACGAAAAATGCGGAAAGAATGAACAAAAGGAGGGAGGAAAAGAGAGGAAAGAAAATCGAGTCGCGAGAGAGAGAGAGAGAGAGAGAGAGAGAGGAGTTACATCGCGCCGGAACGAAACTGAATTTATGCCCCCGGCCGGTCGAGGCACCCGCTCGTCCTTCGAGCTTGCCAGCCGCGACTGCACTCGCCGCGCTGAAAGCCAGCGCGCGCGTATTGATCCATTAAGATTCGTCCTTCGCGCCATTCAGTGCGATTTCTTACCCCGCGATCGATATCGCGACCGACCCACATCCGTGAAAATTGAACGCGCACCGAGATCGATTCTTGCGCGCGGGCCGATTAATCTCCAGCAATTGAGACCTTGAGGGAGCAAGCCGCGCTTGCTCGATCGCTACTGAAGCAATTGAAACGAACCCGGATTAGAGTAGACCGATATAATACGAGCTAGCCGAGGGAAACACGAGTGCTCGTCGGTGTATTAATCGAAAGCGCGATCTCATCTGTTGCCAACGCGCCTTCGATGATTCGCACAACGCTGTTTAAATAATTTATTTATCGCCGAGTATTCGAGAGTAAAGTGTCGAGTGAAGATGAGTAGGTCGTAGATAACAAACTAACCTCCTCTAATAAGTTGGAATAAGTTAACAGTTACAGATACTTGCTCTAACAAATGTTTTTCCCGCTTGCGAATTACCGAGCGATCGCGGTGCTTTTGTTTCGAGCAACAATCGCGTCGGGCCGTTCATTGGCCGTTTGTTACTCATACTGGATTTATGTTTGTTACACACGGAGAACATTCCGAGAGAATAACGTCTATAAGGATCCTTGACATCATCTAAATGCGAAAGAGGGCTATCTGAATGTCCCTCGCTCGTAGGCGACTCGTAAGTCACGGCCGGCGCTCATTCATTTCGCGCGAGCGAAGCTCGCGGTCCGCCGAGCGCCGCTCGAATCTGCATAAGCGCGCGGCGGGCGGGCGCAGGGGGGGGGGGGCGCGCAGGTAGATCGGGGTCCGCCGGGGGTGAAACGCCAGGGCCGCGGCCGCGGCTTGATTATGCCTCTGGGCGAATGATGTATGGCACCAATTTCCAACCGGAGCGGACGTGTCGCCGGAGGTGCGAACGCGGCCTAACGGGCGAGGCGACGGCCGGCCTTGCGCGGCCGGGCGCGTTTATTACGCGCGGCCGCGCAAATCCTGCGGATCGCACCGCGGCGCGCGGACGCGCGCTCGTTCGCGCGAGCGTGTAATGATCGCGTAATGGCGATTAATCGCGGGGCCAGGCCTGAAAGACGTCGGCGATAAGGATCGCCGATAATAATCGCCACCTGCCGCGCGGCCCTTTTAATCACGCCGCAGGGCCGGCCGGTCCCGTGCCCCGAATATTTATACATCCGCGCCTGCCGACGTCCTTACTTTAGTCGACGCGTGTCGACTCGCGATAAATCCGATCCGTTTATCAATTAACGTGACCGCGCGATCAACGCGATCGCAATCGCGATCTCTCTCTCTCTCTCTCTCTCTCTCTCTGTTTGCCTCTCTCCTCCTCGTTCTCGCTCTCGCTTCCCATCTCTGCGTCGATTAACCCCCGTGGGCGGGTTGATTGGAGGAGAGGTGTTCCGTCGGCGCGACGAGCAGTCCGAATAATTACAGCGTTACTCGCCGCGAGAAACGATTCCTGCTCGCGAATCTGTATTAATGAACAATGTGGCCGTCGCAAGGACGGCTATCGATTTACAAATGAATGAATAAACGTACGCGACGGCTACCTTAAGCCGGCTTCCGCGCCGGCTTCCGCGCTCGACTCTAAATAGAGCGCGATATGTCACCGCAGCCGAGCCGGGGACAACGGGACGAGCGAGGCGGCGGGCGGGTCGGGGGGAGGAGGGGGAGCGCGAAGCGAAGGTGACGGGCCTCCGCGCGCGCGCGCGCGCGCGCGCGACGTGATGGAGGACGAGAGATTTCTTTTGTCCGACGTCTCTCCACCGGCGCACGATGATGAACGACCGCGCGGGTTTAGGCAAAAGGAATATAGGTCCCGCGTCCCCCGCCCCTCTCCCCCTCTCCCCCTCCTCCTCCTCGTCCTCGTGCTGCTGCTCTCTCTGCTCCGAAGGCAGGCGAGCCGCGCGATTTTTGCGGCTACGCCCGTATTTTCGCGACGGGTAATTTATGGCCGGCCATTACGCGATGGCGCGATAGAGTTTCTTAAATAATTTATACCGCCGCACGGCCGTTTTGTTCGTTTAACGCGCGGATACCGCTCGGCCACGTTGCTTGGATACGTGCACGCGCGCCGGGGGCCCGTTGGGCGCGATGCGCTTTCTAGGAAATCGGTTTTTTTCCCGATCGACCGATTAATCGGCTCCGTGACCCGACCTTGCGCGCGGCCTGCGCTCACGCGAAAGAGGGTGAGGTGCCGCCGTGGACCCCGCCATAACTGCAAGAGGAGGTGGTTCGAGAGGGGTTCGCGCGTGGCGGATCTCGTTATTTGCGACGGGATCGCAATTCATCCGGAGAATTAATAAACATTAGCCTAGTTAACGGACGTACGGTACGAAGCTGCGGCCTGCCTGCCGAAGGCGACACTTCAAAAATTCATATCATCCCCCGCCGCGCAGATTAATCGCGTTTTTTCCCTCCCTCCTCCCCCCCGCGCCGCCTGCATAATACATTGGATTGGATAATTCAGAGAGGGATTCGCGCCGAGTTACTCGAGGCGCGGCCGAGCCGAAAGAAAGAAATTGATTACCTTGCTGAAAGTGTCTGGCTGCTCGATAAGGGATAATCAGCGGCTTATCCGAGGCGCGATTCATCACTCGGAAAGGGGCTGGTCCCGCGAGGCTCTTCCCCTTCCCCTCCGAGGGAACGCTTGCGGATCAATTATCGTCCCCGTCCGTGGGGTTTTTCGAGCGGTCGCGAGAGCCGTCCGAAATTATTGGCCGCTCGATGCGGATCTCGCATTGAGATCTCGCGTAGCACCGGGATGGATGCGCGGGGGATGTACGTTCCGACACCGAGGGAAATATTATTATTAAGTATCGCCGTTCGGCCAGGCTCGACTCCCCTCGCGGCGAACCGGCAATTAACTTTTTCAATTAGGCGTAGCCCCGACGCTCTTACCGGGCGTGGATCGCGGCCGTGAACGGGCACCCGACTGGGGATAGTGGCCGTCCCAAAATCGCTGTCCCGAGATAAACCAATTAGCGAACCACGCTAACGATCCGATCAAGCTTCATCGATTCGGCCCGCGCGCAGGCGCGCAGGCGCCGAGGGCCTTCCGACGAATGATCCGCGATCTTGACTCGACGAGATCTACTCTCCCCCCTAAATTAGTAGACGCAAGCCTCATCAGAGGAGCCGTTCGAGGCCCGGGAAAGCGGAGGAGCAGCATGAAGCTCGGCTTTGGCATCGAGGCTTTGATTTTGGAAGGCACGTCAACCCATCAAACCCGCGGAACGATCACCGGACACCGGGGGAACGTGTTATGGGACATCCTGTAGACGCGGACGCCCGTGCCCGATGCACGGATGCGCATGTGACGGGAAAGAGACGGAGGAAATACGAGAAACACGAGGAATGAGCCGAACAGCGGCCAAGGCGGAGGGGGAACGTGGTATCTGCCGCATGGCATCCTCGGACGTAATCAATTGGGGGGTTTTTGCCGCAGCGGCTGGCATCGCTTTAACAGTAAACGCCGCCGGCGTTCCGCCATAACGGATCGCGGCTGGACGCGGCGCGGAATCGCGCCGATCCGAATATCCAGATATCCGTGGGGATATCTGGAGCGCGAGTGGTGATCTCTCGGTAGACGAAACGTCGCCCGATTTACGATTTCCTCTCTGACGACTGCAGGAGGTAGAATTTGTTCTACCTTTCTCTCTTTCAATTCTGCCCCTTTCAATCGATCCGCCTCATCGGCGAAGCTTTCCGCTTTGCCCGTTTCACGGGCATTTCCCTCTTTCCCCCCGCCGGGGAGAGGGGACCTTTTTCTCGGCTGTGTCCGTGTCGGCCGTCTCTTCTTCATTCTCGCAAAGGACCGATAATCGATGTCCGTTTCGCGCCGGCGCGCTGTTTCTCATCGACGAGTCAATTAGCCTTAATTATCGCGTAATCGATTTAATTATGCCTCGCCGCAGCTCGCGCGCGCTTACGCCGATCAGTTGACGCGTCGAATAACGATGAGCTAAAACGCGCGCCGTTGCACGCCGCGTAGCCGACCATCCGTCTATCGGCAATTCTATCGGCCACTTAAGGAGGAAGCTTTACGAGCGGCTTCGACGTCCCGCAGATGTTTTCTATTACGTTGCTCCTCGTGTGCGTACACCTCCGCGGTAATGCCACGGCGAATGTATATTCAATCGCGCAACGTCGCCGCATGCCTGCCGAGAGAAATCAGAATCTATATCTATCGAACAGTAAGGAACAAATCAGTCGTCAAAATGCTTCGATTATTCCGCTCGATTTTAACGATTATACGATTATATTGAAGACTCGCCGCTCGGATTCGGTAATAAAGAATAGCCTGCGCTTGCTTAACGTGCCTTCGATGTTTCGCGCAATTTAAATCTTTATTTATTTCCTGTTCGAGAGAGTGTATTCAGCAAGGATGTCGTTGGAGAGTAAAACAATTTCCCTTAATCGTAAAATCAACTATGACAACTATGCAATATCTGGATACTCGCTCTAGCTAAGCAATAAAGATGCGACCTGGTTGCGTCTGGTTTCAGAAGACACAGGCGCCTGGTAACTGCATCGTAAAAACGATGCTCTTTGTTTCGGTTGCGATCCAAGTCCTTCATTTTGGGACTCATCTTCGACAGATCCTCGATCTGTCATTGTTTACAACTGCTCTTTCCAAACCAAGGGAAACGCATATTAGAATCCTTAACAGCGCTTGAGCGCTGAACCGTTTAATTGCCAACAATGTAGTGCAAAGTGAAATTTCCCTGCGAGGAGATAGAACTGTACGAGGAATCCGATTGGCGTGTCAAGTTCTTATCACGACTGTCGTTTCCTTGCACGTTCGACGTGTAAGGGCCTTGAGATGGAACCGCGATCGAACGAAGGCTCAAGGAACCGTTAGCGACAATCGTTGAAGGCCGGAAACAAGAGCAGGCAGCGTGCCACTCGCGCTGCTAATGTCGACCGAACGATATCACCGCTCGCGTGATAACGAGCCGGGAATTCTCCCCAACCCGAGCTGCTCGGTCCACCCGAGGGTGGGAAAAAGCCCTCCACATTGCGGCGGTCTCTGTCGGTCGCCTGATCTCAGTTCCGATTCCTCAGCGCGAGACGCAGCTGAACACATTCGGTATGCTTATCCTGGTTCGATGAGAATTTTGAAGATCCGTTTTCCGATTCGCGCAGAGTAACAACTTCCGCTTCGTATTCTTCACGTTGCACTTTCTCGCTCGCTCGCTCCCGCGCCGAATGCGCGAGATGCGCGCCAGAGCGCGAGTTACCGAATCGGTCTACACGCTTTTCCCTTTTCGACGCAGCCGTCTTCACGAAAGTGGAAAGCTCGCGCGTTCCACTTTCTAATTTATTTATCCTTAGCCGATACCGCGGCGCGGTGAACGCGAATCACTCGCGTAAGAATCGACGCGAGCGCAAATTCTCTCTCTCTCTCTCTCTCTCTCTCTCTCTCTCTCTCTCACACATCGTCTATTAGGAAACTGCATTTCCAGCGATGGAGTATGTTCGCGACAAAACGATATTGCTCAATCCGCGAGGCACCATATCGAGCGATCGTTCGGAGGCGCCGCTAAAGCAGATACGCGATTTCTACGCGTCTCTCCTCTCGACGGAATCGCGCGGAGAGGAGAAGCATGCAGCTCGTCGAGAATGCTCCAAGGACGCATTGTTACCAATCTTATGTCAATCGGCACGCCGAGTATCGCGGATCCGCGAACCGGCGCTTCCGCCTAATCGCGCTTTTATGACTCTATAAAGTAATTATCTGCCACTGAATCTTCCCGCGGCCAGCCGCGTTTTCCGCGCCGGTACTTTCCACGGTATTTCAGGCGAATATTTCAGGAGTCCCGGAGTCCGATCTGCCTGGATCGGAGCGATTTCTTGTTCGTTCGTTGAGATGCAGTCGCGGAACGACAGCGGCTGCGGATTCCGCGTGGTCTGCCTTAACGATCGTATCGTCGATCCCGAGCTTCGCCGAGCTGATAATTGCTCGCACCGATAAACAGACGATCCGCTGCATCGTCCGCGATCCGTACACAAACACAATGAGAAGCAGATGCGGTGATATGCAAGCGTGTGCCGCGAGATGTAATCCGGCGAGCGAAACGGCCTGCGTGCAAAGAACAATCGAGAACTCGCTGGATTGTTATTGTTATTAACAGGGAAATTAGTCATTAGCGGTCATTAGGAGCGGCGTTTAACAAGCCGAGATTCTTCGGTTCGCTGAAGAAGGCTGATGAAGTTGCTGACCTGCGAGGACGCGGGGTCGAAGGTGAAGTCGGTTAGACTTCAGTGATAGTAATCGCGCCGCGTTCAATTATACTTTATTACTCCACGATCGACGGTTGCGGTATCTTCATCATCATTCCGATCCTCGCAGTCGATCGTCAACGACGCTAATGACGATTAGCGGTACGCCTCACCGAATTCTTAAAAAGTTCGATCGAACCAGGCCACCTAGGCGACCTGCAAAACGTTGGAGGTGCGAAAGTTGGACATCAACATCAGAACATGAGGCGCACTGGATGAAATACAAGACGCTGGAAACTAAAAAAGAAGAAGAAGCGAAAGAACGCTAATGATCCGCGGTGCGCCTCACTTAATTCTTAAGAAGTTCGATCGACTGAACACACATTTTCTAAAGTAACAATAATCACGCGACGTTTGTCACTTTATGATAAAACGTAAAGTGAAAATTGCACGAAGCAGAGTTTACGCGAAACTGTGCGTCTGCGAGTTTCAAAGTATTATAAGAATCGAGAAACAAGAGATCACGTAAATGGGATGGACGATGACTGGCTGGCGAAAGTCGCTAAAAATGAGAAAACAGCCACCTGGGCGGCCTCCAAAACGTTGGAGGTGCGAAAGTTGGATATCAACATCAGAACATGAGGCGCACTGGATAAAATACAAGACGCTAGATCTTGGAAAAACACGAAGAAGAAGCGGAAGAAGGAATGACAAATTACGGAAAGTTTACGCGTAATATTCTTATACGATTACGCATCTACAGAACGTATGCTTCCCCGCGTTTCCACTCGAAACTCGGATCTCGCTTTGTACGATGTTTCGCTGAGCCAGTCAAGAGCGCGAGACGAGTCCGATAACGCCTCGGACGTGCAGCAACGAGGACGCCCTGTCGGCCGAGTCGCTGACAGGCAGTGCGCGCTCGCAGACACCTATTACAAGTCTAGGAAGTCGTTACGTCATCGAGTCGTAGGTCATCCCCATTATATCGGAATTTCGCCGGCGAGCCGCGGCGACCTTAACCGATGGACGCCCGATGCCGCGAGCGCGCGCTCACGCAGCGCGCGATGGTTGTTAACCCCGGTTTTACGTTGCCGGCATATCTCCGCCCGGCGAGTCTTATTAATAAGTGGGCGCGCACGTCGTCGTCGTCGTCGTCGTCGTCGTCGTCGTCGTCGTCATTACCGTCGTCATCGCAATCCGCAGGCTCACGCCCATCTGTTCGCCGCGCCGTCATGCCTTCGTAAACTGCTCGGGTGGGTGAAAGCTCGTCGTCGGAAGATGGACGGAGAAAATTCATTAATCCACGACTCTCTCTCTCTCTCTCTCTCTCTCTCTCTCTCTCTCTCTCTCTCTCTCTCTCTGTCTCTTTTTCGTCACGCCTCCGACTGTGGCGCGGTTGCCACATTGTCGGAAGGATCGCGCGTTCCCGATAAAATGCGCGGAACGTCAGAATGTCAAGGATGCAGCGACACGGTTGTTCTCGGCGAGGACGTATCGATTTGTCGCGAATCGCGCGCAATGATCGGCAGATTCCTACGAGTCCAAGTCCCCGCACGTCCCGTCCTCGGCGATTATCGGCGATCCGCGATCGATCCGTCGATCGACCTCGTTCCGCCAAATTTCCTCGGCGGGAAAGCGCGCTTCGCTTTCACCGAGATGAGAGGAGCCATTCGCGTCATCTTCTCGCCGATGCGCAACGAAAGAGAGCTCGCTGACCCTCGACGGTGATTTCGACGCCTGGCTCGGCGTGTTTTCCTTCGCGCCGCAAGCCGAGCGAGCGGATAATCTGTCTCGGGGCTGAGCAATCTGTTTTGAACACCGCTTATCTAATCTCGCTCGTGGAACAGCCGCCCAGATGATGGCACCGCATTTAGCATTTCGCCGCGAGGGCAAGGGCCGCGCAGCGCAAGAGATGCGCCGCGACCTTGGACCCTTCCAAGGTTCGGCTTTCGGATGTTCGCCGCGTTTCGGCGATCTGATAAAAGTGTTCGCTGCGCATTCAACCTGGCGCTCGCGCGAATTCCCAATTAACTGCAGGGAACGATCTTTCTGGATCTCTCGATATTTTTCTCGTCTGCAAGCGAGAGACTCGCCAGCAGCCGGCGCCGCTTTGCTGAGTGAGAGTACAAATCGAGATCGGGATCGAAGCTATCGTGGAGTGATAAGACGCGTGAGCGTTCAAGTAACTCGATTGCGTCGCGGGAGGTTGCATTTATCTCATGATAAAAGCGCGAGGCATAAAAGCGGCGGTACGTTTCTCCTCTCGAGCCTGATTTTTAATCCTTACGTCAGTGCGCCGATGTAAAAACCGGCGAGTGGCCTTGGCGGATCGCGGCCTTGCGTAACGCACGCACGCATCGGCGATGGTTCTGCAGCCGGATGATTTATCAGAGCCGAAAGATCGAGGCAGGTACGCGGTACGAGCTGCACAAACACACACACACACACACACACACACATACACACATCCGCTCGGCGGAATGCCGAGCGGATAAGCGCGAGAGAGTACTCGAACACGATGCCTTAACAGCGCAATTTATCAAACGCTCCTTTCATCCGAACCGTTCCACGTAGCAATTAACGTGTCCACCGCGGGAACATCGTATTTTAAAGCTTTATGGCATCGGCACGCCCATGCGAAATTCACTAGCCGCCGCTCGCGTATCTCGGCCGCTTTTTCGCGCCGATCCGCCGCGATTTATCGGCTGTCGCGGTGACAGTGTCCGAGATATCGAAACGAGGGTCGAACTCGCCGCACCCCGGCAACCCTCGCCAGCGTCTCGCCGCGTGATGACTTATTCCGTGCGACGAAGGGGGAGATGAAAGCAACGCGTCTCATCCTTCGCGTTCTCCTCCTCGGGAGAACACATCGCGCTCGCGCAGATATTTCCCATCGCCGCTCACGTTCCTCCGCTCGCGCGAGCTCGCGCGATCTCGCGGCGCTTCGTAATGGTAACGGATCGCCGCGTGCGCGTATCACCTTGTACGCTCGTTGTACGCTAATTCCCAACGTCAGCCGCAAGATACATGGAGTGATACACATGTGCGCCGGGCAGCTTGAAGGGGTTAAAGGGTGAATGGCGCGGCATTTTCTCATCGCAACGACGCAACGGTACCGCCGCCGCTGCGCGATAACTTCCACGTCTCGCGTTCAACAACGCGAGAGCCTACGTACGTGCGCTACGTACCGCCGATAAATCGATACCGTCCGCGAAACGGACGGGACGAGCAGGTACGAGACTCTCCTCGCCGGAGAGTCCGCGCGCGTTCTCCAGTTTAGGAGCGACAGCCATTAGGAGCGCGAGAGAGGAAACATACTTTAGACATTAACATTGCGATCGTTTAGTGTCGATGCGCGCGCTCGCGTGAGACAGAGAGGGAAGAGGGGAAAGAGCTCTCCTCGCGCTTCCCTTAATGGTCCCGCGCGGCCGCGGGACAATGACGCAGAGGCGGATGTCGCTCTTCAGCGTCTCGATGCTCGGCCGCGACGCTTTAACAGAATTAAGACCTCAAACGCGGTCCTCACATTTCCTCGGTGAGGAAATCGCAAGACAAAGAAAAGAAAGTTAATCGAACGAGAGAGTGGTTTATTTCTCGCGACATCGGCGAGATCTCTCGCGTATCCGTTTCATCCGTTTCCGCGATATCCCTCTGCTGTCGCACGTTGTTGTAGCTTTAGTCAATTAATTCGCGATAACGGGATCTCGCGCGAGATCGCGAGATGACTCAACCGCGCAGCGAGTCCTCTCTCTCTCTCTCTCTCTGCGATTTACGACGGAATCGGATCGCCTCGTCCCAAAGTCTAACGTCCTCGTCGGAGCGTTCCGCGCTCTCGCTTTCCTCCCCATCCGCTGCGATGCGCCCCTGCGCGACTGGGAACAGTATCATTCCTTTCCTCTCCCCCAAGCCGCCCCCTGTTCGCGCATTTAGCGATTGTCGGTTCTTATTCGGTGCACGCGACGAGTCCATGAAATCGGAGCTTCACGATCGCTGGTATCACTTTTAACCGCGTTCGCGGTGAGTGCACGCGACGAAGATTCTCGGCTCGAAGAACAAGAGAGAGAGAGAGAGAGAGAGAGAGAGAGAGAACGCTGAAATAACTGCTTAAAGCGTTCGTTGCTGCTCGATTCTCGAATCCTGGTTATCGGAAGACGATGCGTTTCGTCGGTGCGCGGTTGAACGCTGATCGAACGGGGATTTCGGCGGTGCATCGCGTCGCGCGGAGAAAGCTAGGAATAACCGAGCAGATTTACGATTCACTCGGACAGAATTACAAGCGCAATCTCGTAGGGGGCGACATTTCGCCGGAAGCCGCGACGCCGACTGTGATTTAATTAAAACGTTGATCTCGGCTGCGACGAGCAATCGACGAGCAAAAGGACCGGAGGCAGACGGCGTTCTGGAAAAGATGGGATTAATTTCTATAACGCGTGACTCGAAAGCCATAAATAGCGATCGCCATTCTTCTCCTTCGTTCTCTCTCTCTCTCTCTCTCTCTCTCTCTCTCTAGCCGCCATGCTCTCGCCGCGGCACAAAGAAATCTCTCCGCTTCCAGAACACCCTCTGTAATCACGTTTAATTACGAGAGGAAAAAGTCCCTCGGCGGGAGCGAGATAATCCGTTCCGCGCGCGGATGGTCGGAGCGCGCAATCGTTGCTAAATTATATCTCCGCAATAAGTGAATCTGGATCGTCCTTTTTCACATTAATGCGAGTACCGCGAGCGCGGGAGCGGCGCGCGTAATAGAATCCGGCCGCCCTTTCCGTGCTCTTACGACCCTCGGCGGAACCAGTTTGCGCGCGATCCCCGCGCACGGGGTGGAGAAACGGCGCTGTCCGGCGCTCTCCTCGGGTTAATCGAACGCAAACGGTCCAGGCTTGCATGCGCATGCGCGCGAGGTCGTTGGATCGCCGCCGGATCGAATCGGCACGAAAATACAGTCGGAAATAGACTCGCAGACTTCTCGCTAGACGATCGCGGCGCGCGGGGTGCCCGATAATGCGAGAGATAACCGAGCGATTCGCGCTCGTTTCTCCCCTCCCCCCACTCACTCTCTCTCTCTCTCTCTCTCTCTCTCTCTCTCTCTCTCTTTCTCTCCCGTGTTCTCCGATTCGAGAAGGTCGAGCGTCCTCGCCGAGTAGCAATCGGGATTCCGAGATAGGGAGCGATCGCGGCTTGGATTGCGCGCATCGCCGTAAATTGAGCGGGAATCGGACGGCGATCCGCGAACGCTCTTTGCGCTCTCGGCGCCTTCGGGCTGAATTCGCAGCGGAGCCGAGGACAGGTGCGAGACGATCGGCGATTGAAGAATCCTGCTGAAGATTTCACGGGAAGGGGAAGCAGCGATGCGCGAGGAGCGCGTCCGCCGCTCCGGATCCTTCGAGAATGGATGACCGGCCGGTCCCGTCGAAGCGGAAGCTGCGGAAGCAGGCGGGCAGGCCGGCGGCGGGCGCTCGCGAAAGAGCCGATTCGGAGGAATGTTAACGAATCGCGGAATCCAGCGGCGAGATGGATAACGGCGATGTCGGCCGGCTCGCGGCGAGCCTCGCCCGAGCCCCCCGGCCTCGCATTCGAATAATACGTCGTGTCGGGCGAGCGAGCTCGTCGCGTCGGGACCGGCGCTCGGGTCGTCGAACTCGCCGTTCGTTCGTCCGTTCGGCTCCCCGGTCGCTCCGGATGCGGCAAATGCTGCTGCGAGACAGAAAGAGAGAGAGAGAGAGAGAGAGAGAGAGAGAGAGAGAGAGAGAGAGAGAGAGAGAGAGAGAGAGGGAGAGAGAGTGGGATCGGACAGAGGACGTACCGGGAACCGAGAACAAAGTACCGGGTACCCGTTCGCCGCGCAGCCACGCCGTCGTTGTCGTCGTCTCTCTCGCCGGGTAAAGCCGATGTCGAGGGGCCCGGGACGGGAACGAGACGACGTTGCAGCACCGAACTGCACCTCCGTGCAGTGCCGGAGATCCTCTCCTCGACGAGCGGGAGGAGAGGCTCGCTGGACCGTCCCGGCTAATGATGCCGCTCGCTTCGCGAGCTCGTACGCGCGTCCCGTTTCGGCGCCCCGATGAGAATTCCGCTTCGAGTAGCGCAGCATCAGCGTCTGCCGTTTGGCTGCGCGTTAGGATCATAGAATCCGATCGAACCGATGGGCGATGGAAATATTTCCTGTCCAGGGATTACGGCAACGGCCTCGACGACAAGTTTGCTTCCGTTTGAGGAAACGCACACGACGACGTTTCTCTCGTCGTCTGCTAAACGCGTCGCATCCCGACGACCGATCGACGCCGATCGCGAGCGGCGAGCTGCTGCTTCTCCGGCTGCCGGAGAGGCAGCCAGCGCCGATCGTCCCAGCTGCGGAAAATAAAGTTATTATTTATGCGATGGCCGGATATTTAACGAGCCAACGAGCGGACCAACGCATCGGCCGGACAATATAATTAGCATAACCAGACGCGAGCCAAGCGCGCCCGCCCCGTGCTCACCCCTTGACCGCTTCGTTCCAGTCGCGCCGTGGCGTAACGCAGCGGCGTTCGCGTTATTAGACAGATGGATCATCGATCTCGCCGAATCGAGCGACTCGCGCTCCTCCGGGCGGCGAGGAAAGCGGAATAATCAACGCAACGCAGCATCCCACCCTCCGCGCCGCCCTCCTGGCGAATGCCGGGCACTCGCTCGCTCGCGACTGCGAGCCGGTTACGCCGGAATCCGGCAAGAAAGCCGCGCATTGTGTCCGGCGCCTGTTTCAGACGAGCGGAGTCACCGCGGCTTGTCGAGCGCGATCGCGCCGACGTAATCGCGCGGTATCGATCGGCAACGCCTGCTCGGCGGCGGGCGTGTAGCAGCTAACTGTAACTTGATAGCTCCACAGGATCGTGGAGGCTCGCTTGCGGGAAAAGCGCGCGCGTTCCTTTTCCAATCGCGGAGGGAATCAGCGTTAAATCGCGAGTAATCCGCCTGGGATGACCGCAGAGCCGCGAGTTCGATGGCGTGCCCCGTTAGGATTCAAATCCGCATTCGGCTCCGTGGAATTAACGGTCACGCCCCGCTCTAGCCTGCTCGATCGTCGGACACATGGATGACACGTGTCTTTGGTAATCTCGATCGAGGTATCGCTCGAGCGATCGAGCGGCGAGGAATTTCGCTGGTCGGCTTTCTGACGGATCTCGCGCGACGTCGCGCGCGCAAGATTATTCGCAGGCGCGTTCGACAGTAATGGATCGTTTCGCGCCGCGCGGATAGAGACGCACCGACGGTCCATTATGTCGTGACGCGTTGTGCATCATGCCTAGCAGTAGTCGCTGTCAGAAGTCGGCGCGTATGCACGCGCGAGGGAACGATGGGAAAAGCGGCGAGTACCGTTGCGCTCGATACGCGATCGCGTATATCGACTCGAGTTCTCGGGTTCTCATCACGGCGATGGCGTCGATGGCGGCGATGCGTCGCGGAAAATCCCTAACGAGCATGGAAATTGCCTCTCCGAGCGTGAAATAGAGAAAGTTCATCTCGACGGCGAACACGTTACGCGATCGCTCGATCGAGAGTTCGCTTCCTCGCGCGGCACGAGATCTATCGATCTCGCGGGATTATCGCGAGAGTATTTCTTTCACGCGCGAATTAACGCGACGATTGAGACGCCGCGTCGAGGACCGCGAGCTTTCCCGCGAACGAGATCGCATGCGAGAGACGAAAGAAAGCGAAGAACAAAGGCGACAACGATAAACTGGCAATGACGCGCCGTCTTGTAACGATAAATCGTCCTTCTCACCGCTGGCGAACCCGGCGAGGCGAGGCCCGAGGACGGAAACGGAGAGTCACGTCGCGCAATTCGCCATAAATCGCGCGTATCGCGATGCATCTCGACGCGAGCAAGGGTTAAACGACGGCACGTTACGCCCGATAGCCGATAGCTTATCGGCGGTCAGGTAAGAGAGCCGGAGAGCGTTCCCTATTCGCGTCCCTTATTCGCGAATCGTCGTCGTTAGCTCGCGACGCGGTACGCTAAATAACAAATCCCGCCGGTAGGATTTACCGTAAGGCCAACCATCAATCGCGGGGAGAATCGGCCGATCACAATAGCGGTTCCCGTGCTGGTGTCAGCTTGATTAGCCCGCGCGCGCGCGCGGTTTAGAGGCACGTGTCCTTTGAACGCGGACCGTTATGCAGACGTGACCTGTGTCGCCGGGATCAATGAGCGATCGTTTCTCGGAAGTCAGGATTACGCCCGTGGCTAGCTGTAATGCCTCCCCCGTGGCTCGTACTGACTCGTAACGGTCTGCTCGTACACCACTGACCCGAGCGTTATGCGCAAACTTGCCGCTCGCGCGATTTCCGTCCCCCTCGAAGCGCGCTCGCGCGGCAGGTCGACCTAACGCGCGATTCCCTCGCGCGATGCGCGACTAATTACGCCGACGCCGACGCCGGTAATTCCTGTCAGGATTTGCGCGGATATTTATTTGACGCGGCCATTAACCACGCGGGACGCACAGCCGGAGAAGTCCCGATCGCCGGGTCGCCCCGACTCGGAAAATAATTATCCGGAATAATTACCGGGAGTGATTAAAGCGGCAACTGATTGACATTGATTGGTAATCGCGCCCATCGAGGATCCCTCTAACACTCTCGGACGGCCCTCGGACAGCCCGTCGACGCGCAAGATGTATGGCGAGCCACCCTCCCCCTCCCCGAATTCCTTCCCCCTCGATGATCCCCGC
>JAHMML010000008.1:270384-285625 GCA_020341155.1 Eciton burchellii | reverse complement strand
CCCTCGTCGCAGCTTTCGGCTGCTGCGGCTTTCCCCTCGCACGCGACTTGCTCGTTTTTTCCCTTACCTCGTCCGCTGCGTCCGCAGCCCCGCTCGGTCGTGTTAGATCCGTCGATTAAGATAAGGCCTCGGGGCCCGGCCGAAAGCGAGAACCCCTCGCGACGCAGTCCGGGGTGAGCAACCTTATTTGGCACGGCGACCCGCTGGCTTTCCGACGAGCGCGAACAGTCTCTAATGAGTCGAACCTCGGATGCCGAAGGTGAGGTGAACCGAGGCGGAGAGGAGCAGAGAGGAGCGGGGAGGAGCGGAGAGGAGCCTCGAAAAATCGATACGACTCGAGCACGAGTGGCGCTTTGGTATTCTCCTCAGGGCCATCGCTTATCTACCACGACCTCCCGTTAAAATTCGCTTGTTGTAATCGGAACGGAGCGGAGCTCCGTAGAAGCAAGAGAGGAATGAAAGCCCTAACGAAGCTAGCTGCATAACAGCTCTTTGTTGGACGTCCGAATCGTGTGTACTTCCGACATCGCACCGAGGGACAAGGGCAGCCCTTCGGATCAGCCCTCGCCTTCCTCGACCCTCGACGCTCTTCGAACATGAACATTATCGACCGAATAATCCGTCACAGGCGCGGATCTGTCTATTGAGCGAGACGAAACCGTCCCTCGCGTGCCGAAGGACGATATAAGTCGATAAATCTCGGCTTGTCGAGCGACAAGGCCATCCCCTTCGCGGACGGAAGATGCGGGAGAGATTATGCGGGTTCTTTCTTAGAAATTCAAGCGCGCGGTCATTCAGAGCACTCTGAGCCAACTGATCGCGCGGACAGGAGCGCGTGGGCGACTGCTGGGGCTTCGTCCTACGCGACGCTCCGTTTCGGGGTAGCCCTCGCAGGGTGCGTTCACCTTTCTTCCCGCGACCTCATCCCGAATCCTCGCCGAGGGCGAGGCAGGCAGGACGGGAGAGGACCGGGACACCGGCGGCCTCCGCGGCGGCTCGTTAGAGCCATTGTCCGCCGATCGCCGCGTCTCGCCTCGCCTCGCCTCGCCTCGCTGGAGCGGCCTTAATCCTTTCGGCATCGCTCGTCTATCCGTTAGACGAGGCATCTGAATTTTTCATGAGTCGCTTTTTGCACCGTTTGCCCCGTGGACGGTTCCGGAGCCTCCTCGGTCTCCGGAGCTACGACGCGCGCGTTAATCAATCACCGGCAGGACGGAGGCAGCCTCGAACTTACGCCTGCGTTTTTATCATCGGGTATCTCTCAAACATTTCATCACGCGCATTTCTTTGCGAACGCAAGCAGGTTCAGCATGCGTTGCATCGCACTGTGCGCCGCGACTGATCGAATCGCGGGAGAGGTACGCCTCGCGCGTTCTTCTGCGCGAGGACCCGCCTGTCCCGGCGAGGAATCGTCTTCGGCAAGCCTCGGGATCCGCGTATATGGACATACGGGACGAGCGGGTCGAGCGTTGCGGCACGCGTCGGCATCCTCAAGAGCGCGCGCGTTTCTTTTCCGGTCCGCGGTTCCGTTAACCGCGCCGCCTTGAAGGAAGAGAGAGAGAGAGAGAGAGAGAGAGAGAGAGAGAGAGAGAGACGCGCAGCATGATTGTGCTAATGGGTCAAATCGCGGGTCTGTCACTAACGAGCTGTCCGCGCGTGGGCGGCCGCTTTATCGCGCGCGCTCGTTAAAACGAGAAATCGGATCGAACGTTAACACGCGCCAGAGGCGCGTTCCTCACCACGTCGAGCAGCTCGAGCTGCCGAGGAGGTGCGACATTAATTAATTAATTTGCGTTGGAGCCGGCAACCGGATTATTAGATCAGCCGGGCGTTAACGTTTCCGCTTTGACGAATCGCGAGAGCGACTCGTCGATCAGCCTCTCGTCCCTTCGCCGACTTAACGCCACGGCGAAATAACAACACGTGGCACGACGAGGCACAGCGATCCCATAAATCCAGCGGCGTTTAAAGGCCGCTGCGGATGCAGATACCGCCGGTGCTCTTCTGCCGGCGCTTGGTAGCGCGGGAAGATACCAAATCAGGCTATTGAAATCCCATTAAGATAACCCGAGGGAGCAAATGGGCGCCGCCTGCAACGACCGCGGCCACGATCGTTGCCTTGGGTAGCTTGTTACCGGCTTTCCGGCAGCGTGCAGCGGCACGCGGTATGCTTCTTCCCCGGTTTATTTAATATACCAATATCCGCGAGCCTCGATCGACCACCGGGCTAACGTTTGCGGTTTCGGGCCTCTATAAGGAGGTAATCCCGGCAGCGGCGATAATGCACCGGCGGGACGAGCCGGGTCGGCTCGGTCGAATTGATCAATAGCGATCGAGGAGGGAGGGAGGGAGGGAGGGAAGGAATCCCGCGTAATTTATTTGATTATTTGCGCGCCGACCCGCCAAGCGCGAGTGGCCATATCCCACACGCGGCCGCGCCGCGCGGAATAATTGGCAATTATCTCGAATCGGCCTATAATTCATTTAGGGCTCGCGAGGAGCCGGCGGAATAGATTTCGAAACGTCTCCCCCGGGGCGATTTCGTATTTTCCGCGGCGTTATGTAAAACGGCGATGCCGTAAGAGGAGGCCGCGCTCGGCCCCGCCGCGCGGGGACACGCTGGAACGGCGAATACAATGGAGCATGAAAATTTACGAGATGGGCGGAGGAGCAGCCGCAGTCCGCTCCCCCGCGCTCCCCTGCGGCGTAGCGAGCAGCTAATCGTGATCATGAATAAACATCGTCGTGGAAATGATGACATCTTCTTCTCCAGCCGCGGCTGGAGTTACCTCATCGCGAGGGACGTTTCATTAGCGTCGCATCTCGTTGTGCCAAATTCCGCGGCCCACGCGGAACCTCCCCCATCCCCTCCCTCCTCAGGGTTTCCCGGGGAGCCCGTCGTTGCGGTCTCTCGAACACGGCGGCGGCACGCGCGCAGCGGGCTTTCGAAAGCCGGGAAATCAATCGGGCAGGCACCGTTCTCCGCGCGGCTCCTCGAGACGATCTTCCGCTTGGCATACTTGGACGACCTCGCCGAACCTTCCGCTCGCATTTCAGCGATAGGGCTGACGAGAGCTGCTAGTCCGAGACTCGGGATTGTTGCGGAAAGAATAAGAGGGCGTCGCGAAAGTCCGCTTGCTACGAAGCGGCGTTGAAACGGCGTGCCGTCTGATCGTGCGCGATCGATGAACGATTGAACTGTGCTCCCCCCTCCCCCTATGAGGTCGCGGACAAACGAACACGTGACGTTCTCTTAGAGTAGAGACTCTGCTTAATAAAGTCCCTATATGAAGTATCTTACGTATCGACAGCAGGTGGCGGCCTGATTAATTAAATTAATCCGAGTGTGTATTCGCACGCAGCGAATATGCTATTGCGTGCGCGGGGAGGCGATTTATTTTTCAGCCAGTGAAAGCGACGGCGAGGGGGATGGGGAGATATATAACGCGCGGATGGTCGGAGGTGCAGTTGGAGTGAGACAACCGGTAGGTAGCCTGTAAAAGGTAAACCCGTCGTATCGGCACCGTTCGTGGTCCGCGGGCATTCCAGGCGACGCCAACGTGCCCCCTCCCTCCCCCTCCCCCCTTCATCTCTTGCCGCGCAGCGACCATCCTCTCATCTCATGCTGCCTCATGTACCCTCCCGCCCGGCTCCCTCCCATTACCGACTCGCAATAATGCAACTGTAATGCGATATAGCGCGCGCTGTAACGCGACTACCATCTGCCAGTTCTGAGCAACTTTGGGGAAATGCCTAGGATTTGAAACTGAGTGACACTCTTTGACGAAGATTGCCAAACATGCCCTAATATGGCCAATTCTGGGATATTATGGCCAGCAATGCTCACGTACGGTCCATTATGATTAGAAACATCAAGTTTGGCCAATAGTATAACAGTATCTGCATTTTCTCTGAACCTCTGTTACCGTGTGTTACATTTGGCGATTTGGGCATTCTGAGACAAGATTGGTGGAATATGGCCGCGCGTGTGTGCACTGGCATCGACGAGCTGACGAGCTTCCCTGAGCTCGAGATGATCGAGCACGGGGCTCGATCCGGATCCGCCCGCGCAAGAAGGAAGATCGATGAGGATCCAGATTCCGCAGGCAATGACAATCTCGCGCGGAGGCGCGAATCCCGCGATTCTGAAAATGCTGAAAATGCTGCAGCACGTGCTCCGAACAAGACCCGAAGAAAGGGGGCAAAGGGCATTCGGTTGACTGCTTCCAATTGCGAGTCGGCCAGCGCAGCCTCGCGCATTCATCGGGATTGCAGCGCGCGCAGGCCGGAGCAGGCCGCAAGACGGGCCGCAGATTCATTCAATTCGCGGTAGCACGCAGTCCGCTACCAGCTAGCGACGACTGATTTTCCACAACTACTTGGTATGCATTGGACAACGCCGGCAGCACAAGCTATACCCTCATGTAACGGGGGTTCCTCCGCTGCCGCGACCCGCATCCGCCTGGACCACGCTCGGCCCGTTTCTCCCGCGGCGGGTGTCACGCCGCAGCTAGATCGCTCCTCTTTGTCGATCGAGAGAGGTCCCGGGGACCTCGCCGGACGCGAGCAGAAGGGGGGAGGGCCGCGAGTTCCTCGCCGCGCGGGTCGTTGGTGAATTATTCCGCGCACCGTGAGCGGATAATGCTTGCCGATGGGAAAGGGGAAAAAGAACCGAGATTACAGATCGCCCTGTCCTCCCGCTCCCCCGCTCCCCCGTCCCCCGTAATTTTGATCACAGGTTTTACCCGACGCGCATCGATCTTACGCGGCAGGTACGCGATCGGCCGGCAATCCCGATCGGCGGTGTCCCACAAGGCGACTCGCAAGGGCGCACGGCGCAGCAGCCCTCGCGCGAAACCCGGCTACCGAAACGGCGAGCGCTCGCGGGTCCGTGAGGTCCGGTCGATGAATAATCGCGCCGTTTTAATTTTTGCCGGCGTCGCGATAGCATCGCCGCCGAGGCGACGCCGCGCCGCTATTTGTCAACCGCGCGGTTAAAAAGCCCGGCTAGAAGCGAAGGGACCCGCCCCGCCGGCGGCGCGCGATCCGCGTGAGCCGGCGAGCCTGCAGATGTTTTGTTACGTCGTGACAGATTGGACAGGCCGAGCGCGAGTAATTGACTCGTTGGGATTTTTCCGCGCGGTCCGCAACACGCGAGCCAGCCGGTTCACCGCGACCGGCCTCCTATTGACGACTCTTCGTCTTTAATCTCGGCCCGCGTTCCACATCCCGGCATAAAGGGCGCTCGTTCATCATCGGGAGATTATGATAGGGAGCCGGGCTGAATGAAGACATTACGCATGCGATACGCTCAAGGATCCGCACACGGCTCGCTCTACATATAATCCCCTTTGTACCGTTGCGGCGTTCAGCGCGGGTAGCACGTAACGCTGCGCGCGATTTAAATCCCGCGCGACGCTTTGCGACTCGCGCGCACCTGGTGCGCCCGCTTTGTATCGTTCAATCGTCGCGATAACGGGACGACGCGGGCTCGCACGAGCAAATGCGCGCGGGACTGCGCACGTAGGAACTCGTGATTCTCTCGTCAGGCTTCTCTTACGTCACTTCTAGCAAGAAACAGGATGCAGCCAAAGGGGACTCGGAGGAAGGGGACCGGCGATTGCGTTTCGCGATTCCCGGAGCGGATCACGGTCGACCGCATGCCTTATGCGGATGAATAAGCGGCGAAATCAGGAGAAAACAAAAAAAAAAAAAAAAAAGAAATGCAAAAGGCAGACGGCGGAACAGAGGTGGACGCGAAAAAATCCTCCGGCCGAGGCCTGGAAAAGAAGGGGGCGGCCGCAGAGCGAGGGGGATGACGATCGGGGCCTAGATGCCGCGGGAGGGGGGGGGGCGGCGGCGGCGGCGGCGGCGGCGCACTATTTGCATTTTAATTTGCATACTAAAACATGCCTCACTTCCCCCCCCCCCCGGCCTCGGCGGATCCGGGGCCCTCCCTCACTCCCTCCCCACCCTTCGCTACCTGCGAAATACGATACCGCGCGCGCGCGCGCGCGCTCGCCCGTCGCATTAGCGTTGTAAAACCGAGATATACACGACCGCAAGAGCAGCAACCCGACGGCCCTGAAGCCGTTCAGGCATGCCGATCTTGAAATATGCACCCGTGGACCCAAGATCGCCAGATCCCGATACCCGCCCCGCGCCGCTCCCGCCGCCCTCGCCGCGCGTTTGCCCGGCGTATACGCGGCGCGACAGCAATAATCACGCTAATAATGCTGTCCCTGCTGCGCCCCCTTTTTAATCCCGTCCCGCATCGCGTTAACCCACATCCCCGCGGCCGCCGGTCCTCCTCCTCCTCCTCCCCCTCCCCCCACATCCCCGCGGCCGCTTGCACGGTCTCGATTTCCCACGACAATCGCGCCGTTGCCGCTCAGGCTTGCCGTCGTTCGTTTTGCGTTTTATTACTATCGCGAGATCCCGCACGGACGGGGAAATACGTCCGTGTAAAGCTGTCCCTCCCTCCCTCCTGCCGCTAGCGGCGCGCCATAATGTTCCCTCGTGGCAGGAGCGCGGTAACCCTCGCGCGGCCGGCCTCGCCAGCCGTGAACCTTAGCTGGTCTGCCGGTAAAAATCATCGTAGCATTTTCCCGGTATTGTCGATCTCCCCCCGGCGAGATGCACGCGGCGAGAATGATGCATGCAACGGTCACGTGAGCGTTATGGGGGGAGCGCTCCGAGGGGGGAGCCGCCGACACGGCGCACGACGTGACCGTCGAAGATGAAAACACCTCTCCGCTTCCCCCGGAGCTGGCTGCCCGTTATTATCGTTGTTTCGAGCCGTTAATATTAATGGACGTAAATGCGCGTTGCCGTGCTCGCGAGGAGGAATAAAGAGGGACAGGGACAGGGAACGCAAGCGGAGGCGAACGCAGGGGATGAGCCGAGAGGGCCGAGGCCGAGAGACGAGAAAGGGATGTCGGCGGGTCGCCGCGTCTGGACCCCCCTCTTCGCTGTAATTGAATAGACGCAGCTGTGCGTACTGCGTGCTCGTAAAACATTAATGACCAATAGCCGGCGCGAGCGCCGACCTTCGTTTTGCGTTATTATTCCTTAAAGCTCCGACTTGGTGTGTTTAGCCGCGAATCTGCTGCGATCTGCTGCACGGCCGAGCTGGCAGCTTCCCCGATGCCTGCATCGGCATCGTACGTCATTATTGATGAAATATTTAATGACAGGACCGTGTAGGCAGGATCGTGTCGTTTAATTAACAAAATAAAACTTTATTACTTCAGCACGACGAATATAATCTCTCCCTTTCTCTCTCCATCGTTACGCCGCAGAGAAGCTTCGGTTCTACCTTCCACGCAGTGCTCTCTCTTCAAGTTCAAGGGAACCAACGATTACATTTACATCACAGCTGGCCCTAGCTGCCAGCGCTCAACTATAGTTACAATTTCATCATTCGCGCACCGAATGTGATGTCTCGATGTGACGAGAGCACCTCAGCTTTGTGTGCTGTGCGCAGAGCGCCACAACGCGATCAACGCTGAAATCTTATCGCAAAGTTTATTACATCCGAAGGCCGCTTACCTGTGCGTGTCGCCGCCGCGCGCATCCGCAACGTCCGGATGGATCTTATTCTAGTATCAACGAGGAAGCTGACGGGAGACAGATCTTATGGCCAGTGTATTTCGCCGCGGAGATCCACTTCTCGGCTTTATTTCCACATCGACGCAACGACTCATCCAGAGATATTCGCGGAACGGCAACCACAATCGACGGATTGCGCGGACACGTCGGATTATCGGGAGATCGCGCCTTCTAGATCAGGAATCGGAGAGGCTCGAGCGAGTCGGTCTGATCCCCGGCATTCCTCGCGCATCCCCCCCCCCCCCCCCGCCCCGTCCACCCCTGCGCTTCTTCATCGTCATCTCGAGAGGAGGGAGTGAAGGAGGGCAAAGGAAGGCACGAGGACGAGAAGGACGCGGGAGGTAGGTCTCTCTCCTCGAAGATTTCCGCGAGGCATTTCGAGCCCGCTGACGCCGCGCTGATCGCGTGGCTCGCAATCGCGCAATTGCGTTCAACCAATTGCGCCGATCGCGCAACGTCACGCAATCGGGGCCTCGCGCGGGGCTTCGGGGTCATCGTCATCGTTCTCATGGGAGGAGCAGGCCAAATGCCGCGGAGCATGACGAGCTGTAATGGATTAATCGCAAAGAAAGTGGCCGGTCCGAGAAGACTCAGGGCCGCCGCTATCATCTCTCCCGCCTCGAGCCTGGACGATCCCGATGACGACCTAGACCTTCGAAGGACGCCGGTAATTTCCTCCTTCCTAGAAGCCGCCGACCGACTCATTTACATTCTACCGTCACCGCGCCGCTCGCGCGCTCGCGCGAGTCACATACATGGCTCCGGCGAGTCTCAGATTCGACGATCCTTCTTCACACGTTCCCACGTATGAACCGCCTCGCCGTTCGCCCAGAGATTCTCCCTCGTTTCTGCTTCGTCATTGACGAAACGCTCACCGCTCAAGGAGCTCGGAGCGTGTGCCGACTGCGAGAGCTGGGCGAGGATGGAGAACGAAATTTGTGGCCCGTTCGTGAACCGATTCCAAAGCGGAGAGAGACTTGTTCAACAAAGTGCATCATCAAGGTCGGGAAGATTAGGTTATCGTTGTTGTTGTTGTTGTTGTTGTTGTTGTTATTGTTGTTGTTATTATTATTATTGTCAAGAAGGCGAGATTCGAGCTCGGAGTCTAGCGACGCCGTGGCGACGCCTTCGTCAAGGAAGGAGCCGGATCATCGGACGAACAATTCACCAATGATGAATCTCTCCGGCCGGAGATCGGGGAATACATTTTCCAGTCCCCGCGGCAGTCCGCAGCGGCCGCCCAGTTTTTCCGACATCAATGTCACTCAACGGCCGGGGTAATCGCGTCGGCCGCTACTATTAACACGCCTCTCGCGAGACGACAGATTCCCTAATGACGGAAGCCACGAAGAAACGCCGCTGCGTGCCGTCCGCGGCCGGCGTGCCCCGCCACATCCGCTGCAGCGTGCACCGGGGCCCCCGTAATTACGGGATCATTTTCCTCGGTCAACAGCCCTGTAAATCATCCCGTGTGCGCGCGCACTCGCGCAGAGGTCCGCGCGGACACCCCGTGGCGGACATTCGCGGACACGTCGTCGGCTGCCCGACGCTCCTGATCCTCCCGCGGTGAGGAAGAAAGAGAGAGAGAGAGAGAGAGAGAGAGAGAGAGAGAGAGAGAGAGAGGGAGGGCACCGGCAGTGCAATTTCCTCGGCGCGCCGGGCCGAGCCGTAAATCCCGATCCTCGTCAATCGCAGACGCGATCGATAGCCGATTGCGAACGATGAAGCGTACCATGTCTCCAGCGAACGGTCCAGGAATCGGCGGCTCTCGACGCGGACGAGGAAAAAGAAAGAAGGAGAAAGGTTCGTCCATAAATCTAACGAAGCAAGTCTGCGCTTGACGAAAACTCGTCTTCATATCGTTGACAAACTTCGGGGAACAAACACGCGCCGCTGAAAGATTCCCGATCTGTCCCTGTCGTCAGGGACCTTGTCGATGCCAGAGTCAGTTATCGAAATCCTCCGCGTTGGCACCCTCTCTGCGGGAGGAAAGGGAGACGTTCAGCAGACGGTGTTGTAAATGCCCTCCTCGTCATCGCCGGTGCTCGCCGACACGTCCGACAGCGCGAGCTTCACGTAACCCCGATCGCGCTCCCTGGTACCGCTCTTCCCTGAGGAGGGTGGTTTCTCGTTCCGCGGCGAGTCCCTGCCACCGCCAGGCTCGCAGATCTCCGCGTAAATCTCCTCGGGTTTCGGGGGCGGGGTGGGAGGCAAGGGCGTCAGGCTGTCCCGCACTTTGGAATACGGGGGGTCCAGGTCGTTGCCGGTCTGCACTTCGAGGACGCTCGTCGAGATCGAGCGCTGCACCTGCTGCCGGGACGCCGCCTGCGACGCCTGCGTCAGGTTCGTCTCCGACTCGAGGCTGGCGTATCTTTCCGGCGAGCGCATGCCGATCTCCGGTCGCACGGCGAACGTGAACGACGCCGACTTCTTCGCCGGGTTTCTGCTTCTGCCACCCTGCGCTATCCTCGAGATCCTGTCGAGGAAGCTGTGGTTGTTGGTGTTGCTGGCGCGGCTGTTGCTCCGCTCGCGGATCGTCGACTTCTTGATGTGCTCCAGGCCCTCCTTCAGGCTCTGCAGTATCGGCTTCGTCTCGGGCTTCGCCTTGATCTCCTTCAGATGCAGCTCCTTCAACTGGCCACCGTTGTTGCTCGCTGGCTTCGGCGGTGCGACTCGCGGCTCGGTCGCCCGCTGGTCCAGAGCTCTTCTACAAACCAGGAAATCGCGTCTGCGTCATCTCCGTGTCGCGTCCGATCGCCTTACTGAATGAGTTACTCGAGAAGAAGCAAGAACGCGAGAACGAGAGGAACGATTTAGAAAACAGAGATGCTAGAAGGGAACACTCGAGTTCCTTCGTCATCGGATGATCGCGCGGGAGCATGATCAGCACGCGCGAGCTGATCGACTTTAATGACATTTGAAATTCTATCGTTCAACCGCACTTACCTGCAAGCGGAGAGCAATCGTTGCATCTTCGGCGAAGCGAGCAGCCTCGCCTCGGAGGGGCACCCCAATCGCGCCCTTTTGACCCGAGGCGCGCTGGGACCGGCGGCGACGAGCTCCAGAAGCTCGGGCACCGCGGTGTTAGGCAAGGGTCTCTCGGGCATCAGCGGCACCGCACAGCCGAGGACTATGGGTCCCCTGGTCGCGTTCTCCAGTTGCATCAGGCCGCTGTAATCACGCGGCAACGGTATGGGCAGGGGACCAGCGACTAGACGCACCTGTGAACCAAACGCGCGACGGCCGATCAGGACACGACGGAACGAGCGAGGCTCCCAGAAGCGAGGCGCCGAGATGCCGAAGAGATGCTCTTCCAAGAGCGAAGGAGCGAGGAAAAGCAAAGCTCAGCCAGGACGAGCCAGCTGCGACTGTGGCGTTATTAATCCTGAAACGGACTTGAAGCCTTACCCTCAGCGGCAGGTCCCTCCTGGCGAGCTGGTGGACCCTGTAGAGCACCGCGTCGCTGCCAGTGTCGAGACTACCGCTCTGACAGGTCGCGTAGAACTCGCCCCTGGCCGAGAGCGGCGCGAACAGCTCGTGTCCGTGAGAGTCCAGGCACTGGGCGTACTGATCCCTCTCCGAGGAACGGGAGCACTTGCCCTCCGGCACCATCCCGGAGGTCACGCCACCGGCGACCGGCGCCCGCCGAGTGTCCTGGAAGACGGCGGTCAGTCGGAGGACCTCGCCGGCGCGCACCGTCGTCTTCGTGTAATGGGCTCGCAGGTTTCCGTTCTCTGCGACAGTAAAGGCGGGTTCACTCGCTTGGCTCGTTTGGCTCGATTTAAATAACGGTCCCCCTCTTGCCCCTTGCCCCTTGCGTCTGTAAGAGCTCCGAGCTGCTGCCGAGGCCGCATTAACGTCTCCGAGACATTGCCTCGCGCGACTGTAATCGCGGCGCGTGTCTAATGCGCCGCCGGACTTGGCCCACGAAACCATTACGACGCCGCTTCATAATTAACTCTGGCTCCCGCCAGAGAGGTGTTCGCGGCACGCGAGTCGGTCTAACGAGCGCCAGGCTAATTGGCTCATTAGCTCATTGACTCATGTCCGTCCGTGTACGGTAAGGCTGGCGAGGCAGAGTCATGCGATCGCTAGCCGAGAAGCAGCTCGTAATCAGTGACACCCCGATTATCGCGCAAGGGACGCGATAAAAAGAGAGAGAGAGAGAGAGGGAGAGAGCGATCTGGCAAACTGGACCGCGAGCGACTACCTATCCTGAAACGTGATCAATGATCGTACGATGAACGTAACGACATTCCGTTGATGCTTTCGCGGATCTCGACGCGGCGCGCCGGCAATCCGAGCCACGCTCGGCGGAGACTTTAATTACGGTTAAAAGCTTTTCCCACGATTGTACGCGGTCTCGCAGGAACGTGGCGTCGTTTGCCGTAATAATAACGTGCGGCTAACCGCCGCGATAGCATCTTGATATTCGTGGAATATCAAGGCGGATTCCCATGTGAGCCGTCGACGCGTGCATCGGTCGAAAGGCGGAGCGAGCGATTAAGGACGATAAACGCGCCGGATGACGGTGATACCTCGCGGTACCACGTTCTACCCTTTTCCTAGGGTAGCATCCCTCTTTTCTACAACGCGACCGTGATCGGCGACACGGGGCCGCTCCCGAGAGCGCGAAGCTGAGCATCGGATGCTGGGAAAATCTGGCCGCGTTCGGCGGGAAAAACGAGCCGATTGGCGCGAATCGCGGTTTCTAGCCCGTCGCGGACAGATCGCAGCGGCCCGATAGTCGCAGCCGCGACAGTTGGCTCGTGGAAAATGCGGACTTGGCTCGGCCGGGATAATAAAGCCGACGGGTGCCAGATGTGACGCGAGATACGCGGGTAATCTCGCCGGTCCAGCTCGGCGGCGGAGCGCGCGCGAGGAGAGAATTATGTAAATTACGGATCTGAATTAGATACGGAGACGGGACGATTGCGAGTTTAGCGGGTTGTCGTCTTGTTATATAAATCCAGCCGGATGATCGTCTTTACGACGGACGAATTCACGAGCGAGGGAACAAGCATAAACGACGAAGCCGAGGAGTGATTTATCGACCTGGGAGGACTTACCCATTTTCGAATGCGTCAGCGTGTAAGCTCTCAATGGCTTGGCCAGTAGAAACGCGGGCACTCCGGCGCGCACCAGGGCGCCGACTCTCCTGTACACCCTGGCATTTCCGGTACCGCTGTTGTTGGAGACCACCGAGAACCAGCCTGCAACGCAAGAGGGAGAAGACACGCGGATGAGACGCGGTTAAGACGCGCAAGCGCGGGCAAGCGTTTGGAATACGAACGAGCTTACCGCGTGCCGCGTCCTCGTCGGACGCGAACGGAGAGCTACGTGTCGCGTATTCCCAAAAGCCGAAAACTCTCGCACCTTGGGCGGGAGCGAGCGTCTTTTCGCGGTTTTTCTTTTCCCGCGGAAACGCGACGGACGTTACCCAACGACGCGTTGGGCGCGCTCTCGCGCAGAAAAACCGGCCGCTCTCGCCGAGAGCGGCCGACTGCTTTCATAAAACGCCCGCGTCCGCGAGCGGGTGCCATTAAAACCGGCGCGGAGTCAACTAATAATCCTTTGCGAAATCACAATGTCAATTCGACCCAGTTCGTTAATACGAAGCGGCGCGCGGGCCGGCTCTCGCAATGAACATGGACGTTTACAGCCCGGGCTTAACGAGATCTTAAGACCCAGTTTCATAAAGGTAATTTAAGCCGCTGTATAAACGCCGATCGAGTTATGCCGCCGCGCCCCGACCGCAATTTTCGTTAAACTCGTAATCGTTACGCGCGTCTGCGGCTTCCACGCGGCTTTCTCGATGCGGGACCGCCGGCGTGGTCTGGAACCCTTCTCGTTGTAGTCTACGTTTTATATTTTATCCAGTATGCCTGTCCAAGTCTCGCATCAACGTTTTGGCCATTCAGGTGTCTGCTTTTCCATTTCCTGCGATTTTTGCCAGCCAGTTGGTTATCGTCCGTGCACGTCTTCTGATTTTCGCCCACTTTATATACAGCTTGAATCTGGCAGATGATGTCATCGAATTCCGTTCTGTTGCCAGCGATGCATTCTAAAGTCCGTTGTTCTAAAGTCGTTGTTGGTAGGCGAGTTTAGCGATGCTTGTTTCCACTCTGCTCGTTTCAATGACGCGAGTCATTACAGGTGTCGCACAAGTTTTATCCTCAGCCTCATTCTTTACGTTCGCGTACTCGTTCCTCCATATTAAATTGCACGGATAACCAGACTGGCCGCTTTGGTCGTTTGCACTTGCATCTCTTCTTTTCTCGAGGTTTGCTCTTGATATTAGCTCCAAGATATTTGAAAGTCATGACCGACTTAATCGTCGTCAAACTTAATTTGCGCCGGTTGATCGGCGAGTGCCTTCTAATTGGCGCTTCTCTGGCGTCCACACTTCTATGCCGTCCCGCACAGTCTCGTGTGCGTGCTGCCGATCGAGCGTCAAGGCCACGGCGATATCGAGAAAACTCGCGCGCGCGCGATTTAATCGATAATACGTCGTCGATTTGCGCAGGAATAATCGCGCGGGAATTTACGGTCGGATATAAACGCGCGTTCCCTCGTTCCCTCTCATTTCCGATCGGCACGGCGTCGCGGAATTCACCAGACCGGCGTATAAATCGTCGAATCGTTTCGTGAGCGATTTATACGTCGCTTATCTGCCGCGGGTCGACTTGATTTACGGCGGGCCTGTTGCGCGAAAGCCCGCGGACGAATCTCCCGCGGGAACGTCTTTTCCGCGAACGGATATTACGAATGTTTTATCGCCCATGGAGGCGCCCGGACATTTACAGGCGATTTCGTATTTAATCGTCGATCGAGCGAGCCGAGCGCGGATTAAATTGTAACGTTCGGCCATTCGGCGGAACGCCGCTGAGATGACCGCGCGAGCTAACGCGCGATAAATCCGCCTAATTACGATCTTACCTTCTTCATCCAGCGGCATTCAATGGCATTCAACGCGACTACGCCAACGCGCGCCCTGATCCCGTCTCCGATCCGTAACAATCGTAAACTGGTGAAAGCAAAGTGTATCGCGACGGGACGTTGTGGACGGGGACAAGTTTCAATTAATTCGCGAGCGAGCGAGGTGAAAGCGCGTCGCGAGCGGCCACCAACAGCGCTCGTTAGCGCTATTGACGTTTCTATCAATATCGAGCGGCGATTATATCGAGCGCGCCGATCGTTACGGAATCGGCGGATCATTACGCGCGTTCCCGCGCCAATTCACCGCCCCCGGCCGAAAACACTAGCGCGACTTCCGCGATCGTTCGACCGATCGAAACTTTCTCGCGGGATGCACCGCCTACTACCGTATCGCGCGGCCGGTCGTCGATTTACGACTTTTACGCGGACCGCTTCATTCATCAGCGAGCAGCGGCGATCTCACCCTCGATTCCGCTTCTCACTCTTCTATCCCGCCGCCTTGAATACCGTCCGCTCCGCCCCCCCCCCCCTCCTCTATTACGCGTATCCGTCGCGCCGCTTCAGCTTCGGGAACCGGTAGCAATCCACACCCGGCTCGATCGCGAGCGGGACAAATCGTTATCTCGCTGATATCGCTCCGTAGATCGCCCCTGCTCTCCGTCTAAAAGCCTCCCCCCCCCCCCCCCCCCCC
>JAHMML010000008.1:190317-270261 GCA_020341155.1 Eciton burchellii | reverse complement strand
CCCCCGCCGAGTCCCCGAGTCGCTTTCTTCTCTCCGTTGATCGCTTCCGTTGCCATCGACTGCGAAGCTGTACGTCAATTCAAAGAAATGTGCGTGTGTCTCTTAAAGAAATATAAAATCGGCTCGACAGCCAAGGAGACTTGTTCGGCAACTGGAGAATCGCGTCCGTTACGTTATTTACGGGATGTGGCACGAGCGGCCAGCCTTGGAAGCTTCATGCTTCGGTACATGAACCGTTACTCAAACTCAGCGCGCGGTACAAGTCCGAATGTCGAATCGGTCGTTGGGCCTTCAGGCCTGAGCTCGCGAACGAGCACGAGCCTGTGTCTCGATCCGTTCCGCGGCGGTCCCGACGACTCAATCGGGATGACAAACGTTTTGTTTGTCCATCTCGTCTCAACGACGAGATTTATCTCTGGCTTACGTAACGACTAATTCGCCATCGCCGAGGGGACAGTCCAAGGATGTGGGAAGAGGTCCGATGCACTCCTACCTGCGGTGGCCTTGGCCGCTAATGAAGCCGTTGAATTCGTCGAGAGCGGACGCGGGACGTGAAAGCCGCTTCATCACGGATCGATCGCGATTCGCGCGGATTGATTCGATGCTAGATGCTCGTCATCTCGTACATTTCCGATGACGAAGAGGCGGACGTGTGGAAGGATAGTCGACATCGCACAGACATCGACGTATTCGACGACGCTATCGAGCGATCTCTTCAGCGGCGAACGACACCGGTCCATCCAGCTTGGCGTTACGTAAGCGGCCCGCTTACACGCTAATCGTAACACACGCTGGAGAGGAGAGAGAAAGAGCGAGCGATAAGTATCGCGTACGGCGATTAAAGCTGCGGGACGACCATTGCCAAATCGGGTACACGGCGAGCCGGATTGTTCGGATCGCTCTCGTTATAGCGGAGGTCAGGGCGAGCACGAAGTAAGAGTGAATTCCACTCGGCGGACTTTCACGTTGCGTAACCGCCGCGCGCACGCACGTGCACGTGCGCGCGCGTACGGATGGAAATTAATGAAACTTTATCTCGCAACGCGCGACTCCTCGCCGAGAGACGGAAGACCCCGTCAGTTCGGCAAGTTTCCCCGAGGATCATCATCGCGCCGCTTTGTGCATCCCCGCAAAGGGATTCAGATGCGCGATCGCCGCCGTAGCGAGAGACATTGTCGCGCGATTAACATTTCGTTAGGGCCGATTGTTGGCCGGCATCAGCTTGTCACGGCCGTTGGCTCGTAGGATCTCGGTAATCATCGCGAACAACGATTCCTTCAGAGGTCCCAGCCGAGGCTCGAGCCGAGTTCGAAGTCGGTGCAGCTACCGCTGCTACCCGGTGCATGAAATTATCCGTCTGCGAACGAGGATTCCCGTTCGCGCTGCTGCGTTCGATCACACCGGCCAGCCACATTGTTGGCCAACTGGAGCAGATCTCTGATTAAGTAATGATAGCTGCCGCGACCGTTGCACGGCAACGTCCGTTCTTTGCCCCTTTGCTCGAGAGCCGCGATCGAGTGTTGCGGGATGCTGCGCCGGGTCGCCGATTCGATAGACCTCGCGGGGATCGAACGAGGTCGCGGATTAATCTCCACGCAGCGCGCGCATGAATCGCGAAGCGCTCGATCGAACCGCTTCAGGAAGCGGATCGAGGACGGAGGGAGCCTGCTTAAATCGGATTAAATTCGCGCTCGCCGACCGGCTGGGATTTACCGTTGGACGATCTCCGCGCTACAGGATGTTCACCTCCGCGCCCCCGCGATTAGGCCGAGCGTAACCCCGCGAAGTCGCCTCGACGCTGGAATTTCGCTCTCGACGTCGGGCACGCGGACGGATGTCCGCCCTCTCTCGATCTATATTCCATCGCGACTGACACCTTCAATTTGCCGCGTTCCTGGCCGCGAGTGACGTGCAAAACGCCGGACGAACCGAACGGGGCCAGCCGGGGGTACCGGAGGGGGCGTTTCTCTTTTCTTTTCAACTGACCGCTCACGCGGCCAATCTTCCGCGGACATGATGAGGTATAAATGGTACGTGTCAACGTGCCAACACGAAGAGACGGCCGGGCCCGATCCCTGACCACCGTTCAACGTACAATTGCATAAGGCAGGCCCCGTTGCCAGCCGTTGCCAGCCGTTGCCAGCCGTTGCCAGCCATTGCTGTCCGGAGGATGTGCGTGAGGAGATTCATGTCCTTATGCCATCGCCAATTTCGCATGCAAATGTCCGCCCGCGTAGCACGAGGATCACAATAAATAACGATCAACCGGCAAATTACCGGCTCGCCGCCGATTTTTCGCCTTTTTGCGCGACGTAACAGCGCCCGCTCCTTACCTCCCCGCGTCCACCCGCGGCTCCGCGTTCTGCAGCTTCTCCGGCAGTGATCGCTGGCATCGTTGCCCTTTTTTCGCCATACTATGCATTATGCGCATGTATATGGCTCGTTACGCGCATGCGCGCGATGCAGCTCCGCGAGTAGCCGGTTGTACGTCGCGCGAATCGATCGGGATGCAGTCGAGCGATCGAGGTCGAATCGAAATTTTATTGGCCTTCTCTCCGGATCACAGGGACGTTCGCTTCATGTTCGGATAGAATTAACGAGTTACGCAAGGACGGTTACGCGCGGCGCGACGGCTACGACGAGTCGCGCAATGCACAAGCGTGATTTCTCTCGGGTGAAAAGAGGAAAGAGGAAGTAGGGCGCGATCAAGTAGGGGTAGTGTACAATATTTTACGTAAAATATTTCAGTAACGATCCGAGCCCGGCGCGCAAGGCGGGCATCGTTCTCACGCCGCGGCGTGCGGCTCGCGGATCCTCGCGCGCAGCTCCTCGTAGAGCAGCGTCTGTATCTTCACTTTCACTTTCATTTTCCTCACCAACGGCATGCCGTTCAGCTGACGGTGAAGCGACATCAGGAAGTGATAGTCCTCGTCCAGGTACACGCCTTGGGAGCGCGTCTTTTCACCGCTCGCCTCCGCGTTCCTCGCGAGTGCACCTCGCGAGGGCGATCTCGCGATGGACATGGACAGCTCGTCTGCAAGAGTCCGCTCGTGCTCGGGATCGGGCGGGCAGTGCGAGAGGAAAGAGGCCGGATTCGCGGCCCGCGAATCAAAGCTCCTTCCCCTCCCCCCTGGATCCTCCATGGGGACCTCGCGCCGCGGAATTCCGAATGTCTCCAAGAGATGATGAACAGCGGTCCGTCCGCTGATCGGTGGACGATCGGCACCGTCGATCGGCTCAACTGCAGACTCCTCAACTGCACCTGATGCAGCGGCGTTCGCGCTCGTCGACACCTCGCGATCCCGAAGACACGGCATCTCCAGAGGTCCGACGCGATTCGTGCTCGCGAAGGGCTGCCCGTCAGCTTGCTCGCTCTCGCTCAACTCCGCCAAACAAGACTGAGAGATATCCTCGCTCGTCTGATCGTCGAAGCTCTCGCGGGCGTGCAGGAACTCCAAGACCTCCTCGCTCTTCGGGTCCAGCTTGGCCCAATCGCTCTCGGCCGAAGCGAGGAATCCGGAAGCCGGAGTCTGGCCGGCGATTTCCGACGCGCTCGGAAGCGTCGCCGCGCCGCCGATCAGCCCGCTGTCGCTACTTTCTCGCGAACCCGACGTCGGAATGCACATGGTGCCTTTCTTCTTGATGGGTAGCAACGTGTCCATGTCCAGCTGCGCTCTCTGTTTCCTTCTGAATCGTTTGTCTCTGTCGATAGCGATCGGCCGTCTCACCGCCAGCCGTTTCACCGGGGACCGAAGTTGTCTAGAACGCAATCTCGGGCTCTCTTTACGGGCGCTAATGTCCCGCCACGTCGCCGCCCCGCGTTGTTTCACCCTCGATTGCGTCAGCACAAAGTCGGACAGCGAGTTCTCCAACGACCTTCCAGTCTGCGCTTTTTGACCCCGCTTCGAGGACTTTCCGTTTCGCCTGCGCATTTCGCCTCGGACGATTCGCGACTACCTCGAATCGGAGAAACGGCTCTCGCGTCGCTGCTTTCGAAGTCGCCGGTCTGCCAACGGAGAATCACATGGTTGCGAATCTTCCTGGGATCTGCGAGGGAGAGAGAGAGAGAGAGAGAGACGGAGACAGAGGAAACTCATCTCGAATCTGAATCCTCGCGAGGAACATCTGGATCTCGTTGACCGATCGTTGACCGATCCTGACCGACTTACTCACCTGAAATTTTCGTTCGTTCTGCTCGTCGGGACGTCGGTTCGTCGTTGCTCGAATTTTGCGATCGACTCTCAATGTCCTCATCATTCAAGAAAAAATTCAGGAAGGCGACGAGTGTCTTCATGCGATATAAAGGTTCGCTGAATGCACGACGATGACAGATGGCAGGTTACCGCAGGTTTAATGGCGTAACTTCACGCGGTAATCTCGTCGAACATGACGCTCGACGACAGAAAAGTCCGAACGGTGGAATTCTCTGAAGCGGAAAAGCTTCAGCGACATTGCGATCCCCACGTGGTCTCCCGCTCAATTTTTCACCGCTTCGACGCGTGAATCCCCCTGAGATGCGCATCTTGAGACACGCCGCTCTTCTCGAGGAGTTTTTCTCAGGATGGCGCGGCCTGCGAATCTGATAAACGCATTATACCGCGAGGGAAGCTTCCGCGAACTGTGCCGCTTCCAGCGAGTTCTGAATGCAGGAACCCTCGAACGGTATCGTAGGAGTGCTTCCTCCTTTCCCATAACTCGGCTAATCTTTTCCTCTGTCGCGCGGAAAGACCGTCAGATCTCAATCTCGAGTCGCATCGCTCCATCTGGAGCACGAGGAACGTTCCGCGTGTTCAAGAAAGAGAAGGAAAACGCAGGCCTACTCATCCTGCCGTTGCGTCTTCACGAGTACCTCGATCATGACGCGATCATGGCGCGATCGCTTTGCTCTTTTCTTCTTTTTCGCTCCGTTTCCTTCTTATTAGGCTTGGCATGTGGTTTCGGAGGCTTGGTCCGATCTCGTTACGTTTAATTATCCAGGCTTACATTATTCTCGTCCTCGTTCTTCCGGATGGTTTATTGTGGAGCCGGCATTGCTGCCCTGCCCTGGAAGGGAACCACTTTCGCTTACCGTGTTGCTCATCTGGCCCTTTGTAGCCCTTCAACATGCTCCGGACATGCGAGTCTGATTGCCAGCGGACTATGTCGTCCGATAAGCCAACGCATCCGCCTTTGAGTAGTTGGAATTTAACCGAAAACCTGCTACTTGTCTTGACCTTCTGTTCTTCGTTGTTAAGATCTTTGTATGAATCATCTTTGATTTTTGAAAAACGTGTTCGACGATAAAAAACAATCTATTTATTTATCGAGGCTTATCTCGAGTATGAGTCACAAAGCCAAGGGATTAAGCCGCAACCGTTGCCGAAACAAAGAAAGATCGTTGTTCGCTTACAACAAACGACAAAGGATCAATATCTTCAGTATTTTGCGAGAAGCCAGAAGCAACATTCGTTACTCGCACATTTGTTACTCAGTGAGAGCGAGTATCCAAATATCGTAACTCGTTTGACGATTAAAGGAGGCGTTGTTTTGTTTTCTACGACTCTCATCTTTACTCAACACACTCTCTCGAACCGGCAATAAATAAATATTTAAACGCGAAATGTTACGCGAAATCATCGAAGGTTGCGTTAGCGCGCCTTCAACGCGTAACAAATTAACAATTATAATATTTTAGATCTCTGCTCTAACAAAAGCGAGAGCCTCTGGTTGCCTCTGGTTTCTCGCAAAACACTGACTCTTTTCCTCGCCGCTTGGCAACGGCAGAGCGGTAACAATTCCCCCCCTTTTTTTTTGTTTATTTCGACGACAATATCGGCGGGTCGTTTATTCGCTTACGTTTACTCGTATTGGATTTATATTTGTTATATCGAGAACATTCTCAGAAAACATCATCTATCAGAATCCTGAACAGAAAGCGCGTCAGCATTCGTCTTCTTTCGAGCAGGTTGGAACTCTCTTTGTCCGTGTCTGCGTCCGTCCTGTAATATTTTTATCAATTGCGACGTAGGTGTCAGGAGTTGGCATGATTTGGGCATGATTCCCAGAGATGTCTCGTTGTTCGTTCCGTCCCGCGTTCTGTGCATCCGTTGCTGTCTTCTAGGTTTAGCTGGGCCAATTAAACCGCCTGATCCGCCATTCGAGAAAACAGAGATCTCTCGAGCCCGTTCCGTCTCGCAATCTCCCGTCGCGTCATCGCGACCGCAGCCGCGCGCAACTGCGCGCACGATCGCGATTATATAACGCGCGATGCCGCGCGTATTGCGTACCTGCGTGCCGCGCGCGTACGCTCGCATGCGTACGCCGCGCGGCGCGGCTTCCTAGTTGACCTATCAACCTCGTGGCTGCGCGATGCACGCGAGCGAAGGAGGAATGCACGGAGGAAAGGGGAGGTCGAGGAGAGAGCGGAGAGGAGGGCGCTCGCCCCTCTTCTCTCTCATAGGGACACACACGCAAGAACCGCTCGCAAGGGTCGGCTTGCCCTTCCGCGATGTCGCGGTATCGAGAAACCAGTCGAGGGAGGATCCCCGCGTGGGACTTGGCGAGCCGATCGCTCGAGGCGAAACGCTGATTGAAAGCAAAGTCTAGAATAGACTGGCGAGCGCGTCGCGATTGACAAACGATCGAGGATCGATTGAAACGCAAATTACTACCGTGCGTCCTCGAGGAACCGGCCGCATCTCGGACGTGCCGGATTACGAAGGTCGGGATCGCGATGATTCGAGGCTCGGGGATCGCCCGCTTGAATGGAGACGACTCGAAGCCGAAGCCGCCTGGATTGTCTCGTAACGCTAACCGCCATTGATCGATGCGTTACGATCGATACCTCCGCGATACATCGATACTTTGATCCCGGCGAGCAGGAGATCGTCCCGAGAAACTTGTCCGCGAAATAAACGGACAAGTTTTCATTACTCGCGCAATAGCTCGATCGACGTATCGTAAAGGCTAAAGGCGATTACGTTCCGGGAAGTATGCGGATATTGCGCAAACAGTATATTCCTGCCTTGTTTTTCACTTTCGTCGGGCGATCAAGCGTTGGTTTCATTGCGCCGGTTCTGTAGATTCAGATGTTAATTGGTCGAAAGAAACGCAACGCAAGCACTTCCGATTGTCGGAAGTCGTGGGAAGAATCTATTACCGAGCCTTGCCGATGCAGCGCACGTAACGCACAAAAGACAGGTTTAGAAACAGGGTTTGAAACAAGTCTGCGTCTACAGAAGTACGCCGGATAGAAATCGATAACGATAAGGAACCGGCTAACGATCGAAAGCCAATTTGTTTCGCATTACGCGTCGCGTGCAATTTGTTGCCTTCTGTAAATATTTATATACCTGGAAATTTACGACGCGAGGCGTTTCTCCGGGGCGTTACGCAACGCCGATCTTACCGCGTGAAATTTATCGTACGGGATAACGCACGGCGTACGAAGCATTTCCGACGTGGAATCAAAGCTCCTCGTCGTAGAATCGCTCGCAATCGATCGCTCGCATTGCCGAATGCTCCATTTTACGCGTCGTACTCGTTCGACCCGTTTCTTAAGAGGCGCGCAACTGACTAATCTGGACCTATCTCGGCTAATCTGGATGACTTGAAAGGCGAGCGAACGTTACATCGTTGCGAAAGGATGTAACACGTAACACGATATAACACGACACGATACAATGCCGGACGATTATGAAATTGCCGTCCAAAGTTTCGCCTCGCCTCGTCGTCGAGCGTAAGCACCGGCTATCGATACTCCTAAGCATCCCCCAAGCTTCACATAATCGCGCGAAATTCGTGACGCTCGACCGCTCGGCGCGACCTTGACGGGATCCTCGCGGTGCCGGGTCGTTGACCTTGGCGTCCCACGCTCGCGAGAGAGTGAGTCGTCTGGACTATTCATCAGTTCTCTTCCTCCCTCTCCCCCATTCTTCAGCCTCTCTCTCTTTACTTTTCCTTGCTCGGCTTCGGCGAAGCCGATAAATGCAGAATTACGTGGAGGGCGACATCTCGGCTTCCCGTTGAAAATCGCAGTCTCGACGCGAGCTTTCGCGCTGGACGGACGCCAAAATGAACGGGCAGACCTGCATTCGTCTCACTTTCGTGCCGGCCAAAGTGTCGACGAGCACGGTTACGCAACGCCATGATACTTTCGAGGAGCCGGGTCAGGCGGGATCGAGAGCTGAATGCTTTCTCTCCTTTCCAACCACGAGATTACGACCTTGTCCCGGCTCTCGCGTTCCGGGGCCACTCTCGATTTCTTCCGGGCAACCTAGCCGCGCGGCCGACCCTGTCTGCTCACTAATCTGATCTCTCTCTCTCTCTCTCTCTCTCTCTCTCTCTCTCTCTCTGTCGCACCGACTTTGGAAGCCTCTTCCTCTGCGAGGAATGCCGGGCGTTCCTCGCGATTGCACGGGCAAAACAGTCGATTGAATCGAGCAAACCGGGTATTCTTCGTACTCTCTTCGGCATGCCCATCGAGACGGCAATCGCAGCCAGGCGATGAGGTGACACTTTCCAAATCGCAATCCCGATGTTCGCTCTCGAGCTTCGCGAGCTTCGGGAATCCGCTGCGGCCGAGTCGCGGCTCGTTGTTTCGCGAAAGCAAAGGTAGCAGAGGCAGAATGGCATACCGAGTATTGTTAGCGCCCGCACTCGAGCTCTCGCTTTCGAAGGACTGCATCATCTCTCGCGCGGCGTTCCGACATCGCAACGTAATGCGTATGCGGTGTGCATATCGCCGAGGGATCCTCGTGACCGGTTTGCCGTAAAGAATCGCAGGTCTGTATGTTTCCCTTATTACCCCTTATGCGCGGCGTGACCTTGCGATCTCGTAATATCAGGAATCGAGCGCTAGCCAAGCGAGAAGCATTAGAGCCCTCCGCGGCGAGGATCTCCGCCAATTACATAGGGTATTTCGAAAGTGCTGTTAATTCCACGACCGAATCGGCTCGCTTGTTACAAGTGCGGCGGCGCATTTCCGAGCGGAATCCTGCCGCTCGAGCGGCTGCTGCTGGATTCGATTGAACGATCGAAGGCTCGAGCGTTCGTCTCCGGACGAACTTTGTGGAAAAAGGGAGGGGAGGGAGAGGGAAAGACGACGATTCCACGGGACAGCTTGTAATTTTCAATTCCGCAGCAACGACCGAACCGCCGCGCCTCGCAGATACGCTCGCGCTTGAATTGCAAGGAAAAGAAGCCGAGGCCGTTTTCCGGAGGCCATTACACCACATTATTTACCATTACACCATTACGCTCCGCGCGCATCACAATCCCCGGGATAGCTTCGCCGGATTCGTCGGCGGGAAATCCGCGCGTATGAACGTCAGAACGTATTACGCTCACGTCCGGCAACCGCTGTTCATCCATTACGCGGACACCGCTCATCAATAACGGCCCGCGTGCTCTCGCGGCGCTGGATGGACGCGATATGGCTTCCCATCGACGTGTAAAATCGCGAGGGAGAGAGAGAGAGAGAGAGAGAGAGAGAGAGAGAGAGAGAGAGAGAGAGAGAGCTGCGTCCGTCCGTTTCGCGAACGCGAGCGCGGAACCGAGCCGCGGGCGATCGTTTCCGCTCGCCGCCCCTACACGCTCCCGCCCGGAAGGACCCCCCGCGAGAACGGGGGGTTAAACGCGCCGTTTGACCCGCGCGCCGGGTTTTCAGGATGGACCCGCTCCAGACGGGCGGCTCCAAGAAGGATCGGCGCGGAGGGGGGGGGGGGGRGGGRGGGAGAAAGAAGCATCGAGCGCGTCGGTGCTTAGTTATCCGCGCGATTCGATCAACGCTAAATCCAGCGATTTCATCATGATTCACCGTGCGGACGCGACAGCGCCGCGATTCGAGAAATCGCGGGAGAAAATGCGCCTCGAAACGAACGCGAGTCATCCCGCGCGTCTCTCTCTCTCTCTCTCTCTCTTTCTCTTTCTTTCTCCCGTGTAATTGCACGCGAATGGCGATTCGACGACGCGGATCCTTCCCGCGCGCAGGCCGGGCGGCCCTTCCGTGATGAACCGGCCGGCAGGTGAACCGTGTAAATCCGCCTTTACGTATCGCGCGCGCACGAGTGAGGCGTATCATCAGCGCCTGCTTGGCGCGGACGGGCGGAGATGGTCTAACATTACCTCGCGTGGCCATAATACTGGAAGCGAGTTCGCGCGCCGGCGAAACCGGAAGCGATTAGTCAGATTACGTGATCGGAGGCACCGTTGGCCGCGCGCTGCTGCACTGGACCAGCGCGGCCGCGCGCGCATCTCCGCCGCGGCCGGTCCCGCTTCCGTCCGCGCTGGAAGCAGCGCTGGTGGACTCGTTTGATCGCATTAAGTCGGCATTACCGCCGCTCATCTCGTATCAACGACTCGGGAACGAGCGCGGCGCGTCCGCGCCGCGCCGATCGACGCGCGCGATCTTGATCCTGCCGGATTACACGCGGCGCTACATCAACTCGCACACATGCGTATACGCAAACGCGCGCGCACCTCGACAGCCGACGCGTCGGTGCCGTTGAACCTGAACGGGCGGAACGGAGTAGGATTCAGCGCGCCCGTTCGCGCCGAGATCCCGAACGCGTCTAATCGAGGATCGATCGATCGATCGTAATCCCTCGTAACAACGAGTGCACCGGAAACGAAAAATCACACGAGATACATGACACTACCAAAAAGAATGTAACGATCCTCCCTTGTTGCGATCGATAATCGACGAGCTCGTGCTCGTTCGGTTCTCTTCTAATCTCTGGCTTGAAATCAAAGTATAGCCGAGCCTCGCGATGCGATCCGGACTTCATTTCCAATCAGCGAGATAACGCACACTACACGCATTTGCTACAGGCAGGCTCCCGCGCGAGATCGCAAGGTCGAGCGTCATTTCGTGTTTCATTGCGCCGCGGATCCTCCCGGAAGAGGCTGAGCAAGGACCCCTCTGATTGCGCGCGCTGTTCAACTACGCCAATATGAATCTTGTAGCAACGGCGGCAAAAATTCACCGAGTTAATCGGCAAACGAGTCTCATGCAGGATTTCATTATTAATTACTCGCGGCATCCGAGCCCCGCGCGAACACGGGGGGGAGGGGGATCGTTATCATCCACGGCGGAGACGGCGATGCGGATATCGCACCTCGGCGGATGCGACTCGGACGACCTTGAGAATGTTTATTTCCACCTTGAGCGTTCCCGCTGTCTCTCCCTCTCTCTCTCTCTCTCTCTCTCTCTCTCTCTCTCTCTCTCTCTCTCTCTCGCTCTCTCTTTCTTTCTCCTGAAGCGGTTACCGCGCGGAGGGATCAAGCGGGGGGGGATTCCGCGCAGCCCCTAAACATAATCCCGCGTGCTTTTAGCTAGCCGCGAGAATCGCGGCGTCGTTACGTGTCATTTTCCGTTCGAGTACGCGCCTGTCTGGCGAGCGAGGGGCGAGCGGGGGAAACCGCGTAAGTGAGCAAAAGAGAAGAGAAGAGAACAGTGCGGCCGCGTCCGCGGGAGAGGCCACGGTAAGTGGTTTCTTTCTCCCCCTCCCCCCTCCCCYCCCCCYCCCTCTCTCTCTCTCGCCCTCTCTTTCTGTGTCTGTCGGTGCCAAAGTCATATTTTCGAGTCGACTAACTTCGAGAGATCGTCGAGTTATTGACGCGCCGGAGAGGAAACGCCGATAGCCGCGAGCTCTGCCAAGGTCGACGATAGAAAACGAAATCGGGGAGGGAATCCAGCGGGGAGTAGCTCGCAAGCGGAGAAGACCCGACTGATTGGAGGCTGGCGTCGTCGGGCGTCGAGAAAAATCGAAAGGCGCGATCGCACGGCGATCATCCGGCGACCTTCGAACCCGCGATAACGACCCGCCTCTCTGAGGTGGGTGGTGCGGTGAGAGAGGGAGAAGAGGGGGAGGGAGGGGGGGGAGGAACGTCAGGTCCGCGAGGTCCTGGCGAGCGCGGCTCGATAGAGCGATAAGACTTTGTTTTATGGCGATTCATCGGGATTCGCGAGAATTACGAGCGGCGCGGAACGATGAAACTTGCGCTCTCGATTGTGTTCCCTTTACAACTGCTATAATGCAGCCGTGTTTACGACCGACGGCGGACCCCTCCCCTCCCCTCCCTGCCTCCCTCCCTGCCTCCCTCCCTCCCTCCCTCTCTTTCTGTCTCTCTTGCTCTGCCCTGGACCATCCGCGCCTCCGCTGCGGATCTGCAACGTAATCCCCCGCGATGTAACGACAATGCGCGCCCGAGAACTCCCTCCCCCTCCCCCCCCTCTCTCTCTGTGTGTGTGTGTGTGTGTGTGTGTGTGTGTGTGTGTGTGTGTGTGTGTGTGTGGGTGTGTGTATCTCGCGGTACCCTTGTAATTAAGGCCGCCGCCGCGAGGCTGGGTCGGCCAGGCCGATGCGGAAAAGTGCGGACCGAAACGGGTAATAATTGCCCCCCGGGGGTGGAGCGGGAGAGGAAGGAGGGAAGGGGCCGGGGGCGGCGTCCGCCGCCCGCTCCGATACGACATTATAAAGTCATCACGTGGCGAACGCGGGGGCACACGCGCTCGCCATTCTCGATCGGGGACTTTTTTTGCCGAGGCAACCGCCGATCCGCGGAGATCTGGATCCCCGGCGCGCCGCTCATCAATTATGAGTTACGATCGCGCCTCAAGGCTCGAGCGCTCCGGCGATCTCGACCTCGAATCGAACGTCCTCCACGGACGCCGCCTCGCCGCCTCCTCTTCTACCGGCCGCTGCTGACGTTAACTATAAATTGCCTAGCCCGTTCTGCCTTTTGGCCAGCGAGAGATGGCGGAGAGACGGAGAGACGGAGCTCATTGTCCGCGGGGATCACGAGCCCCTCGCTTCCTCTCCTCGAGCGTTGAGACAATCATGAGAATCGCGCCAGCAGCTTCCAAGAATCGCTCAATCGCGGGCTCTTCCGCATAATGCGATCCTATTCTTTTATCCGTCGTCTTTCGGCGAAACGGACCAGGCTGAGGGCGATCGTAGGGGAAGGAAGGGAAGATGGATGGGATTCATATGCGATATGGAATTAAATGACATTAAACGACGCCGAGTCGGGGATCCCTTCGCCGGAACAGCCGCGCGGTTTCCGCCATCAGATAAACGAGCGACCCGTCGAAGCGGAGGGATACAATACCCCCGCGATAGCGCGGGTATTAGAAAATCACTGACGTCCACCGTCGTCCCCCTATCTGCCGGGATTATTACGTGATTATACGGGCACGATAGAGATCTACGGCCGGGCACAATTGATAAACGTATTCAATTCCACAGCCGTGGTTTCGCTATCGCGGATCTCTCGCGCGTCGCGAGTGAATCGCGCGAATGCGAGGAGCGCGCACGTTGGCTGAAAGGGAGAAAAGGGAGATCCTCGTGGCGCTGTCGGCCCGACACTTCGATCATATTACACGCCGCGCGCATGCACCGAGCGCATCATTAGGGCGTTTCGCCGGCGGCGGTGGCGGTGGAAACGCGCGGAAAATGTGGAAAATTATATTTCGCGCGAGCGCGTCCGCGTTCTGTTTCTACGAAACGGCTGGCCGCGAACGCATCGCGGCAAACAGGTTGCTTTATAAATAACACGCGGACGGCGGCGGCATTGAGAACGTAACCGTCGCGTAATCCTCTCTCGCTTTCCAGTATCTCGGCTGTTGCTCGCACGACTGCGAGAGATCGATTCGCGAGAGTCCGAGATCCAGACGGATCGCTTTCCTTCTCGAATCGAGGACCGACGCGCCTCTCTCTCTCTCTCTCTCTCTCTCTCTCTCTCTCTCTCTCTTTCTCTCTCCAAACGCCCACGCTTTCGATCGCATCGGCGCGGGGAGGAGAGAATCGATTAATCGCCGTGGCTTACGTAACCGACGCCGTATACCGCTCACGCCTCCGCGCCGTCCTGGAAAGGAGAACGGTTGTGATGATGAAACGACGAGCGCAGCGATCGCGTCTCAGCGCGAGCAACGTGCGAGACAGCGCGGAATCCGACTTTCCAAGCATTCTACCGATCGAAGGTCCATTCGGAGATCCATCTGGATGAATACCATACCGCGGTGCTCGCGGTCCATTTGCGAGTGATGGTGCGAGGCGATCCCAGGCGATCTCTCGTATTCCGGAGCCGCCAATTATCGATACAAGCGGTATCGATAAGCGGTACGGTACATCTACCTGACGGCATATTCGTAAAGAATCCACACGCGTGCCGTTTTGCATGCCAAGTTTTCCGCACGAAAGAAAAGCTACGCGCGGCTCGCCGAAAAATATAAAATCCACGCGTTCACGGCGCATTATTGACGGCGCGTGTCACACTTACGACGATACTATTGGCACGTTAAAAGCAGGTCGCTTCGCAGTTGCGCATCCCCCCSCCCYCCCCCCCSYCSYYCYCCMYCGAGCCGCGCGGCGTGTCGCGGCAAGAATCGGCGCGTGGAGCCGGCAATAAACAACGATAAATTCCTCCTACGTATGCCAAGAGAGACGGAGGGACACCGGGAGACACCAAGATAAAGAGAGGGGTGGAGAGAGGGGGAGAGAGAGAGAGAGAGAGAGAGAGAGAGWGAGAGAGAGAGAGCGGATGGCCGAGGATGCGCGGTGCACGCATACCTCCTCCTCCTTCTCCTGCTCCTCGGAAGGTAATTTCAATGGGCTCGCGCGTTGCGGCGCGCCGCGCAAACGTGCCCGCGAAGCTGATGCATAAATACCTATAAATATGACACGGCGGGGCCCGCGGTAAACGTCGCATATTAAATTACATTCTTAAGCAGCCCGGCGCGCGCGCGCGCGCGCGCACCAGCCGGCGCGCACCGGCAGATACCGGCCGGACAGTATGGGCACGACGCATCAAGTCAAGCGAGGCTGATTAAACGCAACCATGGACCGTGATGCATCGGCACGATCGGACGCAGGGAGGATCTGAGAGACAGAGAGAGAGAGAGAGAGAGAGAGAGAGAGAGAGAGAGAGCGGGGAGATATCGACGGGAGCGAGAGGAAGGGAGACGCACAGTCGTTCTGTTCTGAGCATTCCTCGGACGCAGCCAGACTGATTGAAGAAGCGGCATGAGAGAGCGAGAGAGAGAGAGAGAGAGAGAGGGAGGACGGAACACGAGGTGAGGTAGAAACGAGCGAGCGAGACAGACAGACGGACGAACGAACGGACGGACGGACGGACGGACGGACGGAGCAACGGATAGACAGACGGAGAGAAAGAAATGGGGAGAGGGAGCGGGCATACGCCACCGGCGGCTAAGGGGATGCTAATTATTCTGGTTCATGCGAGCAATTTGTCGAGTACCCGGGGAACGTATGTTTAATAGCCGCGAGGCTCCCGCGAGAGTGCCCGCGGGTATTTACATCTGCGGCGAGTAGCGCGGCCATAACGCGCGTACGTACGCCGGGAATTATCCCGGGATTGCGGGACGCAACCGTACGTGTATGTGCGTCCGCATTCCGTGTGTGTGCGTACGCGAGGTCGCATGGACGCCACATGCGATTCGCATTCGCGCAACGTAAGGGTAGCAATCTCGAGATGAGCGTACACGCGCGCGCATCGCGGGGTTAACAGGAGCCGCCCGGTGTTCCGGGCTGTGCCCTCCCTCTTCCCTCACCCCCTGGTCCCTCTTCCCTCGAGCGCGATGTGTGTGTTATCACGCGCACCCGCTCGTAAAGCCTCTTCTTCTTCTCCCCGCTCGTGCATGCGCTGGCCGTTTCGACGGAGACTCCGATGCTACGCGCCGGAATAATATTAGCGCAGTTCGCGGAACGCGAGCGGGCGGAACTCATGCGGGAACTCGCTGCCCCACGGGCAGGGAGGAGGGGGGGGGGGGGCTCTCATTGCCGGGGTACGCGCGTAACGTCGGCTTTACGCTCGACTCGGCATTTTCCTCGAATGCCGACGAAACCGAACGCGGAAATCGCGGGAATTTTAACGTCTCACCATCGTGAGAGAACGATCGATTCAGCTCCGAGACGCTTCTCCCTCCTCAGCAACGATCCCAACGCGCTCTCCGATCCGGGTACCATTACTATATCGGAGTCACGCGCGACGAAACTCTGCCGGATCTTCAGCGGCGAGCGATGGAGGAATTCGGAGCCGCCTCTCCCTTCCCCTCTCCCCTAAAAACGGAGCAACGCGCCTAGAGGACCGGACTGGATGCAGAGCGAATGCAGCGCGAAATTTCTCCACGATCTCCCGGCAAGAGCCCGCTCGAAAGTCGGAACGCGCGGGAACGATGACGGGGAGACGGAGAGGGAGAGGGAGAGAAATCTCCTTCCTGGACCATTCCTGGATTACGGCCGACCCGCGCACTCGCCCGTTTTCCAAGAACGGGGCCCCGTTGCTCCGCCGCGCCTCCGCCGCCCCGGTGGCGGAGCAATCTGCGGGAGATGGGCGCGGGGTTAACAGGATCTCCAGGTTGGTTCGTCTTCCTGCTGCGAGGAAGATCGCTCCAATTTCACAGTGGGAACACGTGATATTAAGTCGAGTACTTGATCGCCGGAAGCTAGGACTTAATCGCTCCACCGGGAGCACTCGTTACCGATACGCACTGCCCCGTAACGAGAGTAACGCGGAGAGGCGAGCGAGAGGGAGGAGAGATTTATTGCGGCCAGGCGAATGTGTGTTATCATGTCCCGCTGGATGTTCGCTTAATGGAAACTGCGGGCGATCGGAGATGCGAGTCGATCGCCGCGGTTTTCCGCGGAGATTCCGCGCAACGGAGCTGCTGCCTTTCTGCGTTTCTCCGCGCACCTCCTCGGATAGGCACGACAGATTTGTGACTCGATGGATGCTGATCGTCCAGGACCGCCCGCGTTCAGGCTTGACATCGACGGCGAGATTGGCGAAAGGGAGAGTGTTAAGATTTTGTATGACTCATCTTTGGTTTTGGAAAGTTTTTCGATGTAAACAACTCATATCGAGGCTTATCTCGAGTATGAAGCTCACAAAGCCGAGGGATTAAGCCGCAAACATTGCCATCAAAACAAAGAAAGATCGTTGTCGTTCGTGTCAAGGATTCTTATGTGCGTTATCCTTTGTTTGGAATTTTGAAAAGTCGGGAGAAGCCGATGTAAACAATGTGCCAAGCATGTGTCGAAGATAAATCAAGGGGCTTAAGTCGAAAACCGTTGCTGAAACAAAAAGCATCGCTTTTCCTCGACAATTACCAGGCGCTTGCGTTTTCAATGTCTTGCGAGAATCCAAAGGTAACGGTCACAGTTGTTAGTTAGAGCAAGTATCCACATATTGTGACACGATACGCGTTCCGGGAGAAGACAGGCCTGAAGTCTAGTGAAGAGTGATAAGTCTCGAGGTCCCGAAAAAGAACACTCGGCGTTGTCGACCTGTGTCACGACCTGTGTCTTATAGTTGCGTCGAATACGCACGACAGAAAAGTGTAACGCCAGTGCATCGTGCTGACTCGCACCTTGAGTGCAATTTTTTCGAGCTCAAGTGCTCGGTTTAAGGAACGCTGTCGAGAGTCCAGCATTTCTTGCGCCCCACGCTCATCACGCGTGTCGCGGTGCTTCCTCGTGGTGTCGTATACACACGAGTTTACTAATCTACCTGGGATTCAGTGCATCACCATCCAGTTCTGCAAGTTTACACGTAACCAACATGTCCGACGATCTGTATAAATTGCTTATGGCACAGACCAATGCAGTTCATCGGATCAGACGCATCATCCTCAATTATAAGAATCTTTTAAAGGCCAACGTTACGCTTACAAAAACGAAAACACATGTGACTGATTTGCAAAAGTGTTGGAAGGAGATTCAGCAGCTCCACAAGAAAATCACTGTTGCGGCGACGCCTCAAGACCGGAAGGAGCTATCTTACTTCCTTAAAGCTGATTTCCTGGTTGCCGAGGACGCCTACAAGAAAGCTGCGAAATATTTTCAGGGAACCATAACTAACTTTGAAAAAGAGACAAGTCCTGTAAGCCACCCTGACTCTAAATCTAACAATAAAACGCAATCGCCTTCGTTAAGACGGTTACTGCCGCGTATACCACTTCCGACATTTTCGGGTAAATATTCCGAATGGGAAATTTTCCGTGACAATTTTCAATCTCGAGTCCATTCGAATAAAGTGTTGACGAATACAGAAAAATTTTACTATTTGAAGTCGAGTGTTAGCGGGGATGTCGCATTCTTGCTTCATAGATTTCAAGTTTCTTCTATAAATTATGAGGACGCGTGGAAAATATTGTTGAAGGAGTACAATCATAAAAGAGCATTAGTCAATACATACATTCAGTCGTTCCTTAGGCTTCCGAACAGAAAATTCGAAACCGCAGACGAGTTAAAGAAACTGCAAGACACCGTGTCCGTCGCGCTCGCAAACTTGTCGAAGCTGGGATGCGAAGTCAGCACTTGGGACCCCCTCATAGTAGAAATTATAAGTGAGAAACTTGGCCCCCAAACGAAAGCAAAGTGGAATGATCAAGTCGACTCCAGGGAATGTTACTCGTACAAAGAGCTGGACGCATTCCTGAATAGCCATATTCACTCCGATTCTCCGGGTGTAGCTGAGACCGTAGCCGATAATTCGCGAAATGAAGGTTGTTCCCCCGTTGATAGCGTACCGGTCTCACAATGCGTCAATTGTGCATCCAACTCGCATAGTTTAGCGAAATGCGAAAAATTTCTGTTATTATCGGTCGAGCAGCGCAATACTCTCGCTACGGAAAAGCAAGTTTGTTTCAATTGTCTACGGTCGGGTCACTTTACACCGAAATGCCCGAGTAAAACGCGATGCAAGCATTGTCGTTGCAAGCATCATTCGCTACTGCATCTTGAGGTAGACGAGGAGACTACGGAGAATTCGGAGTAACGAATTTCCAGCTAGCATATAGGGTTCAAGGATTTTAGAGCGCTGGATTTCGGAATCGGCTCGTTATTGCTCAGGGTGTTTCACTCACTTTGGGAAGTGAGCTTTCTGAACGAAGCGGAACCAAAATTGGGCGGCTTCGCACAATTCAGAAACATCGATTGGGTAATTCCTTACCGGGTTGCAAATTCCTTTTTCGCTTCGAATTTTCAATATATCTCAGAACATGAGCTCGGACTAGCCGAGCTCGAATATCGTTGGGGCAATTCCCCCACTCACTCGCACAATCCACATGATGGACGGTAATTTTTCGCGAAATTTCTGTGGAAATTTCTTTCGCGGTCGTTGCGTCGACTGACATTGCTGGATCACGTTTTGGCCAAGCATGTCAACCAAGGGGGACCCTGTTCCACTATAAATCATGTGACAATAACAATGACGCCGATAGCCCACGGGAGGCGCAATCGGCGGGATTTTCCTTTGAAGAAACGCGATGCCACGTGGCGCTCGATAACGAAGTTTGGAAACCTGATAGTTTTTACTGGCGCTACCTTCGTCTTGGCACAAATCAGACTGTCTGAAAGTTAGATAAAGAGTGAACGACTCTGAAGTATACAACCCATGCGGTTGTATGAAGATCTACCCATGCGGTAGTTAGAAATACGCAAGTTACACGCGGAACTTTCGCTTGCACGGTTTGAACATGTGCAACCATGGCATTTCCAGCATCGGAAGAAGTGCTTGCGACAGGTTGCGTTTCTGAATCGCCGGCCCTGGGCGCTTGATTAACTATTTTCTACTTGGACAGTTCGCTTACAACGAACGACAAAGGATCAGTGTCTTCGGTGTCTTGCGAGAAGCCAGAAGCAATGGTCGCACATTTGTTGCTTGCTTAGAACGGGTATCCAAATATTGTAACTTGTTTGATCATTAAAGGAGAGACTGTTTTGTTTTCTACGACTTTTTCTTCTTTACTGAACACACTCCCTCGAATAATAAATAAATATATAAACAGTGTTACGCGAAATTATCGAAGGCGCGTCAACGGAGAGCGTTGCACTGGTCGCGCCGAGTCTCTTAAATCTGGGCCGTGAATAATTGACAATCGAGATGTGGCAGGCTGTCTTCCGATCGAATAATTCGAAGCAGAGGAAACTCCCGGCGTGTTATTGCGGAAAAATCTTAGCGGCTGATTACGCGGCTTCTTTCTTTCGATCTCGACCCGCTAACGGCCGATAAAGCCCTTGTTCTAATCCCATCACGAGCTCCTTGCATGGAGACGATAATTTTCATCGCGAATCTCCAACTTACCGGATCATTTCGCAATTAGTAAACAGTCGAAGCTCAAGGTATTCAGTTTTATCCAAATCCGAGCATCCACCTCCTAACCTCGATAGTCTCCGATCAGCATTGATCAGCATTGATGGACCGGCGAGTCCCCGACAGAAAGAGAGAGAGGGAGAGACATTGCGAAAGACGCGGCTGCTCGGAAATCGGCCGATGGGGCGATAGGACCGGTTCATCGAAATTTCACGGGTGCGGCTATCGGAATCAGCTATGAAAGGCTGCATCGCCGACGAGCGGTCGGGACCTCTGCGTTGTAAACCTCCGAGAAGCCGGAACGGCTTCTCCTCGCGGTTCCGCGTTGCACAAGCTGGCGGTGCCGCGCCTCCGCGCGGCCTGCCCGCAACACAATAATTCATTTGACCGAACGGTGAACGCGAGGACGTTTCGCGCCGCGCCGCGCTGCTAATTCAGCGGCCGCTCACGGAGAGGCGGGGGAGAGAGAGAGAGAGAGAGAGAGAGAGAGAGAGAGAGAAGGGGGGATTCGCGTAGAAAAGCGTCTTCTCGGCCGTCTCAGCCTCTTTCAACGTCGCTGCGAGCCGAGCACAATGGGCGCCTCTGTTCGCTCTGTCGCTCTCGCCGGCAAAGAGCGCGGTTCTATTCAAGCGCCGAGCTTGCGCGACAGCGTCTGCCGACAAAACGAAAAGGCGCTGACGTAAAGTCCACCGGTGGGATATGCAAATTCGACTTTTCCCCCTGCCTGCCCTCCCTCGCGGAATTAAGCGAACGGTCGTCGGCGCGGTGACCGCGTGACCGATAAATTAACGCGAGGGTCACCCGGCTCGCGGAAGGGCTCGATTGGAAAGGCATCGAGCCAATCAAGCCTCCTGCTTATGATCGATCTCGAATCCGTCCGCGGTTCTCTCTCTCTCTCTCTCTCTCGCCGAGCAAACTCTCGCGGAGAACTCGGCAGCGGCTGCGCCGCTGGACGGACCGACGCACAATTGCGTTAGCATCGTATTAGCCAATCTGCGGAATGCGTTTCAAGGCTCGGGCGTCACGTTCCGCGAAACGCCGTTCGATTTTCTCAATAGCGTAATCCGCGACTCGTGCGTTACGTGGCGCGGTGTAGGCCTGCGCCACGTTGCGCCCGTTTCCTTTCAAACCGGTGTTTACACTTGTACCTTGAACTACCCCGAGACGCGTTTCCAGGTTGTTACGTGTCGCCGGCGTGCCGGCAATCGATGTATCGCAGCGCGCGCGAAACCGACGCGCGATTAAAACCGCAATCCGTAAACCCGGCCCGCGTCGCTCAAAGGGACGCCGTCGCAAATAATTGACGCGGAGAGGCGCAAAGGGGATGGCGGGGAGGAGAGAGAGAGAGAGAGAGAGAGAGAAAGAGAGAGAGAGAGAGAGAGAGAGAAGGCGACTTCTTCCGCTATTTCTCCGAACAGCCGTGGCTATTAAGAGCGGATTTAATTATGCGGAAACTGCAGCTGAAGCGCGACTCGCGCTTAATGTCGGCGAGCCAAAGCGAGCGAACGCGTTGTCTTTTAACGAGATCTCGCATCGGCGAGATATCGAGGTTGGGACGCGCGATTGCGCTTAAAAGCTCCCCACACTCGCGCACAAAGAAACACAGAGAGAGAGAGAGAGAGAGAAAAGCATACGTTGGTCTCTGAAAGTTTCCTTCGATCCGCATGTCGCGAATCATGGAGCAGGAATTCGCGCGCAAACTGGTTATCGGGACACGACTCATGCGAGATATCAGTAAGCGACAATTAATGCGGCGGGCATTTCTCGCTATTCGCGAGCGTATCCGCTATTCGAGCGGAGATAACGCGCGGCTGCGCCGGCGCGAGTGCCGCTGAGGCGGAAATTCCAGCGGAAGGGACCCGTTGCCTTGTCGGAAACGAGGCGAGAGTGAAAAGTGCGCGGGAATTGTATAACTAACATATCTCGTGTTTTAGATTACCTCTCTCCCTCTGCCTCTCTCTCTCTCTCTCTCTCTCTCTCTCTCTCTCTCTCTCTCTCTCTCTCTCTCTCTCTCTCTCTCTCTGTCTCTCTGTTTCGAATGAAGCGTCTTTTTAAGCTCGGGCATCAAGAAAGTTACGAATCGGCGCCGTAATCGAGCAGTAACGATAACGCGAGGCAGCAGGTAAATTAACGCGCCTTCTCGTGATTCGTCTCGCTGTAATTCCACCGCGAGGATGCCGCGAGGTATCGCTTAATCGAGAAGAATCCGCGCGTCGCTCTCGCCGCTCGCGCGTTTTTGCCCGCTTGAAATCGGTAATTGAGCGATTGACGGTCGATTAACGCGCCGTTCGTTATAGTTTCGCCTTGACGATACTCGATATAACGAACGTGCGCGCGGAACACTCCTCGCGTCGCCGTGGAGCTCGACAGGAGCCGCGAGTTCCTCCGCGGAATATTCCACGAGCGCGTGTGCGAGCACGCGATCGTTTTGCGTTTACCCCGCAACAGGGATGAAATATCGGAAACGTTTCGATTTTACTCGCCTATAAAACGCCTTCCGTCTTCCTGACGGACGCGCCGCGCCGCGCCGGCTCACTCGCGATCGTAAAAACGGCGCGGAACGACGCGCTCCGCGAGTTAACGCACCGGCGGGGCCAGCCGGCGCGCCGGGCTTTCGATTTCGCGGCTCCCTCGCGTTTCCGAGATTTATGCAAATCCGGAGCGCGCGCGTATCCGAAAGAGTGAGAGGGGAAGGGGGAAGGAAGAAGAACCGGCCGCGGGAACGCAGCAGCGGTGGCTGGAGCGTCGCGGGATCCGCGTGGAAGTGCGCGCGCAGCGTGTTTCTCGCTGTAAATCAACGGGTTATGCATCGAGTGGCGGCCGCGGCACTTCCGCCCGGCAGACACTTAACATTCAGCGTGCCTCCTCACCCACTAAGTGAACCCCGACACCCCGACTGACTTAAGGCGCGTTCGGAGCTGCGCCAGACACGTTCGCCCATCCGGTTGAAGAGGCAGCTTCGTGCCGCGCGAGGAACGACGAGCTGGAGAACATCGAGAACTCGAGCGCGATCGACCGGACGCTGCCAGGCTCCGGATCGAAGGAATCGTGATTCCTTTCATCCACGTCTGCTTTCTTCCGCGCGGACAAACGCGGGTCACTACCAGTGACTGAATTATGAGAAATGAGGCTCGACTTGTACAGAAGCCACGGAGCAACGGCGCTCGATCGTAGATCGCAGCTTTCGCAAGTGCGGCCGACACGATCGCCGCAATCTCGAATCGACATTGGCAACCACCGCGGCGAGCCAGCGATTCGTCGCGGTCCAGCGTGGTCTTCTTTTCGTCGCGGCGGAGTCACGAGCGCGCTTTCACGAGCCGCGTATTTGCGCGGCTGTGAAGGTACCCCTCGTCCCTTTTCCTCTTTCCCCGGAGCGACTCGGACGACTCGGGGCGCATCAAGTCGGCTCTACGAACAGCTGATGGACAACTCGATCCGGCACGACGTGAAAGAAAACGATCCCGAGGGGTCAAAGGGGTCCCAATCGTGGCGCGGCTCTCCTCTCGCGAGAGAGGATCCTCCCTCTCTCTCTCTCTCTCCCTCTTTCTTCTTCTCCCCTTAAAAAGCGCTAATAAAGTTGCGCCAAGTGATACCAGATGTTGCGGCAACGCGGCCGCCCCGCTTCTACAGATTTCAATAATGAGCGAAGAATAATGGGGAGGGGATAGAGGAGGGAGAGGCGGCGTGCCACTTCAGGCCACTTTTCCCATCCGCATAAATACTCATCATCGATCAGCAGCGGCGGTGCGATTATTCCAGCGCGACGTGAATGCGAGGCAAACGGCGCGAACAGCGACGCGTCTCGCTGCGATGTGAGAGCAGAGAAAAAGGTCGAGTACGGTGCACGTTCCGCCGAGGCGGAAAAGTGGAAATCGCTCGTCGGCAGATACAAGACGCGGATGTTCGCGTAACGCGGACGGAATCAGGGAGGCCAATGGTAAGAGACGAATTAAGCGCTCGCTGCGTGGCAACGTCTCTCAACGGAGAGTAATCGCGAATCTCAGCGAGCGCGGAGCGAGGAAAAGATCGCTCGCACGCAAGCGAGTACGCACGCATGCGTTTATCCGTCGATTAATCCGCCCGGCGTATTGACCAATCGCTTTGACATGAATCGCCGCGTGCAACGGCGGGCTTCGTTAGCGGGCGATTGTGAGCGCACGCGCGATCGGCATGGAGAATCGCAAAACCGAAAGACGCGAAAGTGGAGGAGAAGAGAGGGATTCCCGCGAAGTGCGCGCGATAAGACAGCGACGAGCGCTAATTATCGAGCGGACTCCGCGATCGCTCCGATCGGTTCATCTCGCGATACGCGACTTCTCCGCGCCGCTCCTCCCGCTGGCCGGGATGTAATTTCATCCCACGCTGGTCCACGGGTATTTGTAACTCACGGGGCAAAGTAAATAAAAGCATCGTCAGGCGTTATGCTAATAGCATCGGTATTATTCTCTCGGCTGTACATCATCGACCACCTATCCGGCCGGCGAACGTCATTCCGGCGTTTGGTTTTCCGCTCCACGGATCCTCCGCGACGCGAGAGCACTCCCGCGCAATCCGCGACGAATTAAATAATAATTCGCGGCACGCTCTGCGTTACCTCATACTTTCCTTCGCTATTTATAGGCAGACGCTCGCGCGCTCGCTCGCTCGCTCGCTCGTTTCTTGCCGCCGACGAGAGCTGCGAAACGGCGCCGGGCGCGAGGCGCGATTACCGGCCGTGAGAAATCGCGGTTACCGCGGTCGTAGCAGATGCAACGACCTGTACCTGTGTGGATACACGCCGCGCCGAGAAAATTGAAACGTTCCTATGCAGATTAGCGCGGGGCCGCGCGTTCCCGCGCGCTCTCTTGAGTAATGCCCGACGAATGATGTCCTCGCGACGCCACGTCGTCGGGCACCTTGTGCCCGATACGATACCTGGCTTACTTGGACGTGAGTATAAAAAGCACTTAACTCGATGTAAATAAGCGAGATGGTTATCTCGAGATTATCTCGAGCGAGGCGTGGAGAACGCCTTTCCATCTGGCTGTCGAGACTCGAGATGGCCGATCAGGCCAATACTTTGTCGTGCTCTCGATACTTGCATTCTGCAAGTATCTATATATATATATATATATATATATATATATATATTCTTTTTAATTCCATATCGACTTTTCATTGATCAGAGTCGAGCACGGTCTCTCGCGTGGTGCCAGTAACGTAAGCATGGTTTGATCGTTGAACCGCCACCCACAATCGTCCGCTTCCTTGAGCAGACTCGAGTTAAATCATCACCGCGCGCGCTACAATCCGATTACATATGCACGCGTGGCTAGGCGTGGATAAATAAACGAGGCAACGTGCGCGCGTAAGGTACATTTCGCCCCCTCAATTGTAGAGAAAATGTCGACAGTGTCGTGAGCGAGGCTCGCGCCGCGAAATAAATAATAGAAAATGGCATTTCGAATTCTACCGTTACGTCCGGCGATCGTGAATAAATAAATCGACGCGGCACGAATAATATTATCACGAGATAATCTTCAGAGAGCTCTTTTTAGGAGGTCGAGAGCGTCCGCGAGGTCATCGCGGTCCTCGAGGAGATCTCTCTCTCTCTTCACTCGCTCTCCGATCGATCTCTCCGTGCGCTCTTACGTAACGCGCCGCGATCGTCTTGTCGATTCCAGATCGACTCGCCGATACGATTCCACGAGCGCGATCGATCATCGCGATCACGACGCGATCGGGTCAAAGGTCGGAACGCGCGCGGCGGGCGGCTCGATGGCACGCAGCGCGTTCGCGCAATTTGCCATTCACTAGCCGCTTCGCTAGTTTTCCCTCGTCTCGCGTCAAACTCTATTCGATCCTCGTCGATCGGTAAGAAGCAGCCTTCCCCGCAGCTGTTTCAGCGAGGGATCACGACTTTGTGGAGAAAATTCACTGATATTTTCACTGCTAATATTTGCTCTCGTCAGAGAGAGATAAGTCCCCGCTGATCCCTCTTAGCGTGGCCGCTTATCCGCGGGGATAAGCGCGGGCGAGCGCGAGCAAACACATGGTGCGCGGTACCTGATGGTGTACTCACCGGGATAGCCTTCCGGGATGACGATTTCCGGCCCCACTTTGACGTCGTGGCGGTAACGATGCATCAGCAGCGTGGCCGTGACTCGGAGCGATCTCTGTTGTTGCTTGTACAGCAGTATCGGCCTTCCACCGGCACCTTCGACCCTGACCACTCGCGGCAGTGAGAATCTGTCCAGGAACTCGCGCAACGGCACGAACCCGCCGCCGGAAACCGCCGCCTCGGCGGTCGCCTCCCTCGAGCTCGGCAGCGAGTCCTCGCCGGTTCCGGTGGCCTCGCCGCTCGACAATGTCGAGAATTCACCACTCGACGACATCGCGGCACGGTGTCTTCTTCCGTTTCTGTCTCTCTTTCTCTTTGTCGGTACCTTGCGATATCCTCCTACGCTCCAGCAGCGATGTACGCTTCGCGCTGCCGCATCGGGATCTCCCAGAAGCGCCTCGGAGCGATCAGATCGACGACTTCCGTCCGCGCGCACGCAGGCACTGCGCAAACAACATGTACAAAGTGACTGACTCGTCGGAGCCACGTTCATCTTAAATTGACAATCGCGTTACGTTATATCGTTCAAAGAGCAACCCTTCAGTCAGCGACTAGTCTGCACTTTCGAACGGTTCGCAGCGCGATGAAAGCTTCGGCGAACGCGAAGCACATGCGGAAGCAATGCTAGCGTAACGTTCCGCACTCGGCGACGTCGAGCCGACGAGGTTCCCTTCCCCTCCTTCTACCTCAACCCACCCTCGATTCGTCATTTCGCGAGATGCAGCGACCTTGACAGTGATGCGCCAGCGGCGAACCGCGCGACCTAATGAGGGATTACACTTCGGCCGGCTGGACGATGACGACGATGATGATGAATTTATGACGACGATTATCTCCGCGCGGCATAGCAGTGTGTCACCACCGGTGTTTATCTTGAAGATGAACGTCCCCGACGTTCACGGGGAGGAGAAAGAGGAGGAGGAGGAGGAGGAGGAGGAAACGTGGGCGGAATGGCAGAGCGAAATGCTTGCGAAACGTTGCCTCTCGTTTTCAGCGCCGCGATCGCGACGGAAATCGAGAAGCAGAGGGGGATTGGGAAGCTAATTAGACGGGCGATTGATTACGAAACGTTAATTGCACCGTCGACCGTCTGATCAACAGATGAATAATAACCGGACTGCTCGGCTCGCGTCGGGGTCAGCCGATTTTCGGCCGATGGGATTTTTCGCTGAAATTTCCCGTCCCGATTTCCCCGCGATGCGCCTTATCGAGCAATTTCCCTGATGGCTGGGAAAGCGGTCGCTCTTACCCTCGATCGCTCTCGCACTTTCTCTCGAACTCTCGCGAGTTCCTCGATCTCGCGACTCGTCTCGGCTCCTCTCGAGCTCGCGGGATTTTCACGTAATTAGGAACGATGATTTGTGCCTGTCAGCGACTCCCTCTCCCTCTTCCTCTCTCTCTCTCTCTCTCTCTCTCTCTCTCTCTCTCTCTCTCTCTCTCTCTCTCTCTCTCTCTCTCTGTCTCTCGACGCTGCGGCATATGATTTATTTACGCGCGCTCGTTGCTCGGCGCACTCCCCATAGCGCACTCTCCCGAGTGACTTGCACCCGTGACATTCCGCGCAAGTACGCGCAAGTATTGCGTACGCATACGAATGACGGGAATTAATATTCCGCGTATGTATTGGATGCGGTGACTCCGGGGCCGCGTTATCCCGCGATTCCGCTCATGAATACGCATGAGACCGAGCGGACGAGATAGAGAGAGAGAGAGAGAGAGAGAGAGAGAGAGAGAGAGAGAGAGAGAGAGAGGAGGAGGAGGAGGAGGAGGAGGAGGAGGAGGAGGGAGCGCACGCTCGTTCCTTTCGTACACCCGTTCCTTTCATCCCCCTCCTGAACCCCCCTCTCGAGCCCCTACCCCCTCCCCCTTTCCCCTCCACCGCGGATTTACCCCTCGTTCCGCTCATTCGCGGGCGCGAGTGGCAATTACCGCGAGTGGCTCGCCGTGTAATGGGCTTTTAATCGGATCCAAAGTGACCGTGACGAAGGGCTATCGCGAATATTATCGGCCGGCTATGACGCGAGCCATGACGCGTCTCGATAGACACGTCCGCCCCCTCCGTCCGGCCCCGCCCYCCCYCCSCCCSCYCCCCCCCGCCGGTTTCCCGCTTTACCGGTCGCACCTCGTGCCGACTTGCCGTTTGTCTCGCGACCTGCCGCGCAGCCGGTACACCCATTGCACGCGCGAATATACGGATATACTTGCCATTCCGTACGCACTCCTCCTCGTCGCTCCCTCCTTCCTCCTCCCCCCTCCCCGCCTCCTGTTGGCTCGCTGACCGTGCGCGCACGTATGCGCGTACGCGGTTTACGACGGGTTTCCGAGTTTTGAGCCGGCCGACCGAAACTTTCAAAGGAACTCGCGCGCGCCCGTGACGGAACGGTTTCCTTTTCGGGGCTTTCCGCGATTTCACTCCCCGCGGGCTCTCGTTGTTCTTCCGGCATTGTTCCGCGGCACAAAGACGCAAGTGGCGATTCGTCACGTGCGACAGGCGTCAAAGCGCGCGTTCCGCCTCGCGCATTGCGGCCGCGAGTGGAACTGACGCGTTCCGGCCCTCCCGCTCCTTCCTCCCGCTCCCGCTCCCTCTCCCTCCCTCGTCCCCCCTCCCGGATCCCGCGGATCCTCGATAACGAGTAATTAAGCCCGCATTCACGCGGGGGGGGGGGAGGAGGCCGGCGAGGGCCGGGGGAGGGGGGTTTACGCTGAAAAAGTCCACGCCGCCGCAGCCCGAGTGCAGTGCACGGATCGCGCGAGTGAGGTGAAAGTGCTAGATTTAGCAATTCCGCCCCACCCCGCCTACCTCGGTCTGGCCGTGCGGCCGTTCCCGCACGATGGAAATGCTCGATGTTTTCCACGCGGCGTTGCCGCACATTACGTTCCTGACGTAATTTTCCTACGGAGGACCTGCCGTATCGCGCCGACGAGCACGTAATCCTGCCGGCGATGTTAATCGCCGTCGAGACTTGCGAAAGGCTTCGGCGTTGCGCGCGATTTTCTAACAATACGGCGATTAATTAAGCAGCGCGCCGCGCACCTTTCAATTAGCTCTTTCTGCTCATCGCAGATGAGCGAGATCGCAGCGAGGATCCAACGCACGGTGAAAGTGGATCAACCGAATATCGGAGGTGGGCAGTCGGTCGACATTCTGCGCGCTCGTACGTCGACGACCTCCACGGGATCAAGCTTCGAAATGCCTGCTGGGGGCACAAACGGGGCGAGAACGTGACGTCAGCGTGCACGCGTTCTTAATTTTACCTTCCAACTGGCCCGTTCGGTCCCGTCCTGCCTTATTCCATTCCATTCGACGACGGACGAGCGAATCGAGCGACAGCGATCGTCATCGACGGGATGGCTGCCCGCGATGCTCCACTCAAATCGCACGTTCCATCCATCAGCCGGGCGACTTCCGCCGCTGATCGCGTCGCTTCCCGGCCAGACAACTTCGATCCCGTTCACTCGTAATTATCCTCACCTCGTCGTATGAACTCGACGAATCTGCCTCGCGGTAATCATCAGGAGCGGCCGCTGTCCTCGCAGGAGGCATTCGATCTCACTCGCGCGTGCTAATGAGATCGCGGCACGTGTCAGGACTGCTCGACCGCGAGAATCCCCATAGATATATTGCGCGAGGGAGACAGAGAGAGAGAGAGAGAGAGAGAGAGAGAGAGAGAGAGAGAGAGAGAGAGAGAGAGAGAGAGAGAGAGAGAGAGAGAGAGAGGGAGGGAGGGAGGGGAGGGGGCGAGGGGAATATCGGATTCTTACGAAAGGGAAAAGAAAAAAGAAAAAGAAGAAACGTCAGAGTCACCAGGCGGAGGATTCCGCGGCTTTCGATACTCGAATCGAGCGGGAACTCGCGCTGGCACGAGTACTCGGACGGCGATCCGCGCGATCCATCGATCGACCGATCGATCGACCGGTCGAGGCGTAGCTGCGAATGGAGCGGCGACGGCGAGGTGCGCCCCGACACTCCGGACGAGATCGCGCGACTAAAGCTCGCAAACCGCAGAGACGCGGCCGAGCGCTAACGCCGAGCGTGTCTCCCCACTTCAAGGATCCCCAGTTCAAATAAACTGTATCGCGCAGACTCGCGTGCTCTCGGGAATCTCCCGTCGGATTCCCAGTCAAGGCTTTCCTCCCTTTCCGCGACAGGGATCTGCCGCTTCTCGATCGAGTCCAGCTGAACGGGGACTTCCGTTTCCGCTGAAAGCGCCAACCGACGACGAGCTCGCCAGCTTCCGGGCGTTTCGAGAATTCTTATCCTCCACTCGGAAAGGTCGGCATCCATGATGCTTCTCACGAATCGATTTTTCCTCGGGAATCCGCGAGTCTGAAAATTTCCCAGCATTTCTTCGAGAAACGGAGCGATCGTTCGAGCGTAGGCCAAGCTGCCTGTATCACGATTCAATAATCTTCGTCGCTTCTAAACTAGATCTCCTAAGAACTCGAGAGCTTCTCGAATTTGGATTCTCGACTCTCGACTCTCGGGGAGTCCCCGCGTCTCTCGCTCCATTCAAAACCCCGATTTCCGGGGCGAATCGTGCGAAAGATCCGGCGCTACCGATCGGCAGTCGAATCACGAGCGCGATGTTTGCCGCGCGATTAACGATTGCGCGTTGTCGAGCCTCTGGAGCCGATCGGCAGTCCGAGATTTCACGTCGGATTCGACCGTGACCGGTAACGGCGTGACCTTCGGTGCACCCTCGCCGAGACGCCGACGCATCATTCGCCGCCGCATCCGCCGACCTTCGCCCCCTCCTCCGCCGTCTCACGGACGATCACGCAATTACGAGAACGCGCGTAACAGTTAATGAACCGAGGTTATTGCGGGTATCGGGCCGCGAGGTCGTAAACGACCCAACGTGCTGCTGCACGTTCGCCATGTGCGTCCGCCGCGCATATGGCGTGCCACTTTTCGCGGACCGCTTTCGACGATGGACCGCTACGCGGCGAATACGTTGCGTAACAATGATCCACCGAATGAAAAACACGGGCCGCCCCGCCGCCCCCGCGCCCGTTTGAGCTAGCGCGCGCTCGCAGCGTGTAACTGTAATCCGGAAGTGTGCCGCCGCGCTTACCTTGTGCGGCCTGGCCCTTACTCGCTCGCGACTGAAACTGTGCCATCTCGCGATCGTCGTCGCGCTCGCGCTCGGATCCTCGTCGGCAAAGATGTGAGAGAGGATAAGCCCCGATGCAGCGACGTTTCACTCGATTGCGTGAGAGATAGCCGAGAGTTTGCTCGATAAGATAACGTGTCGGTGCGGAGTCGGCGCGGAGCGCGAAGGGCTCGAGTTCGAGTTCGCTCTAGCGCGCCCTCGAGATATCCTCGAGATATTTGTACGATTTATCGCGGCGATCGCCTCGCCGATTGAACGTCTCGAAGACCAGGACGGGCCGCTCCTCGCTTCGTTAGCAAGTATTAGCTTTCGCATGGCCGGCTGGCGCGTATCCGATAATTAGCCGGGAACGTGGGGCGATCAATGACTGTGTTTAGGGGAGAGAAACTCGCCGGCCGTCATTGTCCCGCCGTTAATTGTCTTCCTGCCGCGGGATGATTGTTGACTCCGCGCTGATTACAGCGACGACGCGCCGAGCGCCTCATTGTCTCTTCTCGTTCGATGACCCTCCCCCGGTCGGTCAGAGGTCGTCGGGATACTCCCTCCGCCTCCTTCCCCTCGGCCGGGCTCTTGAATTTCATCGAACGACGTCGCAATCGCGGGCGACGCCTTCTTATTCGCAACGCGCCTCCGCGCGTGACGTCATTCCCTGCCGGATGCGACGCCGCGCGAATGAACGATCGATCGCGGCGGCCTCCGGTTTCCGGTCGACCGGCGCGATTTTTTCCTTTTCTTCCTTTCAACTGCGCGAGCACGCGCTTTCGTCGCGCGCGAAAAACGACTTCCGGCTTCTTTTAAGGGAGAAGTGGAAAAGCGACTAAAGAACGAAGAAAACAGAAATGCGGCTAATAAATCCGCAGGATGAATAGCAGGTTTTTAGTTGGTTAAATTCCAACGCCAAGACGCTCGAGTTAAACTGTCGGATGACACGGTTGGCTGAACGCGAATAGGCACAGGATGCCTATACCGGACATCTTTAGATGTTGAAGAGCTGTAAAGACGAAAGCGCCATGTAGCAACCTTCCTGGGAAAGCAGCGGCAGGGGTTTTCCTGCAAGGAAAACCAAAATGCCAACTCCATAAACCATCCAGAGCAACAACAAGCAGAGCATATGTGGTATAAATAGAATTATTGATTTTATCAAAAAGTTTTGTAATCGATAAATAAACGAAAGACATACAAAAGACAGGCGAATGACGAACAAACGACAGAACGAACGACAGAAGAATCTGGACCAGCGAGACTGAAAGATCAATCGGCCTATTAATAAGAGTTGTATTAGTGTTAAATGTAATAAAGAATCCTGTTATTCCTTGTTTTATCAACCAAACGTCGTGAACTCGTTGACATAAGGAATATATATATATCATTATACATATATATATCATTAAATATATATATATATTCTACACATAACAAACAAGATCCAAAAACGCCTCGGTAGAACCTTTGATGGCGAGACTGAAGAAATCAAATGGAGTAGAAAAGAAAAAGAAAAGGCCGCTCCGCACGCGAGCGATTATCGCTGCTCAGCGTTACCGTAACACGTGACGCGCGATAATGTCAGGACTCTTTCCTTCCCTCTTTCCTTCCTTCGACGCTAATTATCCCCGTCGAAGTCGCGCTTCGCCAAGTAACGACGATTTAATCCGCCGCGCGGCTCGAGCAGGGTCTCGCGGATGGCACACGGAAGCATATCGTACATCGCTGCAAGACGGATGACCTTCGGAAGGTCAGCGCCTCTGCTGCCCGCCGTGGGTACCGCGTGTACGTGTACGTGTGGCGCGCACGTAGTTTCGCGCGCGCGCGCGAGAGATAGAGAGAGAGAGATGCAAGCTAATTGGAATCTTCGGCGACTAAGATGGCAGGTCGGCGTAATGACATGGAAAAGCGGCGGTTAAACGATTCGAGCCTTTCTTCCGCGTGCGTGTCGTCTCGTTATTAAATCAGCGGCATATGCGAATCGTTAGTCGTCGCTCTCACGCGATCAATTAACGGCGCGATGAAATCCGAGCGCTCCATCATCCCCGGATAACTGTCGGCGGATTAATTCGCGAATTAAGGATCGATCGAGCTGTGCTCGATGAGAGTCAGGTAGCGGTAATCTAGAATCGCACTCGGGATCGTGCACGTTCTCGTCGTTTGTTATTCTCAGCCGGCTGTTATGCTCGCGCGAGCTCGCATCGGCCGGAAGGAACGCGCCGCTCGTCTCCTTCGCCGACAGATACGCCAGGTGGGAAATGTCGATGTCGCTCTTGCAACAGTTTTTAGTCCCTCGTCGCTCTCTTCAGGCTGAACAGGCGAAACGGGTGGGACGGCCGAGCCTCGCGAGTCATTCGAAGGCGAGACGGAACGTGCAGTCGCTTCTGATTTTCGAGCACCGTGTCCCCTGCCTGTCCGCGCTCCCCTCGACAACCCGCCCCGTCGAGATTCGACTTGAAAACGACCGAGGAAAAATGTTGGTCGCAAATGGCCGCGCGCGCCATGGACGCATGCGGTCATTAAAGTCTCCGATACACGCATCGGCCGCCCGATAATTAAATACAGTACGCGCGATGCTCGAACTCGATTTCTCTCTCTCTCTCTCTCTCTCTCTCTCTCTCCCTCCCTCTCTGTCTTCCTCCCTGTTTTTCCTTCTCTCCCGCACGGCAGAAGAATCGGCGTGCCTCGTTGATCATTTCATAAATAACCATGAAGACCCTAAAGGACGGCTCTTAATGAAAATGTCAGGGAGCGGGCAAGAAACGCGATATCGGCAAGCGGAATTATTCCTACGCCCGGCTCCCTGTTCTTGGCTAGCGGGAAGGAGAGGAGATCTCTTCTGGTCGTTGGATCATGCGAGTGCAACGCGCGTCTCGTCGCTTTCCGCCAAAGTTATCGAGCCTGAGACTCGCAGGCGGAGCGATCGATACATCTCCCTTGAGATCGTTATCGATTGATGCCGATCGAGAATCGATGCCTGCCCCCGTTGTAATTCCCCGATCGCAGCATCGATCGCTCCCAGCGAGCCGAGAAACATTTCGCGATCTCTCGCCTCATTCGCCCTTCGGTCGCGGCCGCGAAAGTGTTACGAGTGCTCGGTCGGGCGCAATGTTGACTCTTTCGCCGCGAATTGGCCGCGAAGATTGTGGCAATCTCGCCTTCCACTGCCTTCCACTGCCCGCTCGCCATTTTGTCGCGGCGGCGGCGTAAACAGCCTTCCCGGAATCGTCGAGAGGCACCGCGGCTTTGTCGGAGGCGCCGCGATTGCGCGCGGGAATTATACAATGCCACGAAAACGGCGCGCACCTCACAGAGCCGAGAGAGAGAGAGAGAGAGAGAGAGAGAAAGTGATGGAGGAGAGGGGGGAGAACGGGAAGGAAATGAGTCGGCTGAAAAGTCGGCGAAAAGCGAGTCCTGCCTGCGCGGCGGAGAGATAGCGGATTCTATAAAACGTCCGATAACTCGGCGCGCCGTACGAGCGCGCGTGTAATTGAAACGCGTGCGCCGGAGCGACACGCTCGGCCGACACGCCGGCGTACACGCCTCGGCGTGTATATTCATGAGCGCGTCGCGGGCAGATGTAATTGTCCGTTCACCTTTTAAGGGCCTCCCCCGTCACGGCGCACCGTGGTAACCCGCAGGAATTAACGCGTCCCGGGGAATAAACGTCGGAGGACAGATTTATGCCGGCCTTCGGCGCACTTTTACGGCGCGGCCGCGCCACCGCGCCGCGCAGGTAAACGCTCGCCCGTGCGCGCGCGCGCGCGCGCGCGCGGGGTGTTTCTTTTATGCGCCCGCGGCGCGATTACAGTCGACGAGGCTCTTGCGAGCGCGCGGGGCTCCCTCTCTGACAAAGCTAACACCCATTAATCCTCTCTCGGGCGGTAATATGTACGGCAACATCCGAGGAATCCGTGATAACGGTAATCACGTGCGCCGATAATTGCGCCGAGCTAGAGAGGCGGCCCCGGCCAGCCCGATTCCGCGGCGAGGATTCCCGTCGTTGTGCCGGCGAACGCCGGAAACGCCGGGACGCGAGCTCTCCGAAGGGGTCATTGCATACTTTAGCAGCTTTAGCAATCGAGCTAGTGGGGGATGGGAAATTGGGGTAGATATTCCCTCGCGCCTCTCGAGGCGTGCGCGAGGAAACTGCTCGAGCGTAAAGTGCTCGATGGACAAGTTTGCGCGATTAATCGCCATTTGGCGATCCGGCGTCCATCTCAACGCGAGGGACCACTCCGTCTCCGTACGTTATGTTACGTTGGCTGCATCCCCGCGGGGATTCGCATTAAAATCGACGCGCAGGGGATTTTATCGCCTCGACTCCTCACTCCATCTCCGCGGAGATTGTCGGCTCTCGCGGCGATGGTAACGGGGTCGCGGGAGGGTTAACCCGCGGGACGGCCGCATTTCTCCGCAACTGAAAAGTCCCCCCACCACCCGGCGGGAAGAGGGAGGAGGGCGGAGGAGGGAGGAGGAGCGGCGGGGGGGGGGGAGGCTGAAGGAGGCCGGTGGATTTCGCAATGCACGGCGCGGCGACAAACGCGGTTTCCCTTTCGTCCGCGCGCGCACGCGTATCGGAACGTGCGCGCGGCGCTCGCTCACGTGTCAGCGATTCGGCGAGCGAGCGAGCGAGCACGAGCAAGAACCACATCATTGGCCGTCGCGGAGCGCCTTGAGCCTTCCACGGGAGCGGAAATCCGGCGGATGGACAATCCCGCGAATGCTCGATCGACCCGGTTTTTAAAGCATGCTCGCTCGCACGCGGCGCGCGAAAACAGAGCGTAACGCGAGCGGTGCGCTCGTACAGTTACTCGGCGCCTTCTTCCGTCCTCGAGGATGCTTTACGACGGGATGCGGGATACGACCCTCGGCAGACAAAACTAGGTCACGTCGATCGTCAAGCTAGAGCCGCGGTGTTAATACTGCGTAATTCGCAGCGCGTTTCCTGGACGATAAAGCAGTCGCGCGCACGTGCGCGCCAGCTCGCTCGCGCGGCTTTAACACTCGCGCCGGCATTGTTCCCGATTCTTTCGCCGGCCGGCGCGCGCAGATAATTCGAGACACGCCGCCTTTTACGAGTGCGTATCGCGGCGAGGAATGCCTCTAAATACCGCTCGCGGCAGGCTTGCCACTTTGCCGGACGCGGATTACAAACCCGCGTTAACCTGCCTCGTGTCGCCAGACACGATGCGAGATTTTCTCGGGGCAATTTCCGAAACGCCGAGAGAAAGAGAGACAGAGAGAATTATTCGTTCTCGTTCTCGCGGCTGATCCGAGCCGACTCCGTCACGCGCTCGAACGAGATCATCAAGTCGGAACAATCCCGCGACCGTGCAAGTTTTATGGCTCGAGCCGCGAGCTCTTACGTAACGGTTTTACCTTTACGACCGTTCCGCGAGTCCTTCGCGAGTACAGGACTACATAAATACCGACGCCGTTAACGCCGACGTCACGTTATTCGCGGTTATTCCGGTAGGAGAGCCATCCGACCCCCGTCGAGTCCATCGAACGTTCGCGGTCGGCTTTCCATCGCGCGCAAGTCGAAAGTGAAATCGCGCCGGGCGGGAGATGGACGGGGCCGCGAAAGTCCGCGGCCGCTGATCGCGCGCGAGCGAATTAATAATACCGCGAGCGATAAGGATCGCGCGCGAGCCTCGCCGAATCGCCGGCGCGTTTGAACGTTGAAAACGGCCGGCGGAGGATCGACGATGAGTATCGACGATGCTCCCCCTCCCCTCCCCTCCTCTCTCTCTCCCGTTCTTCTCTTGGCAAGTATTTTCGATCGGAGATCTCGGAGAGAGAACCGCGTTGCGTCTCCCTCAGGATAATGCAACGGGCGCGGTGAGAGTCTCCGATCCGCGCGCGAGCTTCCCGGAAGGAAATGCAGATCGAGCGGCAGCAGACCCGCATCTCGATTTTAACGCGCGAGTCGTGCGAAGCGAGGATGCTTTTACGATATATATTCCGAGCGTCATAAAGCTGGACGGTCGCGCGCTGCGATAGCAGCGGGGAACTCGCGCGGGAACTCGGATGATTAGCGGGCTCGATGGAGGAGTCATCCTCCGCTCGACGGCTCGTCGACGCGCCCGCCGGCGGTTCCGCGGTTCCTGGGAGACGGGAGGGACGGGGGGGGGGGGGGGGGCGGAAGGAGGAGGAGGAGCTTTGGGAAACGCGAGGCATGTCGTGGTCGTTAGCGCGTCGCATCGCGCGCCGGCGAGACGCGCCGCCAGATACGTTGCGTAATTGTCGTAATAAACGATCCTTATTATCATAGAGAGGCGCGCGAGCGAGCAGGCGGGGCGTGAAAGAAACGGTAATTACGGCGCTGCCGCGATACGCCCTGCTACCGGGATCGGAGCGGAGCATCCGGAAACGGCGAGCGGCGGCATTCGCGCGCCGCGCTCGGCGGCCGATCATTTATTCCGCTCGCGATTAATCCGCGCGCCGCCCGACAAACGCGCCGGCCTGCACGCCGTTGTCGCCCGTGAATTATTCAGCCGGGCCGCGGCGTTCAGGGTCGCTTCGGCGGGCCGTGTAATTTCCCGCTCGACCGAATGGCTACGCGATGTGACGTGACGCGAGCGCCGGGGGAGGATTATAGGTTTCAGCGAGGGCGTGAATGGGAATGACACGAAAAACCGCTCGGGCTTCGCCGAGCGTGGCGCGCATGGCGCAACGGCCGGGCAACACGCGCTCTCATTATCGATTCGCTTCCACGTTTAGCGATACACGTAATGTCGGGATCAAACGGGCGGGCAGAGGTAAGACGGTCGCAATTATGAAATTCTATCGTGGCGATGGATTTTACTTTGCGCCGTTGCGCAAACGCGCCGACTCTCCATTGGAAAGCTTGGAGAATATCGAGTATCGACCGATGCACGCGGCGCGTCCGCAGCTGGAAGCGTTTCCATGAATAAAGCAGCGCGAGCAGCGATCGGACGGGACTCGTTTCTCTAGAGAGACGAGAAGAGAAGACCTCCGGCCATCGCGCGGATCGTCGTCAAGTTCCGAGATGCGGCTCCGGCAGTTGGCCGACCGCCGACAAAGTGGCGGGGGCCTCGATTTTAATTACACGGACCAAGCACGCTCGTTAGCTCCGCTCAATTATCAAGGCAGGAGAAACGAGGAAGCGGAATAGAGTTAACGCGGATTGCCCGGATCCGCATTGCTGGCCATCCAGCTGCCGGCTGGATTTCATTTATTTATCGACCCTACCGCCGCAATGACAGGCCAATGTTCCGAGTCATGATACCACCATTGCTCCTGCTACTGCCTCCACTTTGTAAGCTTTGCGCTCGCGCTGCCCATTGCGCGCTGCCCACGCGGTAACCAATGACCAACGACAGAGAGAGAGAGAGAGAGAGAGAGAGAGAGAGAGGGCCTGTTATCGGTGAATTACGTTTCCCGTCGCGGATCGGATCATATCGAGCGCTGGATGATTGACTCGCGCGACGATGGTAATCGATTCTGTGGCGAGTCGATCGGCTAGCCAATGCGCCGAGGCCGCGTAGGCGTCTATCTATCTTCCCGGAGCGTCGCAGAAAATTACAGCCGTCGTAAAGCACGTCCACTTAGCATAACTCCCGAGCGAAAAAGTGGAGAGACGGGGTCGGCGCGAAACTGAAAATCGCCGCGTGGGCGGCGCCTTCGAGGCGCGCCGTTCGACGGCGTGCAGCCAAAGACAATGTGCAACGAGACACGTACCGTGTCGATACTTTGGTTCGATTTGCGGCGAAACGGATTCGCGGATTCGCGAAACGCGCGCGCGCCGCGCGCGCCGTCCCGTCACTCCCATCGCGATCGGGTTCGAGGTCGATCCGTTCGATGGAGGAATCCGAGCGAGGCGACGCGGGCGCCGGGCGTTTTCGCTCGTTTAACGGCAACAATCGCCTTCTCGCTCTCGATAAAGCGCTCGTAAGAAAGCCGCTCGGACGTAAATAACGACCGCCCGTACCTGCGCGCCGGGATGCGGGCTGAAAAAGCCCTCGCACACGCGTCGCCGCGCGCAAGAACGTGGTTCGCCTTGCGCGCCGCGCGCTAAGGATTCCTGCTCGGCGCGAGCGCTTACGCGCTCGCCGGTGAGCGGACGCGTTTCGCGCCGTCGACATAAATCGCCAGACACGCGATTGATAGGGCACCCATTGTTATTGGCAGTCGGGATGCGGGAAAGGAGCAAACGATCGCGGGATTGCTCGCTGATACGCCGCGACCTCGCGCTCTCGTGCTGGCCGATGCTCGGACATGTCCGGCAGCACCGCAGACATGTCCGGGTTTAAAGATCGACGGTTTAGGGAGCGACAGCAGGAACCGCGAGGCCTCTCGATAAATCCCGGCTAGATCGTAGTGGACGCGAACAGTCAACGGCCAACGGTTAACGGTCATCGCTGATGAGAACCTCTGTCGTTCAGGTAATAATAGGGTAAGCGAGGACGACTAAAGTTGACGGATTTTCCAGAGACTCTCCAACGGACAAGCTTCCACTTTCTTCTGGATATCGAACGTGATAAATGATGTATGGCGCACGAGCAAGGAGTTTTCCTGAATTACCCAAATTCGTATCCGCAGAGTGCAGCTTTGGCAGGCTCCAATCGTGTACCTTCGTGAATGTACCTTCGTTCAATCCAATCCTCCCGTTTCATTCCAGCTCTGCAAATCTGCTTTGATTTCCGCTCGCGTTCAGCGTTATAGCATGCCGAGCCTGGGAGCTGCGGCTTCGAGTCGCGCGGCGCGTCAAACGGTAATCGCGCGGGGAAGAAAAAAGTCACGGCGCATTCCGGGCAGACCGAGTTTTCAAGGATATCGCCGTGTATCCACGATGCGACAAGTGCGGGCAGATTTGCATTTATGAGATACTCCTGCGTCGCGCGTCTCCAACGAGTCTCCTTCTCGAAAAATCTTCCCTCTCACGACCGACAAAAATGCCCAACGACACCATCGGCGCGCGATTTTCATCCTCGCTCTCGCCTCGCGAAAAATCGCGCGCGCGTCTAACGACCGCCATCGGCCGCGAGTTGATCAAGCGGACGATATATAAGAAATCGATTATTCAGATCGGTATCGCGAGATAGGGCCCATTATGCCGCCGTTAAATCTTAATTGCGTTCAACATGCGCTCCCCCTCCTCCCTTCTCTTTCCCCCACTCCCTCTCCCTCCCCCTCTCTCTCTCTCTCTCTCCGTGTTCCCATTCCGTGCTCGCCGGAACACGCTCGCCTGCTCGCCTCGATGCGCGCGCGTAGAATGTCTCCATTATTGTCGAGCCTCGGCTGGGCCTCGTCGCGGATGCGCCGGTATCTCTCGATAGCCCCGGATCGACGCAGAAAGTAGGAAAAGGATCCCCCGTCCCCCGTCCCCCATCCCGCGAGCTCCGAAAGCTGGAAAGCTCGCGGGAACTGGATCTCGATCTGGGCGGGGCCTCGAGCTCCGATCGAATCGATCTGGAAAGAAGACGTGTCGTCGATCTCGCCGCCGCGGAATCTGAGGCCGCGTCGCGCGCGCGCGCGCGCGCGCGAGAGAGAGAGAGAGRGGGAGGGAGGGAGGGAGGGAGGCAGACGGCATAAGGCAAACTGTCCGGAGGAGCCCAAGAGGCGCGAATGCAAATTGATCGCGCCGTGATTGGCTCTATTCATGCGGTCGACGTTTGCGGTCCTCCCTGATCCATTGATCGATGCTTTCGCGGCTTCGCCCGTCCAATATCTGACCGAGGTCGATCCGTCTTTCGTCCCGCGAGCGCGTGCACGTCCTTGCCGCTGCGCACGTACGCGTCTCACGCACCGGCTGCGCCCGCGAAAGGGAGAAACGAAGAAAGAAGGAGAGACAGAGAGAGAGAGAGAGAGAGAGAGAGAGAGAGAGAGAGAGAGAGAGGGAGGGAGAGGAGACAAGGAGCGGGAATATGGCAGTCGGGTCGATAACGGACCGCATCGCGCCAGATCGCGTTATTACAGACCGGCGTGGCGTGTAGTAGCTAGCGAGCGAGGCTCTTAAATACAACGAGGCCTAAATCAATCGGCGTAATTAACGCGCAGCGCGAATTGGAATTGGCTCCTGTTGCATATAAGGCGAGGTACGCCCCTGCGTTCGCGCCTGCTCGCTCGGCTGATTCAGCTCCGTCAAAAATTCGAGGGAGGGGGAGGGAAGGCGCAGGAGGGACCCCATTAATTGAAACGCTGCTCGATCCTTCTTTCCCCGCGTGCGAACGCGTCTCTCTCTCTCTCTATCGTCGTTATTAGATCCATCGAGCGAGCAGCTGACCGCGCGAGTGGACGAACACCGTCCATCGCGTGTCAAAATCCCCCCTCCCCCTCCCCCCATTGATTGAATTCGGCGGTAATCGCAACGCGTATCGGCGAAGCGACGAATCCGCGATGATCTGAAATCATCCCGCGTGGCCTGCGGCGAGTAAGCCGATCCGATCTGAGATTAATACGGCCGCGTGAGATCGGTCGCGCCCCGATAATCCCGAGATCCCTCGAATAATCCCTCGCCGATAAGGCGATAAGGCAGCCGGATTTCGCAAAAGTCCCAGTTTCGATCGAGAGCGGCGTTCGCCGATGCGCGCGGCTCAAATCGCTTTTGATTTCGAGACGAGCAGGCCGCTTGTAAACCTGGTTCTCTCTCTCTCTCTCTCTCTCTCTGGCGAACGATTCGGCCGGCGATTAACGGTGCCGGCTTACCAATCCCGACGAGGGCGATTCAATCATTGCGCGCAGCAACGCGACGTTCGAGTCGCTTCGCGCGCCGGCGGGCGATACGACTGTTGCTAATGGACCACTGCGCGTCCCTGAGAGGAGTAATCAAATTTTATGTTCATAATGCGGAGCGAGGAAGAGAGAGAGAGAGAGAGAGGAGCCGGCGATAATTATCTCGCGGAGATTGGCGCGACGGGAGCGCTAATGCCGAAAGATGGTCGCAACGAGGCCGTCGTTTCGCCACACTTTCGCCCGCTCGAGGCACCCGCGCAGCTGCGCAGCTGCGCGGCGCGCGGGTAATGATCATTGCGCGATCGGCGAAGGGAATCTCACCGTCTGTCGCGCGAATCCGCGATTCAACCGCGCTACTCCCGCTCGCCCTCGATCGTCCGCCGATTTTATCGTGCGACTTTACGTTCCTGCAGCGATTCGGCGATAGTTTGAGACGAATTTTTTTGTTTTTACTCTCATCCTAGAGATTATCGCAAGCTGTCGCTAACGTGACATTCGGCGATACAGGTGGCAGTTTGGTGCGAGAAAGTCTCGAGGAGCATAAGTAAAATCCAGACGCAGTGCATGACGGCACTGAGTAAAGTATGTTTCGGAAACAAGTAAAGTGTTGTTGGCCGAAAATGCAGGTTCTGATTTCTCGCGAGTGTTTTGCCAGCCCGTTTTTGGCATTCCAAGCTGTGCTATTCCAAGTACGATATTTCGGCGACGAGAGTTGTCTAGAAGTTGTTTAACATTACGCCCATTTTTTCCATCAACTCGTCACGCGATGCAATTATAACGCTTGTCCCGTAGCTTGTCCCGGATTTGGAGGTTTCGTCTCTGTGTAGCCTGATTATTTTGGCTTGTAGTTGGTTGTTTACTTTCAGTTGCTGTGACTCAAGCATGGAATCTTCCTTGGGCGCGTCTCGTTTGTATTCTTGCTTTGTGATTGTGGTTTGAATGTCGTCACTTTTTCCCGTAATGCGGGGAGAAACTTTTGTTGACCCTCATAGAGCATACAACCTTGGTAGTTGGCCTGGCTGGTGGCCTTCGCACAGCACGCATTTAACGTCCTTAGATTTTCCCTTGCAGTTGGAGCTTGGCTGATCTTGGCACACTTGGCGTGTCTCGCTTTGTTAAGGTTTTCGTATGAATCATCTTTGGTTTTCGGAAGCTTTTCGACGTAAACAACTTATATCGAGGCTTATCTCGAGTATGAATCTCAAAGCCAAGGGATTAAGCCGCAACCGTTGCCGAAACAAAGAAAGATCGTTGTTCGCTTACAACAAACGACAAAGGATCAATATCTTCAGTATTTTGCGAGAAGCCAGAAGCAACATTCGTTACTCGCACATTTGTTACTCAGTGAGAGCGAGTATCCAAATATCGTAACTCGTTTGACGATTAAAGGAGGCGTTGTTTTGTTTTCTACGACTCTCATCTTTACTCAACACACTCTCTCGAACCGGCAATAAATAAATATTTAAACGCGAAATGTTACGCGAAATTATCCAAGGCGCGTTAACGCGCTTTATGGAAGAAAAAATTTCTCGCGTGGCCATAACGCTGGCAATTGATGCACCACTTCTCGTTTTGGGTCACGAATTGATTTGCGACTTAAGCCCGCTGACAGCCACCGCTGTGCCTCGCGCGAATAGCAATAGAGAGAGAGAGAGAGAGAGAGAGAGAGAGAGAGAGAGAGCCGATTTTTACGTTAACGTACGGCGATCTGTCGCCCTTAATATCAGGGATAACTGTAATCCCCTATTCCATTCTCCGGGCGCATGAACCGTAAACGTTGACAAGCCTATCAAATCGCACGCCTGTTTGAGATTCTCATTACACGCGTTACAATGGATGACGCGGTGATATCTATCATTACGCACACACGCGGCGTGTCGAGCGGCTGGCAGGCCGAGAGTGCTTTCACCGAGGAGTGAGTGCAAGCGAAAACGCAATGCGGGGAAATCGGGAGGTCGTCGATGGATCCGCGAGGGTCGGACTGGACGGATCGACGTGAATAGCCGTTTATGAGGCGACAGTGCGCGGAGCGATCGGGGGAAAAATCCTCTCCGCGAGTCCCGTCATCCGCGTCCTTCGCGTTAACGGCGCTCCGCGTTGCAGGCGAGCGAGTCTCGCGCTCTCAATGTCCGATTCGGAGGGAGACTTTGTAATTTGTTGGCTCGTCGCGCGAAACGGCCAGCTGAGAAACACGGCGTCCTCAGACGGCGGGCAAACGCTCGACGCATCGTCCGAGCGATTAACGCGGCTCCGCGCGCAGATCGCGCCGATATCGCGCGCGCATATCTGCATTTTGATACGCTGATTCTATCAAACGCAGCAGCACTCCGAAGACCCGAGTCTCATTAATTCCGCCGAGCCCCGGTCGTGCTACTTAAATGCTCGGAAAACAGCGAACGGGCAGGTCGGAGCAGCTTCGGTTGTTTATCCGCCGACCGGCTATTCCTGCCGAGGAATATTCAGCCGAGCGCGCTGCTCGGCTGACTCCGCCAACCGGGTCGCGCGGGAGAACCCATCATCGCGAACTGATGCCTCCCCCCTCGCCCCAGCGGGGGTGGAATTATTATCCAAGGAGGATCACTTCGAGCTTGCTAAAAATATATCGTCATCTACGTGTCTGTTATCGTGCGCGCGCGAAAGAATTTCTAATTCGCTCGAAACTGAGCCTCTCTCTCTCTCTCTCTCTCTTTCCTCTCTCTTTCTCTGCTTTTCCCTTTGGCTCCCCAATTCTCTCGAGAATTTCAATCCACCGAGACCCGCGAGTTGACACATAGAGCTGTCCTGGATAGAAGATAGAATGTCTCCGACATTCTCACGCTTGCGCGTTCACGTGCGCGGATGTCGCACGTGTGACAAGATCCGCTCGGCGCGCGCGCGCGCGCGCGCGCGGACTTAAACGGCGCTGTTGCTCTCAGCAAAACAAGTGGTCTAGCCAGTCGAGCAAATTACCCACACTTATTCCTCGTGCTTCGTAAGCCGGGACGTCTTGATCATCGGGCCGCGGCGGCGCGCGTTCTCCTGTCCCGTTGCCGGGATTTTTTCAGCCTCGCGCGCGCGATCGGTTCCATCGATAATCATCGATGCCGCTTCTATGCGCCGTGACGTGTCCCCGCGTGACCCTCGTCGACGCTGACCCGCGCGTTCTTTCCGCGCGCGAGCTGAAAGCGGCACGCGATGAGGCTCGGCGATCAGCGGCAAGCCGGACAATCCTGAAGGGCCGTCGAATATCATTTATCGTCGAACATTCGCGGACGCGGGGGTCGGCTTGTTCGCGCGCGATGCGCGGATGCATCTGGGTCGCCTTCACGGATGACGCGCGCGGCCCAGTCCCACGGGTCCCGGTCTCGGCGATTTATCTACCCGCGATCCTGTTATCCCAGCGGCAGCGGGAGGGGGAGCGGGCCGGGAGATACCGCGATCGGCGCGATAAGGCGCCACCGCACAATGCCGCGACGTTGCGCCGGCCTTTGAGCGCGCGCGGGGACCGCGCGGGCCCGCGTGTGAAACCGCGTCGGGGATTAATGACTCCCTCATTCCATTCCGCTGGATGCTGGATAACGCGAGACAAGTTGCGCGCCGATGAATTCCACGCGCGAGCCGCGCGCCGGTTCGCCGCGCGTCTTTCCCCACCAGTCGCAATTAGTTAAATTTGTGTGACGTTTGGATGTCGGGGTTTACGGTAATATCGAGCGAGATACGAGATAGCCGTGAGTATTTACGCGTTGAGAAGCCGCGCGCCGGCCGCGCGGAATTGATGCTCTCCTGCCGGTCGCGAGCGCGGGCATTAATGGCATCTTTGTGCCATGCCAGCCAAGTTTAAGACATCTCGGATCGGAGTTATCGTTATTAGACAGCCGGTACAGGGGAGTCCGGCGATAACGCGAAAGAACTTACTTCTCCAGCAGTGGCGGTTATTTTCGTCCGCGGGACTCGTTGGCAGATCTCTCGGCGGATTCGTCGCTGCGCGACATTACCTCGTTACGCGGTACGCGCCGGCCTTTACCTGCAATCTGGCTAGAGTAGCCGGTGTTATTTTTCGCTCCGGCGTCGAACGGGTCTCGGCCGCCGCGGCGTTCATTTTTCCGGCACGTGGAAACCGCACGTTTCCACGTTCGCCGCACGTGGAAGCCGCACGTTTCTCCATTCCAGAGCGAGTCCTTTGCATTCCGCGCGATCAGTCCCGGTTCCGATATTCCGCCGTGACAGAATGACACGTGGATGAACGCTCCTCGTTGGGATTAGCCGATCCTTGCTCGATCACGTCGAATTGACCTTTCGACCGCGAGCTCTCTCTCTCTGTCTGCTTGGAGCGATCGAGCGCGGAATCGCGGCCACGTGGCCAGTCGCCGCTGCGTAATCCGCCTTTGTAATCGATGCGCGCTCGACTTTCACCCGAGATTCGAGAATATCTCGAATAGCGCGATCCGCCGCGCGTTCTCTCGCTTCTTTCTCGCACGTCGCGTAAACGCACGTCGCGTAAACTCAGGCGCGTAATACGCCCCCCGATACGTCTTCGTGGCGCGTAAACGCAGACTTCGGTCTACGAGGGATCGGAACCCTCGGGCGGGTCGAGGGGAGGGAATTATCGGGAGATAACCGGCGCGTTGCCTCGCTGCGGGTAAGATCGATTGAAAGCAATGTTTATGGCCGCGATACGGAATGATTTCTAAGCGCCTCGCTGGCTCTCGCTGCTGGCTCGATATCAGCGATAGTAACTCGCACGTGCAGCCAGGCATATCAACGCGCCTTCCCGCGGAGAGCTCCAGCGCGTGTCGCTGTTTTCACGCTGCGCAGCTTCGATTGTTGTAATTGCACGCGAACAATTAATCTCGATTCGGGCGGCGCGCATACGTTGCTGCACGCAGGCCGCGATTCTCTCGTTCGATAGGCGCGCCAAGGAGAAAACGGTGGCAAGCTATCGATTCTAATCGATTCTAGTCGCCCGGCCGATAGATTGGAAGCATTAAGCGCTACGTATCGGGGCACGATGACGATTACGCAACCACCACGACTTTTACGGATCGCTTAACGAGAGAATACTCGCTTCCTACAATCTCGCCGATATCAGAACAGGAAGATCAATGTCAATTACGAGATTCGGCTCGCACGATTAGACTGAATAAATAGAGATCCGGAGCAGGCATTCCGCGAGAACGAGAGATCGGCGAGGTCGAGCTCGTAAACGCAATCCGACATCGGAATCTTCCGATTTGCGTTCGTCCTAGCAGGCAAGTTCGATTAATCGATACGACCGGTGAGTCGTATGAGTCGTATCGCGAATCTCGCCGTTAGAATCCAAGTTTTCTGATTGTCGCGGACAACTCGGGATCCTTCAGAGAACCGCGCGCGGTTCCGCGCTCTCGCGAGTGGAATGGAATTTCCATTTACGCGCAAATGGAACATCATGATCCCGTGGCGTAAAGGTCACCAACCGGCGAAGTGCGGTCGGCTTGACGATGCTCCGGGTCGCAGTCGGAGCGGTCGTTACCCAGGCTAAGTGGCCTGTCGTTACCGTGACCGAGCTAAGTGCTCCATATTGGAGGCGTGCAGTCGAACAGCAACGAGCTAATGCAGCGAGCCAACGGCATGCCACTTACCTTGGACCCTGCGCTACGCAGCGGGACCGTTGTCGCCGTTTTCTTGCCGTTTTCGGCAATCGAGAATCAATCGCCATCGGCCATCGATGTTGGAGACTCGCCGGTCGATCAGCGCGAGTCGGAGTCACCCTTACCGGATCGGATGCTCGGATGCGGATTCGATAATAAGAAATAGCCTGCGCTTGAACGCTGAACCGTTTAATTGCCAACAATGTAGTGCAAAGTGAAATTTCCCTGCGAGGAGATAGAACTGTACGAGGAATCCGATTGGCGTGTCAAGTTCTTATCACGACTGTCGTTTCCTTGCACGTTCGACGTGTAAGGGCCTTGAGATGGAACCGCGATCGAACGAAGGCTCAAGGAACCGTTAGCGACAATCGTTGAAGGCCGGAAACAAGAGCAGGCAGCGTGCCACTCGCGCTGCTAATGTCGACCGAACGACATCACCGCTCGCGTGATGACGAACCGGGAATTCTCCCCAATCCGAGCTGCTCGGTCCACCCGAGGGTGGGAAAAAGCCCTCCGCATCGCGGCGGTCCCTGCCGGTCGCCTGATCTCGGTTCCGATTCTTCAGCGCGGCGCGAGGCGCAGCTGAGATCTGAACAATCGACGAGAGGATTCTCGTTCCGACTGGATGAAATCCGGCTCGAGAAGCCGACGATTTAATTAAATCGTAGACGCGAGACGCGATGCGCGTCCACCTATGAAACATCCTCGAGACATAAAGTCGTTATTATCTACTTTTAAAGATTAAAGAACGTCAAAGATGCACGAGTCACTTGGAAATTAGTGGCCGACCGGCGACAAGTCACTCTCGCCTTGAGAAACCCGCGTTTTCCTCTTCCTCCTCGCGGGCTTCTCTCCTTTCAGAATTATCCGGAATTACTCGGGAAAACCGTCACAATGACGAACGCGTGTCGCCGAGCATTGCGAGATCGCGCGGGAAACCGCACGCGGAAGCGCGCGCGCGGCCGCAACAATGAGTCGTTTCGTAACAGAGAGAGACTTCCGGTCCGCGCACGCCACGCGTCAGCGGAACGATTCAGTAAGTCAGTCAGTCAGTAGTCGGCCATTCAGGCGTGGGATTGGATTCCGGGAGATGCGACTCGGGAGCAAGAGAGCGGGAAGGAGAGCTAATGAGAGTTCTCGTTACGCAAGTCGGCTCATTAGCAGAACAGAAGCCGTTTTATGCTTACGGTTCCGAGGCGGCGAATTACGTCCTCGTCCTCGCGGCGAGTCCTCGCAGAAGCGTGACGGCTTGCGGGCGACACGCAGTTTTCGCGTGCACGAAGAGGAGCCGCTACGTAATCGTTAAATGCTCTCTCGTTAATTCGAGGAGCCGAGTCGGTCCGCGATCGCCGAAAGCGGCTTGCTATTCGTTGTCGACATCGTCGGGCGATTTCGCGATCGTCAGTCGCATCGCTGACGAAAAATCCCACGACGATGAGAGAGAGAGAGAGAGAGAGAGAGAGAGAGAGAGAGAGAGAGAGAGWGAGCGAAATGGAGCTTCGCCTAGCGCGTCAGACTCGGCGGGCGATGAACGAGATATAATTCTTCCCTTGTAGAATTATTCCCTTCCCCCCCGCAATAAATTTATCCCGGCAATAAATGTTTCCATTTTTGTCGAATCGTTCATCGGCGATATCTCTCGGCCGGATCGCGCCGCTATAAATACTCCTCTGCGGTAACGAGCGCGGATAACTCGACATTGTGCGGGATAAAAATCACACCAGTCCACTCGCGGGCGATAACCAACCGCAGATACGCAAGATACGCCGAGAAATTCTTTAACGACAAAGAATTCTTCTTCGTTTCTTCGAGGAGGAGCGAGGAGGAGACTGGTCGTCCCGGTGCCGGCCTCTTCAATAATTAATCCACGCGGGTATTGGTCCCGCGGATATAATTAGCCAGGTCTCGGAATTGTGTCTCGGGCTCGCCATTGAAATTCTCTCGCGGACTTTCTTACATCCAGCCGAGCGAGGGGGAACGCGTTGTCGGATCTGCGCGGGTCGCGGTTATCCAGATTGCTCTCATCATGGGCGAGTATGATCTCAATTATCGCGAGCGCATCGCGAGCGTCTCAGGAATTTTTATGGAATAAAGGCCAATTAATCGCTTAAAAGCCACAGGGCGTGCGCGCGTGTGCATGCGTGCAGGATGATCGCGATAGCAGCGTCGCGAGTTTCTCATTTAATCAACTCCGAACTCGGCTCACCGTGTCATCTTGATACCGCGCTTCGCTTTGAAGCAGCGGTGACCCTCCGCTCGCCCGCATCGCGTAACGAGAATTTCGTCCCGATGCGAATATATGGCGAGGCCGCGCAGCTCGCGGGTCAAGGGGCAGCACGTTTCTCTCATTATGTTCCCCGCCTCTTCGAAATCCTAACTGTACACTGCACTCACCCCGCCCAACGAGCCGCCACCACCGCCGCCGCTGTGCACGGAACGTAGGAACGTGGTCGATTATTTCGCCGAGTCCTCGACTCGAGGGAGCGTGCGAGAAGGTCGAAGTCGCGCGCGAACGCGCGCTAAGGGTCTCCCCGGGAAATCGGTCATCGTAATTTACGACGACGGAAGCGGCCGGCAAAGTCGCCTCGACCGCTAAATCCCGTCGAGTCTTTCTTCCTCAGCAAATTATCATTTTTGCGAGACGATCGGCAAGAGCGAACGTTTGAATTGCATGGATTTCTCTGCGTTTGCAGACGTTGAACGACTCGCGATCGAACCAACTTGCGGGGTAGGTTTGGCCAAAACCTACTCTACGGTTGACCTCTAACTGCTTAATAGTTACAAAACCGTGCAAGTAACGGTTGACTTGCGATTTGGCAGTCCGTTAAGTTGCGACAGAATTACCCTTCCCCTCGCGCCGCAAGATCGGAATGGAACAAAGCCGTTAGCAACAGTAAGTAAATTGTTGAGATCAAAAGAAGCCGCGTTTCGTAATCGTCCCGAGGATGCCGAAGGATTTTCCTCTACTGCGATAACGAGCTCGGAGCTTCCCCTCCCCTCCGATCAGTCGACTCAAGGTCGAAGAGGACCCGTCATATCTCGATCGTCGTTTACTCGCGACTTAAAGGGCGCGGCTCGAAACGCCGCCAAAGTCCTAACACGGAGTTTACGATGAAATTATACGTAATTTCATTCGGCTGCCGCCTAATGATACGTAAAAATGATAAATGATCGGGGATGCTGCGCTCGGAGAGCGAGAAACTCGCGGTAGGACGCGCGGTTTCGACATCGCGCTCTCCCGCGGAGCAAATTCGCCGGAACGAAATGGAAATTCTCGATTGCCGGCGAGTGGTGCCAAGCGAGGGGGGAGGGGGGGGGGGKGAGAGAGGAGAATAACTCTTGGTCGTACCGCTTCGAGTTACTTCGGAAGGAAACTCGAAATCGCCTCGGCGCGAGTTCCGCGATCGGCCGCGATCGCTCCCGGCGAGGCGAAGAAAGAGAGAGAACGCGACGGTGCTCTCTCTCTCTCTCTCTCTCTCTCTCTCTCTCTCTCTCTCTCTTCCTTCTGGCGATGATCCACGGACACGGGATGCATGTCGGATAAGTACGTAACCCCGAGGTGCTTTCTTAGAACGTAAGGCTTATTAATCGGCGATAATGCACGGCAAGGTTGCCATGCGATAATGCCGGAGTCACGCCATCGCGCCGAGAGAGAAACACCGTCGCGGCACGCCGCTCGCCATTTAATATACGACATCCACTTTTCTGATACACAGCCACGGTGTACGGTACAGATGATAGAAAGAATTCCGCCATTTTTCCCGCGGCCGGAAACGGGCTGAGTGACGATTATGGGCGCGATCGTTGCGTGGGCCGCGAGTCGCCCTCATCCTCCCCCGCTCGGGAAAATCGGTGAACGCTGTCGTTCGTTCAAGAGAGAGAGAGAGAGAGATGGGGGGGAGGGGAGGGAGAGACACGTCGTTCTAATACGGTATCATGGCGATTGAACGCCTCTGTTTCGACAGAGACTTTGATTTATTATCCTCCGAATTAAGTTATAAAACGGGACGCCGACGATGATCGACAAGGCTGGCGCTTGCATAACGCGATATTGCCGCGTAATGATTATCCGGCTCGATCGTTTACGCTGGTCTTGTCGATATTTATAGATGGAAATTACGATACACGCACGTATAGAACACACGAGTACGCGGGGACGAGAAAAAGTCTTCGGTCTCCGTGTCGAAGCAGCGGCACTTTAACTGACGTGAACGCCGGCGCGGCTCGCTTCATCATGATAATGACATTCGTGCGAGATCGCTTTGCGGAACTGGTCCAGTCCGCGTTCAGATCCCGTTTACGAAAACTAATCTCAATTAAAGACCGAGACCGACAACGAGCCCCGCGATCGATCAGCGGCACAAGTTATACGACCAGCATCGCGACTCGTCTACTTTCACATTCCGCTGAGCGCGAAACGATTTGCCCGCGGTGCTTTATTAACGGGTCTAATTACCTATTCGGCGGCGATTGATCTCGACAGCGACGGTTGCGCTGCTTTGATGTCGTAATTGATTAACTGGCCGAACGGGATGGCGAGATTCGGAAAACGATCTGTCACCCTCGTTCGTTCGTTGCTTCTGACGTTTGTCCTTTTTGACCTTTTCCTCTTTGGACGATCTCCGAGTGACCGATCGCGGGGCGATCGTTCTGGAAAAATCGCATGGGGGCGGGACCACTTTAGCCACCTGCATCGCCGACTTGCAACTCGCGGCGCGAGTAATCAAGAGAACGGCAATGATGGAGCAGCCTTTTAAATTCCTCTTGCAGATTCATTAGAGAGACAAAGAGAGAGAAAGAGAGAGAGAGAGAGAGAGAGAGAGAGAGAGAGAGAGAGAGGCAATCTGTACACGGAGAGGACGTTTAGGAGGAGACTTCGCGGAAACTGCGCGATCCTCGGAGTTCCAGGAACTCGCTCGCGCGAGAAGAAAATATCGGCGAGAGGAAGAGGAGATCCCCTCCCTCTCCTCTGCCGGTGCGGACCTTGCCGGCGCGGACCTTGCCGGCATGAGAGCCGTCTCCCTCTGTCCCTCCCCCCTCCCCCTCCTTCGTGGAGATTCTGTTTATCGAGCGCGTATCACGTGCCGCGATTAATTGCACGGCACGACACCCTTCCCCGAGCGCGGAGCGCAAGGACGCGGGGATTCGCGGGATGTTTGAGATTCCCGGCGCCTGCGACGCCTCCGGAATAGGCAGTTACTCAGAGGTAGCGGGCCCGCGGGGAGATTAAAGGCTTATTACGGCTGCGACGGACGATTAATGAGCCGGCTACCACGGCTCTTTGCACGCACGCGCGCTCGCCGCGGCTCTGTGCGTGTAAATTCGTCGGCTTCCGATCGCGAGAGAAAAAGCACGCGCCGCTGGCGTGTCGGCTGTTCGCTCGTTCAAATCGCCGGCCGAGATGCTCTAATCGCGCCGTAAAGTCGGCGGCCGGTGGCCAGTCCGGCCTTCTAACGAGGATGCCGTCGTCGATAAGGAGCGCGTTATTGTTATTGCGATCGATATTGCGAATCTACGGCTGCGATCGGAGCAATCGATCGTTTGCTCGCCGGGGCAAACGGCGTCTCGATCTCGATTTCGCTGGCGGCGAAACGCTGAAACGCCCGGCGTGGCTCCATTGGCTCCGCCACGTCGGAGACTCCCGCAGCTAATCGGACGCGTCCGACGTCGCGCGTTCGGCTGCATCTTAATTTCACCTACCTTGCCTACCGACGCGAGTCATCGGCTCTCGCGGCTGAGGTGAAACCACAACGCAGAAGGCCGCCTTGTTTCCCCCGAGAGGATTCTCGAGCTCTCGATCCGCGAGTAGCAGGCACGCAGAGTCGAGAACGCGGGACGAGTTCCTCGAATGGCGCGAGCAGCAATGACGCAACGAGGCGGGAGGAAGGAGAGAAATTCGCGTGCATCCGCGTCATTAGACAATTTTAGATAATTCGCGCGGATCTCCCCGGCGGATGCTCTCCGACAGGGAGGGGGAGGAGGGGGGCATGGAGAGAGAGAGAGAGAGAGAGAGAGAGAGAGAGAGAGAGAGAGAGGGAGAGGGAGAGAGAGAGAGAGCACGCCGCCACGCCAGCGCGGAGAGTCGGCCGGTCGCCTCAAACGAAAGCGAGACCGGCTAGGCTGGCGCGCGGCGCGAATTCGCGTCTTCCTTGCGATCGCTGGCGCGCGGTGACCTTGACGTGACCTTCCCGCGGATCGAATGACCCTCGGCAATCTCGGACCGAGGTGCCGCGAGGGCGAACGAGCATCCTTTGACCGCGGTGGAAGCCACGCGATGGACGACGAGTCCGTGATGTTGCCGGGGGAGCATTAAAGCCGAGCTCATAATAAGCGGTTTCATCTCCGCGTTTGATGCGCGATACGCGCGCTGATTGCCGGTTGTAATTAGCGTAATTGGTGTCAGCCGATCGGCGACCGGCGACGGTCGTGCGTTTTATGGCGGAATATCTTGAGAACCGTCAGTTCTCTCTTCGGCGATTTTGATTGAGGTCGTTAGGCAATCGGAAGACATCAAACATCTTCAATTCTCTCTCTCTCTCTCTCTCTCTCTCTCTCTCTCTCTCTCTCTCTCTCTCTGTTTATCTTTTATCTGCTTTCCTTAGTCGTCCTGTTTTCGTCCTGTAATCTCGATTATTAATCGGCCATCGATAATTCTGATATCTCAAGGAGCGACATTTCCCCGATCGACGAAGATCAAAGCGTCCTCCCGCTTCTCGCTGGCGGGACACGCCTGGCTGATTCGCTCCCGCCACGCCTCGCGAGAAAAAGATTTAACGCTCTTTAACGATCGCGGCTTCTCCAAGAAAATGGCGAGCTCGTCCAAGAGGAGCCATCTCGCCGCGGAGCGGAATCGGAATCACGCGAGGCCGGTACCGCCCGAGGCCGCGCCGAGCTCAGCGGAAACGGCGATACTATTAGTCGCACCTGGGAATGAATCGCACGATTCCACAGAAACGTGGAAACGCGCGCGGCCGCATTAATGCGCGGCACGTTGAGACATCCTCGAAAGTTCCCGTCTCTGCCAGCACTCCGCAGATGGACCCGCAGAGGCCGAAGGGGAGAGACGAGGCCCGCGAGGTGCGACTCACGGAGGATTAAGATTGTTCGCGTACGCGAACAATGCGGGACCGGGATTTCCGCGCAGCGGAATTAAATCGCGGCGCGCGATGCGCCGCCGTTGCGGCAACGGCGTTTATTATCATCCGTTAACGAGCGAGGCCGCAATTACACGATACGCGATAGCTTATCGATCCGCGCGGCGTCCGGGCGCGGGACACGGGAGCCCGCTCTCGTGATAAATTTTAATTAACAAATTAATTAATCGCGCATAACACGCGCCGCTGTTGCCCGTTTTTTAACGAGGATTCGTTAAGGATGCGCGTGCGCGCGCAATCTCGCCGGTCGTAAAAGCGGCCGTGAAAGTGAGATTGATAATAAACGGTAATTAGATGATTAATTAGCGGGCGGCGGGCAGCTCGTAGGCAAATTCACGATGTAATTGAACGAAAATGAGACACGCCGCCAGCGCTGAGCGAAGCAGCGCTGCATCTTCCGAATCGGAATCCGAATCTCGTTTGCGGAAACCCGCAAATCCGCTCGTCCGACCAATTACGTAGCTTTGCGATTTTTAACGCGATCGTCGCGCGACTATCGCGACTCGTCCATCATCTCGAAGAGTATTCCACGCACAGCCGCGTTCGCGGCGAGGCTGCGTCCTTCGCGCTTATCATTCCGCTGCACCGGTTATCATTCCAGGGAGCGTTGGAGGGATCGTCTCGGCGAGTGGTTCTGCCGGGCGTCAGGACCGGCCGTGTGAGAAAGAAATTATACAAAGACATCCGTTACGTTCGCGCGCACCACGCCCGGTCGGTCGGCGAGGCCGACGAGTGTACGCGCGTGTAGCCGCGGAATGTGTGCGCTCCAACATCGAGCGAGTCCTCGTGCGCGTCCTCCTTCGAGGACTAGCGGCTTTCGACGGTCGTGAAGAACACGCTGACCCCGGCGCACTCGCGGACTGCCCGCCTGTTCAGGGTTGAACACGGCAGGCGGCCGTAACGAGCAGCGTGTGAACGCTGGCGTTGCTCGGCGCGATCGTTGCGCGAACTCGCAAGCGACGTTCCCGGCTGGCTTAATTAATCGCGAACCAGCGGTTCAGGACTGGCCGTCCCACTTGGACTTGGTGTCGCGAGGTCATCGGTGGGAAACGTGACCGGCCACTCCCCGCCTTTGCGAGAGATCTTCGCGAGCTCGAAATGTGCGCGGGAATTATAAGCAATAGGTGGCGGAGCAAAGCTGCGCGATGAGGAATGCGTGCGTGCATTATGTTTTTTATTTTGCACAACGCCGCGTTCGTGTCGCGTCTACGGCCTTACATCTCTCTCTCTCTCTCTCTCTCTCTCTCTCTCTCTCTCTCTCTCTCTCTTTCTCTCCTTGCGATTGCAATTTTCCCCAGACAGGCGGACAGGCGTACGCAAGACAAAGCCCCCGCGCGGAATGCGCGCGCGCGCACGCAGCTGAAGCCGTGCGTGCGTGCGTGCGCGCGCGTGCACCTACATACGAGGCGCATGGCTCGCAGGGACCCCGGCATTCTCCTGAAACCCGCGGGCCATTCGAATGCAAAGGCCTTCGTAAAGCCCGTGATGCATTGCCGACCGATAAACGTTACGTCCGGAGGGCCCGGACGGTGGAAACGGCTTTACGACTCTCGGAGAAATGAGCTCCGCGATATCCCTCGTCCCGGGACGCGCGGAAGGACGATCTTTCGGTCAAGATCCATTTCCCGATGCGAAAGCGACGAAAGCAGGACGATCCGCATTATATCGCGAGAGCCGCCTCTTCTCGATCAAACAGAGAGAGAGAGAGAGAGAGAGAGAGAGAGAGAGAGAGAGASAGAGGGGGGAGGGAGAGAGAGAGAAATCCGCCGATAAATCGCAGATGCAACGTGCTCGCGTCTGCCTTCTTTTTTCTTTTTTTTTTTTTTTAATTGTTTATACCGTCGCCGGTGTTGCAAAGCGTTATAAAATGACGGTGAGGAAAGGATCGAATCGCCCCCGAGCTCTGCGAAATTCATCGCCGGCTCGTAAATGCTCTCTACAACACACGTGTGATCGTTGATTAACCAAAGACTCGATGGCGCCGGTTGCGTACAAAAGTAACGAAAACGCGCAGACGGCGAGGGCATTCAATCGAGGTGAAACGTTCTCGATCAAACAGAGAGAGAGAGAGAGAGAGAGAGAGAGAGAGAGAAAAGGAAAAAGGAAAAGGAAAAAGCGCGCACGTTCTCCTAGCAACGCGTTCCAATCCTAGCAACGCGTTGCTGGGCCGCTCAGAAACTGGACTTTTTACATGACACTTGAGCAGGCTGGACCAAGGTGCGTTTGGCTTCTTCTCGCCTGGCGAACTCGAGACGTATTCGCGGAAGGGTCGAGTTGACCGAGACGAGCAGCGAGACGAGAAACGACGATCCCGGCCTTTCCGGCGTGGCTACCGATTTCGCAACGCGAAGATTCGGCCGACCGTTCGGCCCGAATATCGCTTCTGAGATTAGTATCGCATCGAGCGCGATGAAACTCGCGCGACCTTGGCGGCGATATCTCTCGCGTGGAGAAAAGAAACGGTTATCGGCACGGCAGAATCGTTATCACGTCAGATGCGTCACGATCGAGCCGGACGGAGCGCAAAGCTCTCTCGCTCGAAACGACGATCGTCGCCGGTCTCTCGGAGAGTCGCGCACGGACGAGACCGATCCGCGGCGTTATTATTACGAGCGTTTCGCAATCGCGTCGCGGGATCGTGATCTTGTGCCGGCAAGATCGCTCGACTTTCCTTTTCTCGCGCGATACGTAATACGTTGCGTCGCGAGTCCGAGAGTCGCGCTTAAAGACGCCGCGATTGTTCACGCGCGCGCGTTCAGATCTGCTTACGATCGCGCCCGGATTTTTCGACCCTAACTCGATCTCGACGTTAATGATTAATCGTGCGAGAAAATCGATCAACGACAAATGAAAGAAACGACTCGCCGTATCCGGAGGGCGCCGGGAGAATTAAAAAGGATCGGGGCCGAAGTATAAGTTGAATAATCGATTATATTTGGTAAAACATTTACAAGATAAGATTTTTTTTTTTTTTCATTTAACATGTCACATTTACAGACAAGGCATTCTCAAGAACCGTACCAACTCTACAGTAATCGTAGTAATTGCATAATTGTTACTTATAAGAAAGTATGTACCATCAAATTATCGTTATCGTTACTATTAATATTAATATATATATATTTTTTTTTGTTTACGGTATATTACTACTCTTATTATTTCTTCAGGAACAAATACATGTTATTATTATTCTTTTTTTTTTCGTTTAATCAATATACATCGACTCGCGGATATACACATGCATACACACATATATATACATACATATATATATATATATATATATATGTCTGTGTGCATGTGTGCATGTATCCATGTATGTATGAACGATAGATCTTGCGCTCTCGCGTGTAGGCAAATTAAGGTACACGACGGACACTCTTTTTATCGAACGTAGGGAAAGGAGGAAGAAGAACAGAGTAACAACGTCTGAAGCGTTTCCCCGTTCACGAGAGAGCTCCGCGCCTCATCTCCTTCGTCCTTTCCTTTTCCTTTTGCACAGGTATTTCGCACGGACCTGGATTGCGTTCAGCAAAGAACAACGTTAATCGGCACCGACCGATCCTGACTCGATCGAGGGATCGCGCAGTTTGGATCCCCTCCGCTTGCATTCCGCAAAACCGATCATCGCAGGATCGTCGAGGCGCAAACGTATCGCTCGCATCGCAATACGCGGCTCGCATTGCAGTCTCGAATTCGAGAGGTTGAGGTTGGGGTGGGGTGAAGGGGGAAAGGGGGATGGGAGAAACATGCAGTCCGGACAGAATCGCTACCCCCGCGATGCGGTGTCGGGGATTACGAAGGTCACTCGGAACGCTCAACTGTGTACGCAAACTGGCGATGCATGACTTACATTCGCGCGTTACACTTGCGTGACATCTGTTCCAAGTCAATCACCGACCATCAACGGGCCAGAAAAGTGAAGGGCAGGAGGACGGATGGGAACGAGCGAGTCGTGGGGAGGGAAGGGTGGGGACATTTGTCGTGCGAGACAGAAGCGATGATCGTAACGACGACTGACAATACATGATAGAGCAGAAACGGTATCGGCTAGTGGACTATTGCACTGCATTGATTGGAAATGTGTTTGTGTATGTGTATACGTATATGTGCATTCGAACGCTGCACAAAAAAAGTGTCGCCTAGGCACCGGTCGCAAGTACTCGAGCCTTGAAGCGACTGAACGGTTGAGGAGACTGAACGGTCGGTTCCCAATTGACGAGACGTTTGTTCGATTCGGCTGTATTCGCTTCCCTGCGCTCAGGGCGCCGCGAGATCGTCGCGGGGGAGATTGACGGGCTTGCAAGCGGAAAAGGAAAAAGGAAGGACGACCTTCCCGCGCTTCCCGATCACTAAAGGATCTACTAAAACGTACCGGCGATATACACGCATACGGTCACATGCACACGCGCATCCACGCATCTCTGTCGCTTCCCTCTTTCTTTCTCCATGCTCTCCCCCTCCTCACACGCACGCACGCGCGCACACACACATACATACATACACGCACGCACGCGCGCTCTTTCTAATGAAATTTTCTCTCTAGATCTTCCTCGTTTGTCCTTTTCCCTGGGTGGTTCTCCGCTTTGCTTTCTCTCCTATTGGAATGTTTCGCGTTTTGGAGTTTGACGGTGACAGCAATCATTCGCATAAAGTTATTTTACATTTTTATATATATATATATATATATATATATATATATTTTCTTTTTATAATATATTTCTTTCTTGCGTATAATCTAATTATATTTCATAAGCAACTTAATAATCCGCATACGCACGTTAAGAATGTGCATAGACTATGTACAAAACAACGACAGAGTGGATTTCAGTAACGAGCGGAAATTTTCTATGGGAAAAAAAGTGACGCGTCGGCGAACGGGGCGAGCGCTACCCTCGCTCGCTCCTCGGTCTGCGCTCGACGACAACGACAATCACGACGACAAGAATGATGACGACAATGACGATAATAGCAATAAAAAAACGTAATGATAAACACATAAAGCGTAGCGGTAATAATGTCGATAATAATAATAATAATAATAATAATAATAATAATAATAATAATAATAATAATAAGGATGATGATAATAATAATAAGGGAAAATAGTAAGTAAAACCTCCCGTAATCCCGGGAGGGCATGTACGGCGATCACGTGGGACTCGCGATTGCGCAGACTGCTGCTGCAGTCAACGCGCGGCTATTCTCCTTGCAGAATCAGCGAGAAACGAAGGAAAAAAAAAAAGAAAAGAAAAAAAAGAAAAAAGAAGAGAAGAAAAAACAAAAAGAGAGAGAAGGAGGAAGGCTCGACCTCGAAAGGGAAGAAAAAAAAGAGGAAAAACGCAAGGAAAGAAGAAGCAAATAATATACGCGACTCCGCTTTCGCAGTGCTCATGCACATACATTACCGATAATTAATTAGTGCTCTTTGGTAACACAGTGATGCGTCCGGAGACCATGGAATACGGTATTGTCAATACCGCAACGTATTGTCCGATCGTGACAAGATGGTCCCGAAATTATACTCTCGATTACTACGCTCTCCCGTCTCCGAGACGACGACTCTGACTACATTATACGACCACGTTGTACGGTTATCGTTGGTTAATTAATTAATTAATTTCTCCCCTCCGGCGAGGCCGCTAACGTATATCGCCAATAAAAAAATCCATCTTGTCCTGCGACTTACGTACTATGTACAGCCGGCGTCGATGCGCGCACGCGTTTGTCTCTATGTACACGTTATGACTGACGCGAACGCTTCGTAGCCGTTCGCTCGCTCCAACAGTGGTCGAGTCTGAATGGACCCAAGTCCGATGAGAGATCATCCGCATGCGAACGTGTACAGTCACTTTGACATTCGACTCCACCCTCGAAGCGATCGCGCTCTGCCTCTCCTCTTCGGGAAGCGAGTTCTCGCGCGTATCTCTTATGCGTACGAATGAGAGAGAGAGAGAGAGAGAGAGAGAGAGAGAGAGAGAGAGAGAGAGAGAGAGAGTAGCCTATTTGCGTCGTAAATCATTTTTCATGTCGTATGTACATAACAACGGACAGGATAGCGAAATTAGCGAAACCTCATAAGCGACAGCTCGCCGCCACTCGTCATCGGAGAAATGATGAATGCAGGTAGATTCGCTGATCTTTCTCAGAAGCTTGCCAATCTTAGGATAGGAAAGAGCGCAAGCGCGCCTAGAGAAAGGGCATTGTCGCATTGTCCGGAAGCTTTCGCCGTCTATCCTCATCTCGCGCGCGCGTCCGAACTCGGCGCATCATCCTCGGGACTTATCAGTAATTAAGTAAATATCTCGTAGTTTCTTTTTTATGTACACCCTGTTCGAATAGTTTCCTTAAGCCTAGAATGAGAAGCGACGTCGCGCGACGCGCTCAATCAAGTATGCGATTACGCGGAACTATGCTGTTATCGGGCAGGATCGACGCCAACATCGAGAAGTCGCTCTCTTCCTCGGCACGAGGATTCTTCCGGTTCCTCCCTCTTCGGGATCCCTGAGCGCTGAGCGAAGCTCCTCCTGCGCTTGTCGCGAAGCGACTACAATATCTCTGGCGCTCTCGCGTTCGAGTCAATTCTTTCGCGCGTCGTGAATCGATCCCCATTTGCTTCGATATACGAGCGAACCGCTCCGCAACGGAGGATAAGTCCGCGAGGCAAGTCACCTTGCCGACAGAGGGACCGCAAGGAACCATCGCTGACTCATCCATGCTGACTCCACGCTGTTCTCGTCGATGATGCAGGCGTGTCGACACTCGCATCTCGCTGATCCTCGTGACTACGAGCCGAGTGGCTGAGCGCCAGGCGCGTAAATGTAGCTCTATGGTTGCTGGTGCAACAGTTGCTCCAGCTCGTCGGCAGACCTGAGCAGAAAGGCGGCCGACTCTCGATATCCATTTATCAGCTGCTTCACGGCGGTCATTTCCGTCGCGTTCAGCTTGTGACTCAGCAGCGGCTTCGTGTTCTTCATGCTGAGATCCGTCGGTCCTGCAACGATAACGAGACGGTTTTCAGAGGCGGTTTTCAGAGGCTCGAGCGAAGATCGAGCGGGAACGAGAAGCCGGAACAACAGCCCGCCGGGGCTGCTGCTCGACGTGCTGCAAGCACGTCCGAAACTGGACTTTCGCGGAAACGGACCATCGCGAATGCCGCTCAAGGCCTCAAGTAAATCGACGCGGAAGGGAAAGACGCGGGAGCAGCGGCCAAACGAGCGATTTGCAACATTATTTTACGTAACTGCCCGCCAATCAAGCATCGTTGTCGCTAATGAGACGTTGATAAGCTCGAAACGATAGACATAAAAAGAATACTTATTAATAGTCGGGAATCAAAAGTGGAGCAGGAGGCGGGAGAATCGCGGGAAAATTGGCGCGGGAAGAGAGCGCGAAAGCGAGAGAGAGCTTAGGATGGACGCCGATGGACGCAGACCGGTATTACTTTGTGTACCGTTGCTCAGTAGGCCCGTGGTGAAACTTTGGGTCGGGTAGAGGCCGGCCGAGAGGGTCGGCGGTACCGTTGTGGGCCCGGCGCGCTGGAAGGCCTGGCTGAAGTTGGGTCTGTACATCGCCGTGGGTGCCCCACCGCTGGCGACGCCGTTCACCGTCGATGAGCTGACTATCGTCGCCTGGCTGAAAAACGATAATAAGATGCGCGTTAGCGATAAATGGCCGGCGGCGCCGATTAGCGCGGCGCCCCCCCCCCCTCCCTCCCTCCACCTCCCCCCTCCCTACGTCCCGTTAAGGACGTGTGCCGGTTCGACGGGGCGCCCGGTGAATTTTTGTAGCGTGGCCTCTGACCGCGAAGGCGAGACCTTATCTGGAACTCGGCCGACTCTCGGACGGATCTACGCGCCATTGGCGCGATAATCGTTTACGGTAATTCACGCTACCGCGGATGTGAGTTAATCGCAATCGCGAGAGCCGACGAGAGGACGCCAAGCGTTGCACTCCACCCGTGGAGCTGGCTGGGGGGAGGGGGAAGGAGAAAAGGAGAGAAGGAAAGAAGAAGGGAGGAAAAGGAAGGGAACGACGAATCGAGAGAATCGGCGGTTCAATAATGCGGTGACGCGAGTAAATTTTTTGATCTGAAAGCGCGGCTCGGCGCTATCGAATCGGGTCGGCCTTGATTACGCTGGTGGACAGCTAATTAAGAAAGCGGATAAGAGAACGGCGTCATATATATCGTCGGCTCTATTACGTTGCCAGTGAGAAAACACGGGTTCCATTCGTCGCAACTGGTTCATCGTACTGACCTTATGAGACTCTTGTTGTCCGCTGGCGTGAGCAGCTTCGACGCGGATGCCAGCGACAGCGGCGTGGACGAGAGGTTGCTGCTCGGTAAGTTGGCCAAATTATTTAGCGGTACCAGGGTCGTTATCGATGCCGGGGGTGTGTCCTCCCTCTTGCCCGGAAGTGACTTGACCGGCGTGCTCGAGAAGTGCTCCAGGCTCGATCGAACGTCCGTTTGCTGCAAGCAAGAAGCAATGACTCTCTCTCTCTCTCTCTCTCTCTCTCTCTCTCTCTCTCTCTCTCTCTCTCTCTCTCTCACGATCGACTCGATTACATCGATTACATCGATTATCGATCCTGCTCGTCTCCCCGATCGTCCTGATATTTATCCGCTCGGGATGTACCGCCTAAGTAAGTAGGTGTACTCCTAAGTAAATCACGCGTGCCTTTGGAAAAGGAAAAACAGAAAAAGAACAGAAGAAACAGTCGTTGATGGACGAAATTCTGCTTTCCAGATGCTTTCTGCGTCCGATCGCGCTCGATGATCGCTTAGAGATCGCGTTTTCTTCCCTTCCCTCTCCTCCCCGCGATTAGCTGCCCCATTTAGGCCCGTTTGTTCCACCTGGACAATTTCTGTCGCCCCCAATTCTCCCTTCGCTCGACGATCGAAGAATTGTGAATCACGTGCTGAAACGTTTTTCCAAGAACGCCAAGAGAGAGAAAGAGAGGGGGAGGGAGGGAGGGAGGGCCCGATGTAGCGCGCGGGAGATTCGCGCTGCGATATACCTGGATGATATACGTCCGACGAATGTGCTTATGAAGAACCGGCGGTTTCTTCTTCCTCATGCTTGACGCGTGCGGCAACGAGCGAACAAGCGACGCCTCGCAACGGAGTAATCAGCACACGAGAACACTAACACACCATCACCTTACGAACTCATCAATCGCGTGGATCGGCTCGACGATAGAGGCCGACCAGCCGATAGAGCCAGCGTCTGTTATATCATCTGTCCGCGATCTCGTTATCAGCGCGATGCCGATCATCGGGCACCGATCGTGTTCACCGATCTAACGGTTGCTACGAGCAACCGAGCGGAGGAGAGCGCGCACGCCGGGAGTTTCTTCACTTCGACTTCCTCCTCTGTCTCTTCTCTCTGTTTCTTCTCTTCCTCTCGCGCGCGCCATCCCGCCGACCACGACGACGTCGTATATCGATACGATACGATAATATTAACGTTTACTCGAGCGCGGTTCAAAAGAGCGAAGTCGTTCTCGGTAAGCGGCGAGGAAGGAGTCAAGGAAGGGTCGCGGGCGAGACAGGAAGGGAAGGAGGTGAGCGAACGGGGGTGATGAAGAAAAAGCGGAGCGACACGGGGAGAAGAAGAGAACAAAGAGCAAAGAGGGAACAAGAAGAGAAAGAGAGTGAGGGAGGGGGAGGGGGAGGGGAGGGGAGGGGAGGGATGAAACGTCCGATGCAACGGAGCGAGGCGTGAGTAAGCTCGGAAGGAAATTAATTCGTGGAAACGAAGATGGCGAACGCTGGGTGGGAGGGCGGAGGGGCAGAGGAATGATGATGAGCAGGAGGGGGCAGAGGGCGGGGGAGGGAGTGGGACCACGAGGCGGCCGAGAGGTGGCCGATGTGAGTTTCCACCGCAGAAACGGATGACTTGCTCGCTCGAAGGAGGAGATCGAGCGTCAGAATCGCGCGCGCGGAGAGAGTTCTCGCGGGGCAGGAGAACGATGATGATGAGAGGAGGGCGATGAGGGGAGGTCCCGGGGAGGTCGCGGACGCGGGGAGGGAAGGTCCCGGCCAGCACGGAGGAATGAAATCTTCGTGCGGCGTAGAACGGATGTAGGGAGGTGTTTTTATGAAAGGCCAGCAGTGTGCGTTGACGTCAATTATATAGGTGGCCACGAGGAACAGATAGCCAGCCGACCGACACTCGCGGACTCTGGCATACGTATGCACGAGAGGGAAAGAAAGAAAAAGAGGGAAGGGGAGAGAGAGAGAGAGAGAGAGAGAGAGGTCTCTTCTCCTTAATGGCTTAGGCTTAGGTCGGCGGAAAGGTTATCGGGTCTCTCTCTGTTTCTTCGTCTCTTTCTCGGGCAGGGATTTTCAAAGTAGATAACTCGGGGGGGCCGGCGAGACAGAGAGAAAGATAGATGGAGAGAGAGAGAGAGAGAGAGAGAGAGAGAGAGAGAGAGAGAGAGAGAGGGCAGGATGTGCGTTTCAGCTGCTGGTTTGCGTGTGGGACGTGGCGCGAGGCGAGCGAGAACGAAGGCGAGGGAGGACGATGTCGCGCTGGTGCTCGCCAGCTCCGCGGAATCCACGACGCGGAATTAGCGGGGGCAAGAAATCGCGCGCGTCGCGAGGAGAAGAAGGGAGATTAGGTGCCGGTGTCGCGCGATCGAAGGGCTCCCGCGTACCGGCGTTCCGCAATTGCGTCCGCGCCTTGAGCGCGAGTAGCGAACCGGTCGTCGCTCTTCTTTCCGCGCTGTCTCGCCACGGGGTCAACGGACCAATCGCGAGAACCGCGCGCGCGGACAGGTGACGACGATTCGTCACCCATCGGCACGAAAGCGCCATCCCGGCGCTCTCGGCAGGAGAGGGAGGGGAAAGTACCGATTCGATTTCCACGATTGAGGCGAAGCTCGGAGGAGGCCGCGCTCCTCATCGACCTCCGAACTGGCTTCGCCGCGGCCGACGTGACGGCGCGACATTTGCGGATACACGTGCACGCTGAATCTCAAAGCTAGTCGCGGCTAACGTTAATCGCGCGGCGGCGCGTTTCTCCATCCGGCGCGTGAAAGCGCGGTTTTTTTCCGCCGTCCTTCCCGTCGCCGCGTGGCGCTTTTACGCCGCGCGTTTCTCCCGTGCAGTATCTCTTCAGCTCTGTCTCCTCCGTTTGCGCGCGCGCGCACGCGCTCATCTTTACGAGGCCGAGTGCTGCTGTGGCCGTCGCGGCCCTCCGCAGAACGCGGAGCGTACAGACGGTTCGGTATCAGAGTGGGAGAGGTGCGCGACCCGCGGGTTATCACTGCCCTCTCTCTCTCTCTCTCTCTCTCTCGCGCGCGCACCGTACCTACATCAATCCTAGCTTCGCTGTTCACGTTATATCTCGCTCGCCTGGCGTTGCGCAGGAGCTCGTCGAATTTTTACGCGCGACGACGAGCGATCGCACGTTCCTTTCCCTGTCAATTTTCCCTTTCCCCTCACGTCCGTCTCTTCTGCCATCGCGGTGAGCGAATCGCACCGATCTTCCTCTACTCAACACCGCCGCCGCGGTTATTTCTCGCGGGCGACGTCCGTCACGCGGTCCAAAGAGACGCGAAGGCGGAAAAGCGAACGCTACCGCGCCAACTTTTTCCTCCGCTCCTCCGCCGAGCTCGCGGATCGCGCTGGATCGCGTCGATTCGTTTGAAACGGCGCGGTACGCGATCTATTTCCTCACAGTTAGTCAGACCGGCGACGTGAGCGATCGCTCGCCACGTTTCAGCTCGTGATTCACCGAGCGCGCAGCATCATCGAGCGCGCGAGTCGTCATCTAAAAATCGCCCCCCGATCAACGAATCGATCTACCCGCGCGTCGACGAAGGTCGACGAAACGCGACCGAAGGTTGCGCGCGCGTAAGCAGACGCTATCGGAGGAGCCGCGTCACTCCTCGTGAGAGGCGTGCGTGCCGATCCTCGTGGCGGCGGCGTAATAAAGAGTCTCGAATTAATCGGCGATGCATCTCTCGCGGTAGCTACACGTGATGTTGCCGGCGCGCACGCGCGAATCGCACAGGCGCGAACGAGTTGCGACAGCGTAATTACAGTGCTAACAATGTCGAAATGCCTGTCGCCCGCGCGCAGACGCGTATTCTCCTCCCMCCCCCCCCCCTCCCCCCTCCCCCCGCCCTAACCTTCCCTCGTGCGTGATTATTACTCACTGTGGCGGCCGGAAGAGTTGGCATGGGCTGCGACACCGGTTCCAGGCCGATTCTCATGCGCTTCGCGTTGTCGCTTTCGTTTTCGCAGGCAGTCGCCAGAATCTGCTCGGCCTGCACGGAGGTCAAGTGTGCCGGCGTTGGCCTGGCCTGAAAAGAAACGCACACGTCATTCGCCGGGCGATGATGACGATAATGATCGTTGGAGTCTCTCCGGTCGTACGGTTGGAAGCTGCCGAATCGAACAATTACCATTATTCGGACGTAGATTTGGGATATAATTAAGCATCTGAACCTCTGTTGTCTTCAATATTGCAATCGATACAAGCGATAATTCGTTGCAGCTCCATAAAAGACTCGACGGAGGAACCGCCTGTAAACCGAGTCGAATACTGCTTTTCGTCAACTACTATTGGCCGTTATTCGGCAAGTATAAACAAAGGAAGTCGCGGTATGTCGTTGCAGCTACCGATGACTTGGTCCGCTAATACGATAATATTTTGAGGCTCCCCTTCCCCGAGCTACTCAATCCATCCGAGGTCGGAAAACAGCCCGACTTGTTTCGCGTTTCAACAACTAGCGATTTTGGGTTAAAGGCAACGGCGTGATTGAGACACCGTCAACGTTCGAACAATGATGATGATGATGATGATGATGATGATGATGATGATGATGATGACGATGATGATGATGCTAATGATGATGATGCTAATAATGATGATGATGATGATGATGATGATGATGATGATGATGATGATGATGATGGCGGCAGCGGCGCGATCGTCGCGCGCATCGCGCGAACTTGACTCACGCCGCGGGAATGCCTTCGACGCTTTCGACGCGGATATTTCGGGCGCTTTAATCAACGCCACCGCCTCCGGAGGCAGAAGATTTCGGCGCGGGAATTCACGCGGAGGCGTCGCCGTACCTCGAGAGCAAAGTCGAAGGCATCCCCCGCGTCTTTCTCTCCCTCTCTCTCTCTCTCTCTCTCTCTCTCTCTCTCTCTCTCTCTCTCTCTCTCTCTCTGCCGGGACGCGAGAGAATCATCCCCCCCTCGCGCGCGACAGAGACGCAACTTACCGCGTCCCAGGGCGCGCCCTCCCTGCCGCGCTTGTTCCTCCGGCAGCTCTTCAGGTACGTGCGGATCCTTTTCCTGGCCCTCTCGGCGAACTCCGGGAACTGTCTCGTGCAGCTGTCGATGATGGCCTGTATCTTCTCCTTGGGCTGCTTCGAGATCGGCACGATGCGGTCCAAGTTCTCGTCCACGAACAGCCTCACGAACATCTGCGCGGCGAGCATCCACCGTTAGCGGAGAGCGAATTAAGCGCGGCAGCCGGCGATAGCAACGCGCGTCTCGCTAACCGCTCAAGGAATTAAGAATTTAACGGCGGTGGGGCGCGCAACACCGGGGCCTCTATTAAACTAATTGTAATTAATTAAGAAGCTGCCAGCCCCGGCCAGCGTGCCTACGCGGAGCTACGACCCGGCTCCGGCTCCGGCTCGCGCGGCCGGGGGAAACGGCCGAAAAATCGGGGGGGCGGGGGGAGCGCCCTCCCCGCGCGCTCGTAAAACTCTAAGCGGTAAACGCGCTTTTTCGGGAAAGGCCCGGCGCACACGCGGCCGTGCACCGTTACCGTTCTCCTCCGTCCGGCTTCTTCTGCCCCCCCCCCCCACTTTCAAGGGGCGAACGATGCTCCCTCTTTGCGCAAAGCGCGACACCGCGTACTCGCGGCCCGTAATTCGGTTACTGTTACTAGCCCTGTCTGTCGGCTCGCCGCGAGCGCAGCGTGCACTTCCGGTATCTTTCCGCGAAAGGCACCGAGATTGCCTTTCCGTTCTCGAAATATCGCGATCGCGACCCGATCGTTCGACGGCTCGTACTCACGTTGAACGCCTTGAGACGCTCGGGATCGTGATGCCGCGGGTCCAGGCCCTCGTCCGCGTCCATGTCGTCGTCGTCCTCATCTTCCTTGTTGCCGCTACTGCTGGTCTCGTCGTGGGCGCTCCCCGTCCCCTCACCACCGGGCGGACTGGACTCCCGGTCGCGGTCGGACCGCGAGGGCGTAGCGGACGAGGCCGGTGGTGGCGTCTTCTTGAAGCCCATGGCGTACGAGGCCCACAAGGAGGCCATGTCCTCGCCGCCGACGCCCGCCACGCTGCCAAGGTTCGGCACTGTGCCCGCCGGCATGTCGCCCAATTCCGACGAGCCGTTCCGTGAATCTGCAAAAGGCAGCAGTCTCGTTTCATCGTCTCGTTTCGTCCCGCGACCTGCCGCGTCTCCTCTCCTCTTCCGCTTGCGGCCGGTATCTCGGTAACGTGTATCGGTCGGTGTGTTTGGTAGCATAATGAGGTCTTTCAATAACGACGCTAACGACAATCATCATAATAATGATTATTATTTAAATGTCATTTGCGCGAAAATCGTTAGCGGCATGCGCACGTGTCCGTGTACGCCGTATACACCGCGTATCCGTAACGATCGTAATGTGAACCATGATATTTTTCATAATTACTGCTAATTAACAACGCAAATTTGGCGGTGGCGCAACACTTTGCGCGCGCGCGCTATCAGTAATTATCCGCGGAACGCGGACGGCGCGCCAGCGAAATAATAATACGTCGCCGCATCGGAACCCGCTGATGATTAGATCGCGCCGCCTCTCCCGCTCAATCGCTGCCGCGCGATTCATGAATAGAGGAACGTCGCGCTTCGAACAAAAGAAGGGAACAACACTCTTTTCCTTCCCACGGTCAGCCAGAGGAGAGCCTCGGTCGAGCTGTGCGAGCAGCCTGATATGACCAGGAGAAGGAGGGCAAAAATAGAGAGAGAGAGAGAGAGAGAGAGAGAGAGAGAGAGAGAGAGAGAGWGAGAGAGAGAGAAAGGAGGAGCACGTGGGTGGCGTTTACGCCGCGGATATAATAAGGTGCGCGAATATGAACGCGGTGTACGTTCGGCTCGCGTGACCCCGTCGATTAGGGCAGGTCGGCGGAGGTAGCATTTCGTAAACGGCTCCTTAAGCCCTCGCGGTTGCGCGAGTTGCCGACATCGACCGTCCGGATTTCGACAAGTTGTTGCGCGGACACGTCATAGCATGCCCGATGAATAAATAAATAAATCCGTGACGTCAGGATGTGAACGAAGCCGCGGAGCTACTTGACGAACAGCCGGGACCGCGCCCGTATCGTCGTATGGACGTTAACGGTTAAATTCGCGTTGTCTCGCCGTTGGCCAATCTCGCCTCGGAGTCGCGACATCTCGGTTGCAACGGCGAAGCAATCTGGAGGAACCGACGCTGTCACCTGTTTCTCTCTCTCGTTCCCTCTCTTTCTCTGCTGTCCCTCTTGCTGCAAAATTTTGCGCGCAAAATTCAATCCCGCGTTCGACGACATCTGCGCGATTAGAATCCCCGCCAGCAGGCTGATCTGGATCGCCGCTCCGCGACGAGGAGAGTGGGAGGGGGTAGGAGTGGGGGCGGGGGAGAGGCGTCGGTTGTGCGACGATGACGGAAAGATTGGACCGTGATTCGGGCGACCGTTGCGCGGACCGACCGCGCTTGCTCTCCTCTCCGCGACAATAATAATGGCGGCCCGTTCTTCTCAAAATCCGTAATAAGCTTCTCCCTCTCCCTCGCCCCACCTCCTCCTCCGGATAGCGAGGTGCTAAAAGGCGGCGCGGTCCTCTGCCGTCACGATCCCCGGGAGAGAACGTACGGTAAAGGTGCTTTCACGAGGAGGATGCCGAGTCGGGAACGCGAGCCGCGGCCGGCGAGAGGAGGCTTCGCGTACGAGAAGGTGCGCGGATCGACGCGGCAAGGAGTGCCGCAGGGGGGTTGGGAGGGGGATCGTAAAGAGGCTACGGGCCTCGCAGACCTCTTCCACCTGGGGCTCTTCTTGGTTCCGATTAAAAAGGGACAGCCTTGCGGCCGCCGTTCCGTACGGTCGTTCGCGCGGTCGATAAAGAACGTCGACCGCGGGGACGAGCGTAGAAAGCGGACAAGCCTGCCTTAATTTTCCACACGCTACTCGAATTACCGTCTCCTCTCCCCCCCCCTCCGCGTGCGCGCGGCCGATTTCCAGCGGCAGATATTAAACAAATAAATATATATATATATATATATATATATATATATATTTGTATGTACACACACGCGCGTGTGTACGTACGTGTGAGGGAAAAGCCAGCTGTTCGGGAAAGTAATTGGAGTAATTTGCGGCGATCTATCTTTCGAAAAGTTATTTCCGCCGCTAGCGTTCGAATTGAAAGCCGCGCGAGGCGGAGCATATCGGACGAAAGTCTCCGATAGAGGAGCAGATACAATCCCGCGAGCTGCATTCGTCCGCTGACGACGCAGCCTGCGAGCTTAACGCGAGCGAGCGAGCGCGCGCGGGCGCGCGCGCCTCCGCCTGGTCTCGCGAGTGCGCTCGTGCGCGCAAGTAATCTGCATCCTGGAATCGAATTCTTGCCGAGAGTAGTTGCCGAGCGTTCGCCGGCGAGGCGGGCGCGTTGCAGGGTAACGTCTCGGAAACATTTGCATCGTCGCGGGACAAGTTTCCGCCGGGCGCTTCAACTTCTCTCGCGCGAGTAGCGGACGCCGAGTATATCTGGGCGCAGCTATCTCGAGCGAGCGAGCGAGCGGACGATCCTGATCCCTCGAGTCGTTCGGCGACGCATCTTTCTAGGAGGATTCCGGTAGAACCAGTAACTGAACGCGCGAGCGGACGACCCAGGAAACTGGACCCTCGTCCAGGAGGCGGGCTGGCGATGCTGCATCGTGCGTTTCTCTCCTCCCTCCCTGGCCTCTCTCCCCCTCTCCCCCCCCTCTCTCTCTCTCTCTCTCTCTCTCTCTCTCTCTCTCTCTCTCTCCCTCTTCCTCTCTTTCCGATTCTACTTTCTCGTTTGCTCCCGCGGCTCCATCGCGGAGCTTGCTGCGCTTCGACTCTCACACGCACGCAGGCCTGCGTGCGTGCGTGCGTGCGTGCGGTACGCCACGGAAAAAACGCGCGCGCAACGCTCTCTAGGAGGGTACGGCATCGCACACCGAGAGAGGGTTCCCAGCCTGCGGCCGACGAGCGCATACGTGCTTGCGCGTACCCCAAGTACCATCGGCGAGCGAGAGAGAAGAAGATAGGGGACCGCGCGCGCGCACACGGACGCACGCACGCACGTACGAGCGCTGGCGCTGCGGCCGGCTAGGCTGGCCGGCTAGAAAGCCGGTTACCAATCCCAATCTCCCACAAGCACGCCTAAGCACCGTTCCTGAACTCGCCTGCTGGCCGCTGGCCTGAACCTGAAATCAGTCGGCGGCGGCGGCGGCGGCGGCGGCGTCCCACCCGGCAGTTCGTCCTCCTCTCGCGTTCTCCGCGAGGGGAAACGAATACCCCCCGGCCCCCACGGGCGCGCCGGGTACTTCCTCTTTTTCTAGGCAGCCTAGGCGTCTCGCGCGCGCTACAAAATTCGCGGACGAGTCACGTAGCACGCCCACAGTGCTTCGCGGCGAGGATGCCAGCCGCAGCGGGAGGACGTGCAACCACGAAGACGGACGAAGACGTATTATCTTGTCGCTCATAAATGTCACTGACCACGCGGCGCGTGACGGTATGCGCGTGACGGAAGAGAGAATTCGGAAGTCTCCGGCTCGCCCCCTCCCTCTACTTTGCTAGATCACAGTCTCGACTCGCGATCGATGATTCCGCGCATCGCCGCTCTCGTTACGCATTTCTCCGATCTGCATCCTCTCGATCGGCTCACGGCCCGTGCTCCAAGGCCCGTTTCAGGATGAATGCCTCTTCGAGCAAGCGGCGAGCAAGCTGGGACGGAATAATTTCTCATTCCTCGTTCCTTTTTCTCCCTCGCGCGATGATGACGTAATCGACGCAGATGCGAATCGTTGGTACGGCGATGGGGAGGCACAGCCTGCGCGCCGCGCCGTTAATAATCGAGAAATAGCCGAAATGGAAAGGGCTGGCTCGCTGGCCTTACGACGGCGATTCTTACGGATAGCCGCTCGGCATTACGCGATCGCGCTGATACGCAGATCCGGAAGCAGTCGCGCTTAAGACATTGTGATTTCGCGACATATCGCGAGCGTGATCGCCAGCGCGCGGCGAAAGTTGCGTCTCCGTCGTAAATTGCGGGCATTACACCGCCGGGGTCCACAGCGTGCATTAAGAGATGAGAAACCGAGATGTCCTCGCGGCCACCGCCGCGTGTTTTTCTTATCAAGATCTGTCCGGACCCGACGAGGCGGTTCAATCGGTTCGCGCCATTCGCGGCGCTTCCGCAGTTGCCGAAGAATTCGAAAAGCTCAAGACTCGAGACTTTGTGAGCGGGCAAAGAGGTCCGCTCGCCATGATTAAAAAGCGATCAGCGCGCGTTAACCGGTCAGGGCAGGATGCGCGCGCGCGCGCGCGGATCTATCGAGCAGATGCAAATCCCGCGGCGACGCGCTCGAGCGAGCAAATCGCGGCGCGCGACCAGCGCGATTGATCTTTTATCGCTTTTCGGTCGCCCGAGATCGCCGGCCAGAAGAAGAGCACCGGGGATCGATAAACGCGCGGGAACCGCGAGACTTTCGCCGAGATAGAGAGAGATAGAGATAGAGATAGAGATAGAGATAGATAGATAGATAGAGAGAGAGAGAGAGAAAGAGAGAGAGAGAGAAAAGTCCTGGCGCGAGATGAGGAATCCGCGCCGGTCATCACGTGGGAGGGAGGTCTATTTGCCGTGCAGCGTGTGTGTATATTTTATATACATGTATATATAAAATATATATATATATATATATATATATATATATATATATATAAACATATATCCACTCGTCTCTTCTCGGCCGATGGCTGGTTCATTACGCAATGACTACGTCCGAGATATAGAGGCCCGCTTCGAAACCAGTTTCAAATAGCTGCCAGGGAGGATAGGTGGAAGAGGCGTACCGAGAGAGCGGCGGAGCCGGGGAGGGAGGGGAGGGTAGGGACGGTGAATTATCCTTCCGCAACCTGGCCTAACTGAGCAACGGGCGAGACCCGCGCGAGCGCGCGGTGCCGCGCGGAAACGCTCGCTATCCGCGCTGGAGAACGCGCGATCATTCTACGTCGCCCCACGCGCGGCAATTAACGCGCGCGCGAGCGCATCCCCGCCGACGAAGAGTCTCTAGTCCGCCTTTCAAGGATGGCAGAGACGAATCGGCAGAAAAAAGGAGAAAATAAGCCGCCGGGTTTGTGGGAAAATTCGATAATTCCTATGCAGCGCGCGGTCCGCGCCGGATGCCGGTTTTAATGTCACGACAGCCGGATAACACATTCCGTCTCTCTTTCCGGTTTTGTTGCCGGATCCGTCTACCGTTTACGTAACGATCTTCGATCGGAGAACGGGATTTCGCGCGATGCCGTCCTCGACAGAATCCGGAGCGGCGTAAGCGGCCAATCGTTTGTACATAGATTTTCATAATTTCCGTCTCGGCTGGGAAGCACGATACTTTGGCCCTCTGCGTGGAGAGGAAAAGAGAGAGAGAGAGAGAGAGAGAGAGAGAGAGAGAGAGAGAGAGAGAGAGAGAGAGAGAAAGAGAGAGGGGAAAAACCAACAAAAAGTGGATGGCTCGAATGAGGATTAACAACGTGACGTACGAGGCTATAATCCAAAATCATTTTAAGAGGCCCACTTACGGCATCGTAATAGTGCGACTAATGGACTTGCCGCGCGGCGCACTCGGCGATTTTCAATATTCAACTTTCAGCAGTCCATCGGCAGCGCCGGCACAATTATCGCGTTACATCCGTCGCCCCCTTTCACGTGGCTTTATTCAGGCCGCGCTCGCGCATGCTCGAGATATCCAAGCGCGCGAGTGCCTTCCTTGAGCGCGTCCGCTCCGGGTACCTCGGAAACGCGACAAATCTCGATCCTCCGGAGGAGGATATACCTCGCAATTAGCAAAAGACAGCCAAACACTAACGAGAATCGCGTCAGTCCTCGAATAAGAAGTCGAGTGACTTGGTCGGAAGTTGGCAGCGAGCTGGCCTCTTCTGGCCACTGCGCCGGGCGGGAACCGCGATCCCGCGCGCGCGAGCGACGATTACGTAAGGATTAATGGACGAGGATGAGATACAATCGCGCCGAGGAGGAGTATCGATACCCGCGGGTACCGCCTGCATTCCTCATCCCGTGAGGAGCGCAGCTTCCCTCGCTGATTCATCGCCAGCGAAGGAGATCCGGCGGGGAGATTGGGGGGGTGGGCGGGGGGGGGGGGGGGGGGGGGGGGGGGGGGGGGGGGGGGGAGAGGCGGAGGCCGCGGGAGGGAGAAAAGGCGCGCACGCGGATGAACTCACTCCAGACCTCCCCCGCCGCCTCCCCACCCCCCTCCAGGATTCCACCCCGACGCGGATTTCGCGGGAACGCGTGGGTGGGTGCGCGCGGCGACGCGGAGGATCGCTCGCGCGCGCTCACACGCGCGCTCGCGGCACTCACGGCACTCGGACAAATGAGGCGCGCGCGTCGAATTTCTTCCCTCTTCCCCCCCCCCCCCCCCCCCTCTCTCTCTCTCTCTCTCTCTCTCTCTCTCTCTCTCTCTCTCTCTCTCTCTCTCTCTCTCTCTCTCTCTCTCTTCGCGCCACGGGATACGTCCTAGGCAGGCGCGATCCATTAGTCACGTCCCGAGCGAACGTGCGCTCGTTCGCGGCGACAAAACTTTACGAGCTAAATGGCCGGTACACCTTGGCCCCGCGAAACCTGCAATTCACTCTGTCGCGTCGCGCCGCGCCGCGCCGAGCCGAGCCGCGCGTCGCTCGCTCGCTCGCTCGCGCGAGAAGGCCGCAGGAAGCCCGAGCATTAAGGCCCGCATCGGCGGCTCCGAGGCTCGCTTACGCTCCCAGGCGCGGAGCAAGGTTTTTTTTTTTTTAAATAGGATTTCGTCAGTCTAGGCGACATCAATGGGATGCCAGTATACGCAACTTGACCGGCGTCCTTTCGCGAGGAAAGAGAGAGAGAGAGAGAGAGAGAGAGAGAGAGAGAGAGAGAGATGTCTAGACCGTGGTCCGGCCTCGTAATGGGTTCCGTTAAACGTTTCGCCTGTCGATTTCGCGAGGCGAATTCTGCTTCTTTTCTCTTTCTCTCTCTCTCTCTCTCTCTCTCTTCTTCTTTTTATCAGCCCCAACACACCTGTAGCTACGTACACAAAGTCGCGAGCGACACGTCGCGGCTTAATGCCAGTATGCGAACGAGCGTACTGCCGCGTACGGAGAACAATTAAAGGCGTCAGATATCCGCGCAAGGGAAAATTTCGAAGGAGAGCTCGAAGGAGAGACCGCTTCGCGATCGAATAACTCTACTCGGCTCGGATAACTCTAGAATATCCGAAAAATGGAGGAAGGATCAACCTCGTTCGAAAGATGCGACACGCCGTGCAAGTCGCGCTCGCACGTGTACATGTGTACGAAGAAATAAATGTGTACGAAAGCAAATCTACGATATCGTATCTTCCAGCGAATCGCAACAACGATCCTCGCGACTCGCGCGCGCAATTCGCGAGACTTCGCGGACTCTGCGCGGTCGCGATCGCTAGCCGGATGAGATAAGGTGTTACCTGTGAGTGTGGAGTTGCTAATGGTGTTGTTTGCCGTGGAAATGGCCGATTGGCTGGTGACAGGTGTGCCAACAGTGGTGGACGTGGTGGTCGAGGAGTTATTTGGCGAGAGGGCGGCGTTAGCAGCCTGGGCCTGGGCCTGCGCGTGCACTTGCTGGAGATTATAATTCCACGCGAGCAGCATCAGCTTCAGCTTATCCGGGTCTTTCATGAGCGTGCCTGCCGAAATCAAAAGCGAAACCCAGATTGGCATTTGATCAACAGCGTCTCTCGTGCGAGTCGCGCACGGAACTCGCGCACTCGAGCACTCGCTCATCGGACCCAGGCATGGGCACTCGCCGGTATCGCGAGTGAGTACCCGCGACATTCGTCATCCGGCTGAGCGATCCCGCGGGCTGTTATCACTTATCGGCGACTACCTGGAGTCACGCGCCCGCGAGCTGGCTCGAGAAGCGGGAGCGGAATAAATTAAGCGGACGAAACAACGACCGAGCCGATTTCATCGGCGGTTAATACCGCAACAGGTTTAATTACCCGAAACTGATAAATCGACCGGCCGCTCGAGCGCAACTCGGTCGACGACGACGACGACGACGACGACGACGAACAGCTGGCGGGACCGCGCTTACGATTATTAATCGATCGGGTAATTTACACCCCCTGACGCACAAAAACCTACCCGCGGCGGATCGGGCGAGAGCCTCCGGGCACGTCCCGCGATTAACTCCGCCGAGCGCGAGGTATGCGCGCGCGGTATGATTTATCCTCGGCGGACGATCGCGATCGCGGGGGGACGTTGTTGCCGTTATTGATCAGCGCCGCGGTCGAATTCGACGGGACGATTAACGACGTCCTGTCGGCGGTTCGTTCCGTCGAGGCTACCGCCGAGAAAGCACCGGCGGGATCCGCGAGCCGGTTCTCGGAGTCCGCGCGCGGAGCGTGCGATTCCGCTCGGAGACTCCCGGCGATGCACTCCCGATCGCGGATCGATATGATTGCTATCGAACGAGCCGAGCCGTTCCGCGAGTCTCTCGAAGGAAGAATACGATGCCGGTGTGGCGGGGCTTCCTAAATCGTCATCGATACGACGAAGGTCGCGTCGCGCGAACAATCGATGCGATGACTAACGCGCGATGAAAATACGTTTGCCGGCGCGCGTGTCGATCGTGCTTTATCGCGATGGTTTCAGCTCTACGAACCTGCCACTGGCGAATCTTTCGGTGAGAGCGAGTCAGCGTGAAATTCACTAAACGAATCGATCGATCGATCTTTTTACGCCGCTGAGAGAGATCGGAAGCTGACGGCTAACCATTCTGCCGCTCGCAGCTTATAATTCATCGCTTAGCCTCGCTCGGCTCTCGACTTCGTTCTACTCGAGGTAGAACAAAAAAACGGCAATTAAACGGCACATCTCGCGGCTAGCCAGCGGAGAAATCAAGCCACGATGCCGAAGATGTGGCACTCGCTCTATTAACGCGCGACAGAAGCAGATTACGCGAGATCGATCCGGAGCGAATTCTTCTCGGCTTTTAAGCTCGGCCTTTCATTACTCGACGCCCGCCCGCCTACGAGATCTCCCTCGACCTCTGACCTGCTCGTCGATCGCGTCTCAACCGATTTCGGGATCGTTCCGAGACTCGCCACGTCGGCCAGCGATGACACCGAACCTCCGGATCGGAATGCCTCGCGCATTCCTCCGCGCGAAATTATTGATCCACCCCCTTTTCTCTTTCCTTCTGTCTTCGACTGCACACGTCTCCCCCTTCTCGTGCGTCGGCGTGGCGTGGAATCGCGATCGAATCGCATCGAGAGCGCACAGCGCGAGTAACGACACCGGCTCGTCGTATCGATCCGTGCCACGTGAGCCGCCGCGAACGAGCACGCCGATCCATCGGACTCGCCGGTATTGACCCTTGGATCAGAGCGCGCTCTGATTCACTGCGCGAGGATTCGCAACGAAGAGAGAACTTTGAACTCTCAAATCGGCGCATCCGATTTCGGATAAAACGGACGCCCCGCGCGCGGGGCTCTCATTGCTCACACGATTGCGATACAGTTTAATGCGTGTCCCCGTGATTTGCGGGTAATTCAAGCTGCGCGAGGCTCAGCCGGTAGGTAATCGCGCACGATCAGAAATAAACGATTAGCGAGAGGAGCACGTGAAATGATCCAAACGCTCGTTCAACTCGCGCTCGACTCGAGTCCTGCGATCTCTATCGGGCTCATCGGAGCCGGTCGCCGGCGAGGCTCAATCTGTCAATCGCCACTTGGGATTATCATAACATCGCGTAGCAGCAGCGGCAGCAATGTTGGACGAAGCGCAGGCTCGCTATTAATACGCGCGGATTCCGCGCGGACGATTGAAACAACGTGTCGCGCGCGCGCGATCGGTTCAAAGGCAACGATCCGCAGATATCGCGGCGCGTTTGTTCGTCCGAGCGACGATCCGACAAGAGTCATTCGCGGTTCGGCAATATGGAAATGCCAAACGCGGTAATCGGACTGCCGAAAGCAGCGATCTGAACCGGAAGAGCGAGAAAGTCGCTGCGCGCCTCGACACCGAGCGAACGTAGCCGAGCCGCGTATCCGGCGATACGCGCGTGTCTGTGTCTCTGTGTGCGTGTACGCGTGTAGATATACGCGTCGGAGACTCCTTACGAGCGAGCGAGCGAGCGAGCAACACACAGCTTTGCGTCTCGTTTCGTAAGGACTACGCTCTCGTAATCCTTAGGCGGCTAAAGGTTCGACCACCTTCGACACCGGCTAGGAAAGGCAAGGTCTGCGCCATGAAGAGAGAAAAGGTGGGAGAGAGAGAGAGAGAGAGAGAGAGAGAGAGAGAGAGAGAGATAGGGGGGGGGAGACGTAGATAATGAAAGGTACTGTGCTTACTCGGGTAGTGATCGTCCTCGGATATGTCGGCGGGCTCCGGGGTCGAGATGTTCTCCTGCAACAAACAGAAAGCCACCGTTAGATCCTCAAGTGTTTTCCCCCAGACTCGGGGAATGCACGAATGCGGGGTTCCGCGGCGGGAACAGGTCGCGAAACTCCTCTCGCGCGTTTAAAAGTCCGCGAAACTCATTTTCCGTAGCTGCCAGTTATGATAATACCGCGCGGGAACCGCATCGTTACCGGGSGGGAGGGGGGAGGGGGAGAAGGAGGGGGAGAAGGAGGAGGAGGACGCGCCCGCGGTCCCCTTGCCGCGGTCTCGGCGCGCTCCGGGAGCGCGGGTACCGCTTTTTGCAAAAGCGCGCTTCGAGATCTAGCGTGGGAAGTGCCGGAATAATTCCGTCTTACGTTACAAAGAGACGAACTGCAACGGATGCAAATGCTTACTTTAATCTATGCCTCGCCTCTCTTCCTTCCTCTCTCTCTCTCTCTCTCTCTCTCTCTCTCTCTCTCTCTCTCTCTCTCTCTCTCTCTCTCTCTCTCTCTCTCTCTCTCTCCGTA
>JAHMML010000008.1:153471-190126 GCA_020341155.1 Eciton burchellii | reverse complement strand
TCTCTCTCTCTCTCTCTCTCTCTCTCTCTCTTCCACGCTCCGTTCCGTTCTTCGCTAGTGGCTTCGATCATCGGACGCGGACGCGACTAGTTACTGTTACTCGTAATCGTTACGTAATCGTGATCGGTTACGCTAATGTAACGTAAAATTCATTCAAGACTTCCTCATCCTCCTCCTTTAAATTATTAATAACGTTCTTGCTAATAATATGTGGTCGCGATCATTATTACCTCGGTAATGCGAGGCCGCCGCGCCGTAATTGGACTCGAAACTGCAGAAACAGGATTCCGTAGTCCCGTCTCGCGACGCGCATAAAGACGTACGCAGACGCTCGGGGAAGAGGCCATCGAAGGCCCTGCGCGTTACCATACGCCTACGGGAAGACCGTGGACCTTATTGTGGCCAGATCAAGAGGCAGCGGCGAGTGGCGATTCGCCGGGACGCGAATCGCGGCAGCGCCTCGGCGCTGCGAAGCTCGGCGCGCCTCGAGAATCTCGAGATCGAGTGGTAGATGCTAATCGACTACGGCCGCCCTCCGACCCCTCTCGCAGGGTCCATCCGCGTTGATCCGCGAGCAGTGGCGCGTCGCATGCATCGTCGTCCCTCCGCGACGCAACTCGCGCGTCCTCCGCTCCGAAATCGAAGAATCATCCTCTTTTTGCGCCGAGCTGGGACCGAGAGAGACCGAGCGGTCAGGGTCATTCTGCGGGAGGTGTGGGGGGAAATAAGGTCGAGGCTCGCCTCGGAGGAGCGCCTCTATATGGCCCGGTCGTTTTTCATCGTCGAGGAGAGGACGAAGAGGAGCGCTCTCCGCCCGCGGCCGTTCGCGGCATCCTCTCCGCCGCTCCGTCGTTCCTCGACCGATTTTATCCCGACGAAATTAACGGGTTTTTCCCCGCTGAAACGAACGGCCGGCGGTTTCGCAAGCCGCGCGAGCCACGCTACGATGCCGAGCGATGCCTGGCTCGCCGACTGGTTCGCGCTGCTCGCTGTGTGCGTTACTGCAGCGGCGGCGGTGGTGGCGGCGGAGGCTGCGGCGGCAGCAGCCTCTCCTATCTGTGTCAGGTCTCGTGTTGCAACTCCAGAAGGTCGACCGGTATACAACGCGGAGAGCACGGCCAATTGATACCGGCCGCAACTTTGTCCAGCGGGCTTGTAGGACATAGACGGGACGCGCGCGCGCGCGCGCTTATACGCGTCGCGCGGCGAGGTGTGCGAGCGCGCCGCAAAAACTCCTGATGATGTAACCGAGAAATTCCGACGAGCCGGACGAACGCGCGGACGAGCGTGGAAAACGCGAGAGATCCAATCGCGCGACGAGATGTCGCGCCGCGCTTTTTTCACAGCGGACACTTTTTCACAGCTCGCCTCCGCAGGGAGATCCTCTCTCCGCGAGAGGAATCTCTCCCTCTCTGTCTCTCTCTTCGTTGGTGCTGAGACGTATTCTACAATGAGATTCTGCCCAGCCGTGCTAGAACGCGAACATGGGAACGAGCGAGATGTTTCGCAATCACGATACATCGAGCCGCCTCGAAGCAGCGCGGATTTCAAGTTCGCTCGCCCGCCCGCGGGTCGCCGAAATTTTCMCYCCCCCCCCCCCCACCTCCCCGCGCGTCCCCCCGTCCGGAGGATCTTTTTAATCGGCTCAAACGGATCGGCTCAAACGCTCGCGGAGGGACTGCCCGGTCGGACACAAAACCGTCGGGCGCACAGAATCTGTTTAATAATCGGCGGAATTTATTGGCCGGGCGCGTCTCGGCCCCTCCCCCTCCCCCGCCCCTCAGCGCTCTCCGTCGAGAGCGGAGCAGCTAGCTACACCCCGCCGCCAACTCCCAGCTGCATTCGCGCAAGATTATTTTAAGAATCTTTCATTAGGAATTTAATATAACCCGCTTTTCGCGGGACCTCCGATCCTCCGATCGGCGGATATCCATCGATCACAATGAAACACCGTAATGCGCGTAATCGACGGCAGAGCAAGGCGGGGGAAGATGGAGCGATCGGGATGGATAAATCAGAATGAGAAGCCAGAGGAGAGAGAGAGAGAGAGAGAGAGAGAGAGRGAGRGAGRGRGRGRGGGGGGGGGGGGGAGAATGGACAGGATGGAGCGAAACTCTGAAAAGCCTCTAATAAATTCCGATAATCTCTAGGCCTGCCGTCTGCCGCGCGCGATTTGCGATCGCTCTTGCGATCAGTCGGGGCCGTCTCGATCTCGCTCGGCCGGCCGCGCCGTCAAGGTGTCCGCCATTAGAGATAATCGCGGCGGGTTACCTTCTGAGAAGGAGTCGATCGGCGGGCCGCAGCGGTATTCTTGTAATTGATATCATCGGGTTATCCTAGGCGCGCCGGGATATCTGCGAATCGTTGCGTTTAATTTACGGCGAGGACCCGGCGAAGGGCGAACGGTACCTCGAGTACCGGAATCGGCCTCCAACTTCCTCCTCGGCGTCGCTCCCCCTCGACGACCAGTCTCCGGCGATCGGTCCGAGAATCACACCGTCGCGGGAAGCCAGCGGATCGAAACGGGAATCCGGCGGAACGGCGATCGCTCTTCCGAGAAGAGGTCCAGCGGCGACGCGCTATCACGTGCTAAATATAGAGATCGTTCTCGTGCGCGACGAAATCCGGCCCGCGACACGATTCCAGCGCGCTCGAGGATCCCCTACCCCTACCCCCCCCTACCCCCGCTCCCCCTCCCCATCGCCCTCCCTTGGGATGTTGTCGCAGGTATTAATAAAGAAAGACCGCATCGCCGCTCCCCGACGCCTCTCGCTCGCCCTGGCGCGTTACCCGCGCGTCTTCTCTCTCTCCCTCCGTCTCGCTCGCGCGCGGGGGCCGCCCCACTTCCGGCGGATGTACCCTGATAAATGGGAATCTCACAGCGCGCGCACGGCCGGCCGACCGGCCGGCCGCATACACCTACGACGGCTGGCGGCGAATGAGAAACGATCCGGGCGTCCGAAGGCACGAAGCGCAACGAGGACGTGGCGAGGACGACGGTTTAGCGGCGGGGACGGGGGAAAAGGAAGGGGAGGCGGGCGGCGAGCTGGAGCCGCGGCTTAAAAGTAAGCGCGCCGTATTTAAGACTTTCCCCTCCCGGCCGCCAAGCGGTGGAAGCTAACGATTACCGCTCCGACTGCATCGTTGAGGAGGCCCCCGAGAGATCGGGCGATCTCGGAGATGAGAGGCTCGGTCCTCGTCGCCGTTTCCCGAGTCACGTCCGCGTTAACGCAACGAACGCACCGCTTGGATCCACGTTGGCTTGCGTGCGCGCGTTCGCACGTGGGAACGCACGATAAGAAGAGGAACGGAGAGCTCGGCAATCTCTCTCTCTCTCTCTCTCTCTCTCTCTCTCTCTCTCTCTCTCTCTCTCTCTAAGCTCTCCCCTGCCCTCTCGTACCTCCCAAAGACGCGAGGGATCGGTGGACTCGGCGTGGAAACGACGGTAAGCTCCGAGGCGGCGAGGAGAGCCGCTCGCGCGAGCCATTCTCGGCTCGGGCAGATACGCTGCTCTCTCGGAACATTTGTTTAGTTGGCTGCAATTAAGCCACTTGGCGGCAATTGTTTGTCGCTCAGCACAGAATTCCGCTCCCACCGCGGCCGCAGCAGAGACGCGCGCGTACGACACAATACACGCGGCACACGGTTACGCGCTCGCGCTCGCGCGGCAGGAGGGGGAGGGGAGGTCCGCAGGGTTATAGCGAGTCGCCACCAACACAGCAATTCCAGACGATAAAGGCGAGCGAGTTGCCGGGGTTAGGGGTCAACCGGGTCCAGTAGCCGGTGTCCGACCAATCAGCGGCAACGGCGAGCGCGTCCGCGCACCGCCGCGAGATCGTCCGAGACGATTGCCTTTTGTCTTTCTAGACAAGCGAAGACGCCTGGATCGCCCGTCGAAGCCGCGCGCGGCTCTAACGAGCAGAAGACGACGACGTCGCTCGCTCGCTCGTTCGCTCGCTCCGATCGGCGAGTCTTTCCGCGATCGTCACTCCTCGGGACGCCGTCTGTTCTGCGGGACGTCAGCTGCGGTAATCCGATTTCCATGGCGCGTCGCGTGGCAAGGAATCACAAATAGCCCGATGATCAAACTAACGCGCCGCGTTATCCGACGCAGGATGGTTTTTGCGCGTCCTCGTCGCTCCAGTTGATGAGGTCGATTAATAATACGGTTAATGATCGGACAGTTAGTGCCGCTTGAGAGCGACATTTCCAGGGCGCGCGCGCGGCGCGAGTAATAACCGCGCCCGAGAAGTAACTTTGATTCCCGCTGAAACGAGACTACCGTAGAGCAACAATCTCCCGCGAGGGGAGGGTACGTAATTATTAGCCGATCTCTAGGTTCCGGTTCTGCCCAGGAGCAAGCAGCGGTACGGTAATCCCGTTGGAACCATCGCTATAAACAGCCTCGCCGTTAATAGCGATATTTGTTCCAGGACGCGCGAGCGAATAACGCACAATGCGTTACGACATTAACCCTCTTGCGCAAGCCGGCGCGATTAGTTTCACGCCGGACAGATCGAGGAATATTTAATGCAATCAAGCGACGCAATAAGGAATAAAGAAAAGGTCAGACAGGGGACCCGGAACCCGGCCGGCCGGCCGGCCGGCCGCCACCGCGCAAAAGGAGAACCGAATTGGGCCCGTTAGGATGATCGCTCGCGGAGAACGCTCGCTCGAGCGGGTCGATTTAGCTGCCTCTTCTGCCTCTAGCTCCTCGGATAATGGGCAAATGATTGTGGCCTACCGCTCATTTCTCTCCGCTATGTGTTTTAACCGGGGCAAAACACCTACCCGGCCTGTCGCCGATCCTCTCCTCCCCTTCCTTCTCTCCTCCCCCTCTCCCCCTGCCCCTCCCCACTCCGCGCGCTTGGTCGCGGCGGGGTCGGCGGCGTGTACCGGCGGGCGACTCTCAATTTCGGCTCATTTGCCTACCAAATTCGGCGTCGCATAAATACACGTAGGCTCCTACGGTGAACGGGTCTCAAGGCCGCCGGCAATTACCGACGCCACGGCTTCCCTCCCCGGGTGAGGCGGGGGKGGGGGKGGGGGGRGKGGGAGAGAGCGCAGCGCTCTTATTTCTCTCGCCGCGCGCTACTTCTAACGTAGCGCGCGCGCGCGCGCGGGGGGGATCCGAGTTCGGGTCCGAGCACTCTCTTTCCCAGGATCCTCGCGATCGAATGGACGCCCCGCGCTCGGGGAACGACCTCGCGGCGATCGATCGGCGAACGGCCGATCGGCAACGATCGAGCCGTCACGCGTTGGCGCGTCCGCCGCGGGACGATCTCGTTCGGAAAAGTCGCGAAACGGATCGCGGCGAGATCCGCGAGACGCCTGAATCAACGAGAGAGCGAGAGAGAGAGAGAGAGAGAGAGAGAGAGAGAGAGAGAGAGGAGGGGAGGGGAGGGGAGGGGAGGGGACCGACGACGGTCTTTCTCGTACGTTCGCTTTCCAAGGATACGCGCGATCGCGCGGGCTACTCGCGAGAGAGCAGCATATCCGACGAATCGTCCGTCCGCCGATATATAGGTCGAGCGAGGGGGATGAGGTGTCGGGGAGTGGGAAGGGGGGAGGGGGAGGGGAGAGGCGCGGAGATGGCGGAGCGGCGGTAGAGAAAAAAAGAAGGAAGAGCCGGAGCGGAGGAGCGGGGTGCGTGACGTCATCGGCGTACACTTCCAAAGCGGCGTGTCCAGGTTGCGTCAGGGGGAGATCGGCCGGAGATCGTTGGGGGAGCTCTTCTGATCTGGAAAGCAAATGCGGAGTAGGAGGAGACGGAGGCGACGGTAGGAGGACGACGGGGTCACCGTCAGCGGGATAACCTCACACGTGTGCGCCCCAAAAAAAGAAGAAGAAATAAAAAGAAGAAGACGACGGCGGCGGCGGCGGCGGCGGCGGTCGCGGACGAGCCCAGTGGCGTCGGACAGGAAAGACGCGCGCTTTGCCGAGTCGTCGTCGTTGCGCCTCGCCGTTCGGAAACACCTCGGGAGCGCGGGATTCAACGCTGCGGAATGAAAGTTATCCCCAAAGCAACGGAACGTCTGGAGTTCGCGCATGATGGTCGCTTAAAAAGACTCTCAAGAGTCAGCGAGGGACCGTCTGGGAGGCTGCGTCGCGATCGTGCGTCTCCTAAAGACGTTACGCGCGCGTAGCCTCCCTCCCTCCCCCACCTGGGACTCCGTCTGGGACGTCCGACGAGACGAGAGCGATTCGGACCCGGTTGGTCGCGTTGAGATTAGAATGCAGCGCAATCGGGAGTAGCGTCGTCGTCGGAGGCACGGACGAGCGCGGTGGTATCCGGCGTGGCCGGTTGGCTACCTTACTTGACCCCTGCGCAACGAGGGACAATTGGGTGTAACAGTCTCCCATTCGTCTGTCCGTCCGTTCCCCGTTCCTCGTCCCGTATACGTGTCGGCCCGTACGTGTTTCTCTGAATCCTCAGCCGTGTAACGCGTCCATTACTACTTGGTCGACGCGCGCGCGCGTGTTCGCAAGCACACGTGTGCGTCACGCTGCTGGCTTCCACCGAGGGGAAAAGTCCATGATAATGACGAGGACGAGGACGACGAGGACGACGACGACGACGAGATTCCCGCGGCGCGCGTTAACGAAGAACCACGCTCGTTCTCGGCGCAAAGTCCTCGAATCGTGAAAATTGCGGCTCGTTTGCGACGAGTTCTCCGCCGAGAGCCAACAGGTTTCCATCGGTGATCGATAACCCGCGCTATGAACGATCGCGAACTTTTGATCGCGGGTCCCGAGGATGACGCCCAGGGAAATTACCCAGGGTGATTAATCGAGGCGATCGCCAACAAAGCCGAGAAAGCGGCGCGGAAAGTCGCATCGAGATCCGCCATGAAGAGCCGCCGCCGTGGAATTTTCGCTCGCCGGAGCGAAGACGCTTCCAACATCCGCGGCGCGAGAGATCCTCGCAGGAGCTCGTCCCGTACAAGGCCGACGGTGAAACGTTTAAAAATACTCGCGGCGCCCCTCTCGCGTTGCGCTATCGCGCCGCCGCCGGAGATCTAGCCGCGGCGACGCTTCCATGGCGGGGGGAGCGCGGTGGATTTCGTGCTGGTGAGAATAAGAGCCCCTCTCTCCCTCTCTGTCTCTCTCTCTTTCTCTCTCTCGTCCATTATCAAGGACAAGAGCGCGGCTGGACGCGCTCGTACTCGTCGCGAGATGGATTTATCGAGCGTGTGATCGACGCGTCCCCGCGAACAGGCGCTTCCCTCGTCGCGCGGGAGCCAGCGACGAAGAGGGAAAACAAGAAGGATAGAGTAGCGGCCGGTTTTGAGCACGCGCCCTGCTCTATTTGGCTCTCCCACGTAGCGCGGGCGCTGCTTCGATTCGATCCCGCCAGTCGCGTCTCGCCCCGCGAGCGGAGAACGCGCATCGTTTCGCTCTCCTCCGCTGGTTGGCCTGTCGTCGGCAATCTCTCTCTCTCTCTCTCTTTCTCTTTCTCTTTTCCTTCCCTTCCTTCTTCTTCCGAGCGGCGTCGCGTGCTTCGATCGATTGGAAAATCGCGCTTCCGGATTTTCCTCTTCCCTCGTGCTCTCCTCCTCGCGGCACATCGCTAATTCGAGAAGCGGCCTTTCCGGTAACCGCGGCCGGCATTCACGACTCGTAGCGAATCAATTTCCGCCAATTGCCGGTCCTCGAAACGCGGCGATCGGATGAGCTCTCGCTAGCTCTCGTTCGTACAACGAACGATTGCAATTGCTCGCGGGTCCGCCGACTTAGAAACGAGGAGGAGGCCACTTAACGAAAGTGGAATGGATCTCAATGATAACGCGAACGGACGTTCAGGCGCAACGGCGGATGCGGCTTGCAATTTCTTCCCTGCCCCGTCCCGTCGCGCGAGCCCATTTCTCACCGCGGACACACTCGCTTCTACCGATCCGTAATCAATCCGCGGCCGGGGTCACCCTTTCCCGCCGTTCGCATTACGCTTTCGCTAATACTGGAATCCGGTTCGCCCATCGCGATGTCGCGCCCGTCCGCCGCATCATGCGCGGCGATCGTCAGCCGCGAGCCGCTTCCGGGTGGCGCGACTCCGCGGATGCGCTCGCTCGCTCGCACGCCCACGATTATCGACGACGACCCGCTGCAAAACGCGCACGTCCCACGTGCTCTCTAAGCAACTAGCCAATGTTTCAATAACGCCCCGGCCCGGCTCGTCCCCCCATTCCGCCGCCGCCCCCTCCCTCCCTCTCCCCCCTCCCTCCCTGCGCCGCCTGGCTCGTACACCTCCGCGGCGGCGCGCTGAAACGCACGCCTCTAACTGGAGGTCGAGCGTGCATGCATCGGTGCGTGCGTGCGTGCGTGCGTGCGTGCGTGCGTGCGTGTGTGCGCGGGCGCGCGTTCGCTGCGTGGACGCGCGGGGGCCCGGCCCCTCCAGGTCTCGGGCTGAACTCACATGTGAGATCCGACGATCCAGCGAGCCAGGCCTGCCGGCCTGCCAAGGGAATATTATACTTGGCGATGACGCGTACACGCCACGAGGAGGCTATCTCGCCTCGACGAGGCGGCTCGGGGGAGCAGGAAGGGGGAAGGGAGGAGGGGGGAAGGGAGAGAAGGGAGAGAAGGGAGACAGCAGGGAGGAGGCTAGGGTGCGCTACAAGGATGAGGCAGAAGGTAGAGGATATACGGGACGGGCGAGCGAGCGAGCGAGCGAGCGAGCGAGCGAGCGGGCGGGCGAAACGAGGGGGAACACAGGCGCCGAAGGTTTAATCAGAGGGGGCTATCGGCATCAATCTTTCCTCTCGCGCGGTTTCCAGCCAAGCCCGGCTCGGTTGGAAATTGCTGGAGACGCTGTCGCGGATGCGCGATCCGTGTCCCCGAAAGCCGTCGAGTGCCCGCCCGGATGGAGCACGTACAGTGCTACCTGGCCAACTGCCGTTCACGACGACGAAGGGATAAGAGTCTTCAATTACCGTCGACGGGGCAGGCAGCGATCGAACGGCGCTCCCGAGATAGTCCATGCCGACCTAAGTATAGATCGGAGCGTGTGCGGTCACGTGCGGGATTAATGCCGCGCACACGAAAGAAGGCAACCCCGCGATATGAGGAAAAACATTGACATCGCCACGGGGGAAATATTCCGGTTTCATTTGGCGACAATCGCCAACCGAAATAGAAACCGCGCCACCGAGTCGGATTTCTGCCATTCGAGGCGAACGATCGATGCCGGGGGACCGGCTTTTAATTAGTGATTTGTTAAAATATTCATGCTTGCTTGTTGTCTTCTCGCGTTCCGCCCTCTGTTTCCTCCGGATGAGATATATCGATTATAAATTATTACACCTCGCCGAAACTTTTTCTGATCGCCGATCTATTTCTCAAACACCGGTGCTTTTAGTCCTAGTCCAGGCCCAGTCTCATCTGCGCCCTTTCGGCGCGACGCGCGAATTTCCAAAGCAAGGAAACGCAAGGATACGAATCAGGCAGCATCGTCAGCCGCGTGACAAAGGACGAATGCATTTTCCAACCGTGACACACGCGCGCAGTAACATTTCTCGGCGGAAGGTTACTGTCCTTGAGCTGGTTGTCCGAATGACAGGACAGGGCGAGACGGGGAGGAGGTGAAAGACATCTTGAAAAGAGACCTCGAGAGGCAAAGAGGCCCCTCGAAGAGACCCGGCGCAAGTCTCGTCCCCTCGCTGATACCGTCGCGGCCTTGTTAAAAAAAAAGAAGAAGAAGAAGAAGAAAAGAAAAGAAAAGAAAAGAAAAGAAAAAAAGGGAAAATCGCGAAATGTATCTCTCTCGCTCACTCGTGGCGGGCGTGATATCGAATCTAAACATCTGCGAGTGCCCCGTTACTTCCCCCTCCCCTCCCCATCCCTTCCTMCCCCATCCCACCGTCCGCCCGTGATTCACGTCGACGTGACTTCTAATCACCTGTCGCGGGCTCTCGCATGCAGAGCCGCCGCCGCTGCCGCCGCCGCCGCCGCCGCCACCGCCACCGCTTATCGCTCCGCTCCGCGCTAATTAGGCTGAATAGCGCTCGGCGTTTGCGTTATTGACCGATATTAATCCGCGAGATTGAGCTATCCATGACACTTTTCACTCGGCCGAACACGGAGCGGATCGCGCTCCGATCTACACTGCTCGACGGGGGCGGTCAGGGGAATGGGGTGGGGAGGGCGGGGGGAGGGGGTTAGAGGCCCGACGACGGGTGGGAGGGAGGGAGGAGGGGGGACTCAATCGCCTCTCACCGTCCAATCCATAAACCGAGAGAGCTACCTCCGCTTTGTACTTCGCTAATTGCCCTTGAGGGGGATCGGTTTCCCAGAGACCAATAAAGAGCCCGTCTTTTTTCTCTCCCCCACCGCGTCCCCCCCCTAACCAACCGTCCCCTCATCCCGCTCTCTCGCTCGTTCCTTCTGATCGCAGACCGAGACACGGGACGGCCAGAAGGAGCAGGAAGGAGGAGGAAAGGGAGAGAAAGAGAACGAAAGGGAGTGGCGGGCGGCTAGAGTGCCGTTTTATTTTGGCATGCTGTGCGAGAGAAGAGGAAGAAGAGGAGGAGGAGGAGGAGGAGGAGGAGGAGGAGGAGGAGGATCCTTTTTATTTCTCCCCGCAGCACTGGCGGCCACGCTCTTGCCTCGCTGTAAGGTATTCTATGATGGTTCGTCGGTTCCAACGGCGCCCCTGCTAAATGGAATACGACCGGAGGCTGCTCAAAAGGAGAAAGGGAGAGAGGTTGCCTGGGGAGGAGGGCGCGGCGAGGAAGGGAGACAGCAGACGAGCGGAGATAGGGACAAAAAGGAGAAGAAGTCGAAGACGCAGAAGGAGACCAAGAGGCGAGGCGACGACGACTACGGTGGGAGAGACCCACCGTGTATATAACTCTCCCCCTGGGTCTCCCCCTTTTGGCCCCTCGCCTTTCCCTTCCCCTTCGCCATCCCCTTCCCCCAGCCCGGCCGTCTACACTTCCTCCTCCCTCCAGGACTACTCTTGCCCCCATTTCCCCTGGCATTGGGGATTTTTTCGAGGGCTCGCCCGAGAGAGCATCGTGCCCGAGAGAGGCGGCTCTCTCGTAGTCGCCAGGCTGCCAAGTGTGAGCAGACCGACCGCTCTCAGGCCAAACCCACACCTACGGCTCTCGAGGTCGATACACGCTTCCCCGCTTCGCTTTACTTATTCGCTCTGTAAGGGAGGACACGGTGTCCGAAGGAGCGACCGTGGCGAGGCGAGCGCGAGCGCGAGCAAGCGCGGCCGGAAAAGCGGAGAAGAACCGGCTTGAAGCGGGCGCTAAGCGAATGAATCAACCGGTCGTGCTGATTCAGTCGATCAACGAACCGATTGAAAGATAACTCCGAGCAGTCTTGTCTCGCGTATCGCGCGATGCCATTAGCAAGCTTCCTCGCGGCATGCTGCCGCTAAGCGGCGATTTGCGTTTCAACGTCCGGCAAAACGCGCGCTGATGCATTCTGCTTCGCGAGGCTGCAACAACGCCTCGCCACGTTCCCTCTTCCCTCGCGATTACTCACTCGTCTACTGCTACGCAATCGTCGATTTCCCGCGTTCGGACATCCGCGGACCATCCAGAGGCGCGCGCGCGCGGAAACGGACTACCGTTCCCCGCGCCTAGTTTCCCTTGCTCCGGCTCTACGTGCGCTCGAATCCAGCGCTAGCCACATCTGTACGAGCATACAGCCCACGTCGGCTTTTGTATAAGAGCAAAACAGGAGAGAAGAGCACGAGGAGCGAGAGAAGCCAAGAAAGTAGCGCCGGATGGGTGGGATGGCGGTCGTTGAGCGGGTGGGTCGCGGACGCGGGGCGAGGCGCGCCTTCCCGCGGGGGCGGGGGCCGGGGGAGGGGGAGGGGGAGCGGCGGCGGGGGAGGGGGAAGTGTACATTGGAGGAAGCGGTAGGAATCGGACGGCAGTGGGAGAGAAGCCGAGAGAGTCTCGAATTGAGAAAGGGAGAAGACGCCGGAGAGGAAGAAGAGTCCCATGGCATGGACGGCAAAGAGGACAGGGCGAGGGGGAGCAGGGACAGGGAGACGGCAGAAGTGGGAGTCAAGAACCCTACAAGGAATTAAGAGCTTATTCGTAACAGGCACCGTGATGAAGATCCTATGCTTCTTGCGGGAGAGAGAGAGAGAGAGAGGGCTGAAGAGACGGCGGGAGAAGCGACGAGGAGGAAGAACAAAACTACCTCGACTCTCCCACACCGAGGATCTTTGGAATACCAATCAAGCGGCTAATGCGTTCGACCATGCGGGCGTCCAATTGCCCTCAACGAGCCGGGCTGCGTCGAACTTTCGATCTTACTGATCTACAAACTTCCTGTGTCCCGTGTTTGCCGCGAGTGCACGCCAGAGATCAGATATCGAGATCGTGAGATTGCCAGCAGTGGCCAGAGATACCGGGCGGGAAATAGCACGGATCAGGCAATGAAGGTGAACCCTTCGGCATTCCCGAAACGTTACACGAGCGATATCGCTGATCGAAGCGCCGATCGGGGGATCCCTTACGACGGACTTCCGTCGAGCCTTTCGATCGGGATACAATAAGCGAAACGTAATCAGCCAGATGAAACGAGAATCGTGTTCCCTCCGTTTTAATCGCCCTCGCTTCCGCGCTACGCGCGCTCCGCGTATCGAATATCGCGTGTCGGCACTCGACGCTATTTCGATCGCGGCGAGTCGTCGAATCGCCGCGATCGCCATCGGATGTCGCGTTAAAGAGGGAACGCGTCGAAATCGACGGGGCGCCGATGCCAGCGATCGTTACAGCGCCTCCGTGGAGAGGCTTCCCTCCCACTGCCGCGCCGGGGGCTAATGTCACACATAAACGGGGGCAGTTTGCCAGGGATGATCAGCGGGAGCATAACGGGTTTCCGAGTTACGACGCGGGCTTTTACCGATGCTCGCCAGTATCGGCAGCGTCTGACGAACGTTTCTTCTCGCACCGCTCGGCGTATCTTCTTTCACCCTCTCCCTCCCGGTCGCCAGTGTTCGTCTCTCTCGTCTCTCTCATCCATCACCTCGATCGCTATCGGCGGTCGAAATCGAAATCCATGCCGGCGTATCCTCACATCCTTTCTCCATGTTTCTCGCCCCTGAATCGCATCCCCTTCTCGCTGCTCGCAGACGACGCAAAGATCGAGCGAAACGGAACGCAGCGAGGCTCCATTCTCCCTTCACCTCCATCGTCTGGCAGGGGGATCTGGGAGGGGGCGGCTTCGGGATGGGATAATATCGGCTGGTAACGCAATCTGCGCGGATCGCGCGTGACGGGTTTGGGGGCGGGGGAGAGGCGGCGGGAAAAGGCGGCCTTAAACCGGCGCGGTAGTGAGATTTTATGGGAGTTTATCTTCCGGTGATGGGTATGCTCCGGATGGGAATGGCGCCGTTCAAAACTGCTGGTGGTTATCGCGGCCAAGGAGACCGAAGGTGGGATGGCATGCACGTGCTGGCTCGACGGGCGGAGAGGGAGAGGGAGACGGAGGGCGCATCGGACGGCGGAAGGAAAGTATTCGTCGCGATCGAAGCTGCACGTGCGAGTCGGCTTGCTGAACTCCGCGCAAGTATGCAAAGAATGCGATTTCTTGCGGGAGACGGACGGCGCGCGTTGGCAGTTGGCGCAAACTATCTCTCTCCGCGAAGAGAAGGAGAAGGAGAAGGAGAGAGAGAAAAAGAAAAGACAGAGGAGCAAAGAGCGGAGAGCAAGAGTACAGCGGTGTCCGAACGAGAGCTCGAGAATTATAACGAGAGCGGCGAATTATCGCTTCGCCCTTTTCCATTCGCGATGCGAAGCCAAGGCTTCTCGTTCGAGATCGATTCTCGATCGGAGAGACTTCGAAAGACCGAAAATAATGGGACAACGCGGGACGCCCGCGCGCGCGCGCGTTAAAGATACCGCGCCGAGGGCGCAAGTTCGACGACTCCCTGCTGCGGCGCATCATCCCTCCTCCTCTCGCGTCCCCAGCCCGCGCAGACCTCCTATTCTGGTCGCAGAAACACCTGTGCGGAATTAGCACGGGGCTGGGTATTATTAACGGGGTTGAATATACCCGGCGAGAAAACGCTGCGCGAAAGTTGCGCGCGCCGTGCGAGGAGCGCTCCGTCTCCGCTCTTCGGCTTTAAGTCATTGACGAGATTCGAGCGGTTCGTAATGAAAGCGGAACTCCGTAACGAAGTCCTACACATTCCTGGTTTAACGAACCATCTCGGAGCTAGCGTGCGCGCGCGCGTGCGCGGCGGCATTCAAGGTCGTCGTTACCGGGTGTTCGATTTCCTGCGGACCCAGAAACTTTTAACGCCGCTGACGTCGTCGCTTCCCTCGATCGCGGCAGTGAGAGAGAGAGAGAGAGAGAGAGGGGGGGGGGAGGGGCAGAGTAACTTTCGGATTATCGTGGCGGTCTCGCGCGACAGAAATCACGCGTCGCTACGTGAGACGACGTAAATCGACATTGAACAAAACGCACGAGAGCGATAAAACCGTGGAAATGACAACGCGCGCGGCGTCCGCCCACGCGAACGCAATACGCTCCGAGGCGGTTACACGCGATCCTCTACCTACGAGTAACACGAGTCGTACTGAAATTACCACCGACAACCGGTCCGAGCGTACCGCGCGGTGAGATAAATCCAACGGGCAGCCTCTTTCGGGATTTACGAGAGGCGAGAGTACTTGAAAGAGTACGAGCAAATACGGAGAGCGAGTCGGGAGGCGCGTCTGCCGGCGGGATTCGAAAATCCCGCGGCGCGACTGCGTCGATCGAAAATCGATCGAGATGGTCGAGAGGATCGGCGAGGTGCGAGGGAATCATCCCGCGCTCTCGCTCCGTTAATCCGGCCGCGCGTCGGCCGGCTCGTCGGCCTCGGAGGAAGTCACCGGTGCGTGTCCCGCATCCGGTGTGGCCGAGGTGCGGCGGAAAGCGGCGCGGAGACGAGAGCGCGCCGGCGGTTTATATTTAAACCGCCGCGGACTCGTCGGAGTCGCCGTGTCGACTGACGCGCCACGTAAGACGCGCACACGCTCTCGCACGGAACGACCAGATAACCCACATGACCTTTCCCTCCCTCGCGTCTCTCGCCACCGTCGCCACCCACCGTGGTCGCCGTCGCCGCCGCCGTTGATGCGTCGGCGTGCAGCATGCGGCGCCTCCGCTCGCGTCGCGCCGCATCGCCGGCGAGAGTATCGCGCCGCGGACAAAAGGTAGGGGTGAAAGAGACGATTGACACAGCTGCACGGGGCTGGCGAGGAGGCTGGGACGCAGAGGGGTGACGATCCGCGCCGGGTCAGGCGACCGCGGGGATGGCGCGACGTCGCGCTAGCGATGGCTCTCGGGTGCACGTGTTCGGCTGAAAACTGAGCAAGTCGCGTAAAGCGACATCGAAAGAAATGACCCGCCGGCGAAACGTCGAGTCACGCAAGGTCTCGGAGAGGTTAAGAATCGACGAACGTGGAACGCGCGCGCCTTGCAGTAGAGACGAGCAATAGAGAAACGGAAACGGTCGCGAGCTAATGATAAGAGCGCTTCTCTTATTGCGCTGTTCTTATTGCGCGGACGCGCTTCTCCTTTTTCCTTCTCGAGCAGCTGGCGGCGAGGCGGCGAGGCCGTGTTCAAAGAAAGTCGCAGAAAGTCGCGAGCTGCTGATATCCGCGCGCGGAGCGTCGACGCCATCGCTGGCGTGCGGCGATATCAGTACGATGAGTAGCCACGGGGCGCGTGTTCGGCGAGGGGCGGTGGGCGATGACGCACGGGGGTGGGGACGGTAGGGTGAAGACCGAGCGAGGGGAGTCGACGTACGTGGCGGCCGAAACTCAATGAACTGCTATCGATTAGCTGCTCATTTCGCGTCGAGTTCGTGCGATGGACTCGTTAAACGATTCGGCCTCTCCTCCATCCACCCAGCCTTCCCACCTCTTCCTCCATCACCTCCTCCTCCTCCTCCTCCTCCTCCTCCTCCTCCTCCTCCTCCTCCTCCTCTTCCTCTTCCTCTTCCTGCCGCACCAACACCAACGCGCGCAACGCCGACGCCGCCTCGTGTCCGCCGCGCCGTTCCTTTTTTTCCTTTTTTTTTCCCTCTCCCCTCCCCTCTCCCCTCCACCCGCCCCTCCCCCGCCGCGCGCGCGCGCCACCACGCCGCCGTCCCGCGGGGGTAGTAAAGCGAGTCACCGGGGTAGTAGGTCACTCGGGATTTTCGAAACGAAAGACGAGCCGCGAGCGACGTGGATGCTCCGAGTTTCGCGCGGACGGGAGGGGGAGAGAAGAGGTGAAATCATCGAATCATCGAGTCTCGCTCGCTCGCCGCTTCTTCGTCGCCTTGGCCGATCGGGTCTTGGGAACGCGCTTGGGAAAAAGAGGCATCGATAAGACTTCCGATTGATTAACTCGGATTACCAAATGCTGACGCGAGACGAGTTGTAATTAACAGGAGACGAGAGCGGCCGAGATCTCTTGAACTCGTTTGCTTTATCGAAGCAACGAGCAATCGCGATGAAAAGTCACACTTTTCAGTCGCGAGTCGTTTCAGATATTGGGAGCGTATCGAGTCCTCTTACATTTTTCTCCTACGTGCGTGAGATTGAAAGTGGCGAGTAAGCGCGAGATAATCTCCTCCTCCCATGAGCGACCAGCGTTACACTTGGGAAGCAGCGCGCAGCCCTGCCCGCGTGACAGAGCTCCAAAGTGCAGCTCGAGAGTGCGAACGCTCGCCAGAGGAACGCCAGAGGAACAGAGGACCTTGACTCGGGTCTTCCGTCTTCCGATAACGCTCCCCGCAGATGGCCATCGCCTGCGCGGCTGCGTTCGGCGGAACAGGAAATTTACACGGATCGCGCGGCTCCGACTTAACGAGCGATTCGCGTTCGATTTGGCGCGGCTCCAATCGGCGCTCGGCGCTCGGTGCGTCGCTGCGACGAGAGCAGAAAGAGGAGGAGGAGGAGGAGGGGGAGGGGGAGGAGGAGGAGGAGGAGGAGGAGGAGGAGGAGCACAGCGGGTGCGTGTCGAAAGGTGCGTTGTACTCAAACAAAGTGAGATATAATTAGACCGCGATGGAGAGCGCCCGCTCGCTACCGCCCAAAGTTTCACGTGCGAAAGTCGCGTACGCTTACTCTACACACCTCGGTCATCGCCAAAAAGATCCCGGGGGCCTCGACTCGCGCGAGCGGCAAAATAACCGACTTTTTAGGGGAGACCGCCGTCCCTTCCCTCCCCCTCCTCCATCCCCTCCCCCACCCCGTACTCCCTCCTGCTTCACGTGCCCGGCCCGAAATCGGCCCCCGAAATAGAACGCTTGCGGTCGCCCGCGAGCCGCGGGTCCCTCTCGTTGTCCTCCCTCGAGCGATCCCGCGTCGGCGTACTTTTGTTGCTCGCAGGGAGGCCGAGCTTGCGTTACGTCCTTTGTACCCTTGCAGCGAGAGGCGCGACATTGTCTGGCTACACCGGCGCGGCCCCGGCCTTTGTACGCTCGAAGGATTCCGCGGTTTCATCAACGGGCACGTTTCTATCAAGCCCCGAGTCGCGCTCGATCGTCGCCGTTGCCGCGCTCGCGATAAAAATTACATCGTCGGAGAATATAATTCACAGCGGAAGGGGTAGCGGCCCGCCCCCCCCCCGCCGCCGCCGCCGCCGCCGCCTCTTCGCAGCCCCTCGTTCCGCCGCGAATTTATTAAATCCAAGTTCAAAGCGCCGGTGGTTTCACGAGTCCGCGATGCTGCGATGCCGCAAATGCCGATTTAACGACGAGGGTTTCGATTTTACCACTGTTTCGCCCGATAATTGGATCAAATCATGCTCGCCTTTTGTATACGCAAATAAATACGATACGCCGATATCTCGTTACATCGAGGTACGCCGGCGGTTCGCCGGCGGCGCCGAGTCCGGTCTTCCTTCAGCGAAACGGCTGAACGCGAGAGAAAAGCAACCAGGAGGGAAGGAAAGAGGGCTGGCATAATCGCGCGAACGTGGAAAACCCACCGCGAACGCGCGGGGACAGCTCCTAGACTGCATTTTGCAACTMCCCCCCCCCYCCCCCCGCCCCGCTCCAGGTGAATAATGGAGGCGATTAAGCGTAATGCGGATAGTGTAGAGACGGTGCGCCGTAATGCGACCCGAAAGGGCGCGATGTTTCTGGTGTACTTCGCAAGCCCCGTCATGAAAATAGCCCTCGGCATCGGGAAGTGGCTGTCGGGACGCGTAGGGTGTCGCGACAAGTCGAGCAGCGGCGCGGAGGGTTGGATAAAACTACCCCACGAGCGCGCCTCGTGCGCTTCGCGCGCTCGCTGATGAATCGTCCAGCTGATCGGGCGCGATTATCGGAACTCGCGCGCGCAAAGTGAGATGACGCGCAAAGTAAAATGATTTTTACATCTACGAGCACGTGAGCGGAAGCTCGCGTAAAGGCTGACGTCGGTCTTCGCAGGAGCGATCCTCGCCATTACTCTCCCTTTGCATTCGATTCGATTCCATCGAGCCTCCGAGAGCAGGCATTCCGCGCGATTTCGAGAGCAGCCGGCGATACCGGAACGCAATGCGGGGAGAATTCGGCGGTCCGCGCGGTTGGAAAGTAACACGTCTCAACGCGGAAACGTACAAAGGAGACGCAGAGAAGCCGCGCGGAATCGGGCGGCGCGTTGCGCGCGCGCTAGCGAAGCGTGTTGGCTTTTTGTTCGCGGCCGGCGCGTCCGACCTCGTTTCCATGGCGCGCTCTCTCGCCGCCATCGGATCATCGGCTCCGGATCAGGATCCGCTTCGCGGCGCGCGCCCGGATGAGAGCCGCTGTCAGATCGGGACTCATTGTCAGAGGTCTTGGCAACTTCTGGAGCGTGGGCGTCGCTGGCGGCGGCGCGGTGCGGCGCGTCTGTCGGTAGCTCGTACTTTTCGGTACACGCACGCTTATCGTCGTCATTGTGCGCGCGCGCGCGCCACACAACCGAGCGAGGCAGCGCGCGCACCCGCGCGCCTTATGCGCGCCAACGGACGCGTCTACCTACGTGCATCCGTTCCGGCGTTGCATACGTCGTTGCATACGTCGTGTCACGGAGATACCTTAACGCGTACCTCGTACTTGCCAAGCGCGAGCCGCCAGAATCCGTGCGAGCGCGCGCGATAACGCGCTTCCGCGTGTAAAGTAATATCGCTGATACAGCGCGGGCATTGATTGTCTGTTAGAGCCTTGCGCGCGCGCGCGCGCGCGCGGGTGTTTTATACACCGCGCCACGTACGGTTTGGCTTCGGGCCTCGCGGTACGTATCGATCTCGCGCGTGGAACGACAGCGAGACCGAGCCGCGGAAGCCGCGCGCTCGGAAAAAAAAACAGAGAGAGAGAGAGAGAGGGAGAGACAAGTATCTGGTTTCGAAAAATCAGGGCACTCACGAGATTACCGCTCAACGATGCGCGCACGCATCGCGATCCGCGATTTACGGCGCCGACGAATGTTTTACGAACGTTTCGCAAGCCCGGAGCTTGCTTCGCGAGCCGCGGCGTCGCCGAGGAATTCGAGCGCGCGCGCGCGCGCGCGCGCGGCGGATCGTCGTTAATCGAATCCTTACGTAAGGGAACTCGCGCCGGCGGGCTGGTCAACAGGCTGATTTTTGCGGTCGCGTAATTTCGCCGACGTCGCCGGCACCTCGGCGCGACCGGTAAAAACCGCAGCCGATACGGCTTAAACGTACCCTCGCGACCTGTGATTGACTTTTAATGCGTTTACTTGTGTGTCGCGCGCCGCCCGTGCGCTGTATACACGCGATCGGAATTGTAGCATTTAATCGACGGCTGAGTTATGTTCCGCGCGATAATCCCGGTTTCCCGGCATACTTCTCCCTCTCCCTCTCCCTCTCCCTCTCCCTCTCGCTCTCTCTCTCTCTCTCTCGTTCGCCGTGTCTCCCCGCCGATTTTTCGCCGGGACGTTCGGCGCGTCGCGCAACTTGTCGCACCTGTCACTTCTAATATTAAATTACTCGGCGGATAAAAATATTCGGCATTCCGCAGAAATACTTTCACTTTCCTCGGGCGAGTCACCCGCTCGTAAATCACGCCCGGTCTGTGTTTCGTCCGCCAGGCTCGCGCGCGCAGCCGGTGTTCGAAAAATGCTCGACGCGCGACCGCGCGCATGATGCTAAGTTAGTACGTGCTTGAAAAGCCCAATCATCCGGCGCAGGCGGGATCCGGCCGAGACATAAACGCTGAATGATGACGCTTCCACCATGCTGGGTGCACCTACACCTTCTCGGCGCGCGGCGTTATTGCCTGACCGAGGTGCTTTGGCTCTCGAGAAATTTTTCGCGGCATTTTACGGAACAACTGTGCGGTAATCGCGATCGGTTCCCCGACCGGTCGAGCCTGATCGATCGTAATTACTCGGGGGACACGATCGTCGCGTTTTGCTAGCTCGATTCGGATCGATTCGCGCCTGATCGATTCGCTTTTTCCAACGCAACGAGCGCGTCGGCTTGTTCGATTCACTCGAGAATCAAACAGAATCCTCGAGCGGTGAATAATCGCGAGCGTTGTCGCAACATCTCCGGATCCCGCGACGGGAGCGAACGGCGAGCAAGTGGCGAACCGGAAGCGGCGCGGAAATCGTTGTGACTGGCGGATACTCGAGGATTGTGGATCAAGTGGCGCCTTCATAAATCACCATCGCAGATACGGTCGTACAAATCGCGCATAATCAGGGATCGGCGATCACGCGACGGAGCCAACTGGGCTCCCTCGGAGTTCCGTCGAGCTCGGCGGCGCCAAGAGAGGTTCTTGCGTCCGTTATCCCGTGCGACTGTAACCTCCCCCCTCCCGCCCTTCCCCAGTCGTCCCTACGGCGAGCTCGCGAGCGTCGATGAAGCCCACCGAGGATTCCGCGGAGGATTTGTCTACACCTGCATTCCGCGAATCGCCGAATCGCCGAATCGCCGAAACCCGAGCGACCATTCATTTCTCCGACGAAAACTTTCATCCCCCGCCGGGGGGGGGGGGAGAGGAGGCCACGGCGATCCGAGCCGTGGACTCCAATTAGCCGGTCCAACGTGGCCGATCGCGATGCTGCGGCTCGAACGTAACAGTCGGCGTCTCGAATGTAACGCGGTATGCATCAACGTCGGACGCGAGCGAGCCTCGATCCGCCCGCGGCTGCCGCTGCGGCAGCATAATCGATACGCAAAATCGACGCACGGGCGTCCCTAGATCGACGATATTAAGCGCGATAAGTTATCTCGAAGCCCGGATCCGCAGTAACGCCGGCCGGCCGCGCGCGGGGGAGGCGCGTGATCGATGCACTCCGCGTGGCTAAGACTCTGCGAGATCGCGGCGATTATTAATCGAGCGATTAGTCGGGCTTGACTTTGCCGAGACGCGGGCGAGGGGGGGGCGGGGCGAGGGGCGAGCGAAGGGCCGCGGGCGGACCGGCGATTTCCGCGGTCGGACTTGCGCGAAGTCGCATTTGCCAATGATGTCATATCCTCCTCCCCCCGCGAACCGCGGCCGGTCGATTCTTATTGAGTGCGAGCGAGTGCGATTGATCATCGCGTCGATCATCGGGGGATGATGGGGAGGGGCAGCGCATAGGCGTATCCCTGTGCCGTTCCCTCTCGGATAATTGAGCACCGCGCGCGCGCGCGCGCGAGACTTACGTGGATGGCTATGGTAAAATTCCCGCATAAAAATCGCCTTCAAATCACGCCCTGTGACCGCGCGCGCGCCGATATTACGCGGCATTACCGTAACTACCGCTGCATTACGGCAATTTTCAATTTTGCCGCGCTCTCGATCGACCCTCCTAAACGGCTTCGCTGCTGGTCCATTCGGAGGAGGAGGTGAAGGAGGAGAAGGAGGAGGAAGAGAGAAAAATCCGACGGATCAAAACACGTTGGAGGTTCAGAGAGAGAGAGAGAGAGAGAGAGAGATGAGAGGAGCAGGAGGTAATCGGGAAATCCAGTACGTTGATAACGCGTGCGCCAGAAGGAGAGAGCGAGCGACAGAGAGAGAATAGAATCGATTAGACGTGACGTATCGCGCGATGCATCGAGATACGAATTAAATGCTTCCCCCGTCTCGCCAAACAGTCAAGCCGCGTTGATCGTTACCTTGGCCGGACTTCACTTCCGCAAGGGACCAGAGTCGCACGTTGACGCACTCGCGAGCTTACCTGAAAAACAAGAGGAACGTACACGCGTTAGACAAGATTAATCGGAAGACTTGAAGAATCGTGTGAGACCGTGTAATTCCGCGGCTCCTCGCGAGTGAGACACGTCGGGCGCGAGCCGACGTTTCTTGCGAATCGATTAGCTCGATCGGAGCCCGAGAGTAGAACGCGCGATTCGACGCGGTGATCTTATCACAGTTGTAACGGTGTAGATCGACAGGATCCGACTTTGCGGAAGTAACGTGGAAGGAGGACAGCGCGAGACGTCACGTCGCGACTGCTCGAGAACAAAACGAGATAGCCCCGCTATCTCYCTCTCTCTCTCTCTCTCTCTCTCTCTCTCTCTCTCTCTCTCTCTCTCTCTCTCTCTCTCTCTCTTTCGTGCTCGAATTTACGTGCGGAATGCCGCACGCGCGGAACATCTCCACGGAATTTACAACGACAAATTTGTTTAAAAAAATAACACAGGAATATTTTAAATTCCTCCCTTTAATTCAGGTACGCGCGGCGCATACACGCCCGCTCAGCCCCACTCCCCCTCCCGCCACCGCCCACCCGCGCGCGCGGTATGCACGCGCGTCTCTCTCTCCCCCCGGCCCCCCAGTTCCGTGCGTGCGCGTTCTATTTTACTTTCATCTTTGGGGGGAGACGGGAACGGGGACGGGGACGGGGACGGGGGGGAGGAGCGTGGGGAGGAAGGGAAAAAAATAAATAAATAAAATGAAACAGCAGGGGTGCGTTTAAAATCCGGAGCCCGATATTAACGCCCGATATTGCGATTTCTGCTCTCGATACGCGCGCTCGATACGTACACGTTATCGCCCTTCGCGCGCCGCCGTTCGTGCTCCTCCCTCCCTCCCTCCCTCCGCCGGCCTCTACCCTTCTCCATCCTTCTGGGGCTTTTTTAATTAACGGCACGCGCACAATCAAACGGCGAGAGCACCTCCTCGCGCCCTTACTGCTCCTCCTCTCCGTCCCCGTCTCGCCCTCTCGGAGGACCGACCGACCGACCGCTGGCTTCCACCTCGACCTTATTTCCATGGTCGCCGTCGCGTCGCCGTCGTCTCGCGAGCTTCCTGCGCGAGAGGAGCGACTCGCGGAAACGCCACCTCTGACATTCGCGGAATGAGATGCAACGCCGAGGAGACGGACAGACGGAGAGAAGGAGAGAGAGAGAGAGAGAGATTTCCATGGTCGCCGTCGCGTCGCCGTCGTCTCGCGAGCTTCCTGCGCGAGAGGAGCGACTCGCGGAAACGCCACCTCTGACATTCGCGGAATGAGATGCAACGCCGAGGAGACGGACAGACGGAGAGAAGGAGAGAGAGAGAGAGAGAGAGAAAGAGAGAAAGGGAGATGGGGAGAGAGAACGAGGAGGCAGCACTACGTCACGAGCGGACTCTCAATGAGATCGCATCGGCGCGCTGCGCTAGGATTCAAGGAGCGAAAAACCCGCGCGCCTGTAAGAGAGAGAGAGAGAGAGAGAGAGAGAGAGAGAGAGAGAGAGAGAGAGAGAGAGAGAGAGAACGGCGCCGATCGACAAACGCGCGGCGCTAGCCGTCGCGTTGCGACGCGACGCGACGCGCCGGCCTCGAAAATCATTTGCAAAACGGCATTTCCATGCGTCCGCATGGGCGCGGGCTTTTGTTACCTCGGTGCAACGACCCGCGAACAATATTAATTCTCCCCGCGCAAAGAGGGAGCGCGTAATATTTTACATTCTCTATTGACAAGCTCGCGCTGGATTTCGATGATTTAACCCCCGTTCCCCAACCCGTTGCCCCTCTCGGGTGGCATGGCCGGCGCGCCGCGCCGTGTAAAGTAATACTTTTCGCGAAAAAGAGCGTCCGGCAAAATGAATTATGGATTTTAATATTTCTAAGAGACGCGGACGGCGTGACGTTTCCAAACGCGACGCAGCCAACGACGATTAAATTAAGTATCGGGTGAACCTAAAGTCCCATGCTATCTCGGCTTCGCGCGTCGCGCGAAGCGGTAATTCAGAGCCCTCGCAGAAAAGCGCATCCGGCAAGGGGGTGACTCGCGTCGGCTCTTCGATAACCGTCGCTTTGACGGTTTGACCCTCGCCCGACAATGAATGCCCTCGCGCGGGGGCAATCGGGAGATCGGAACTCGCGGAATCCGGTGAGGCGCGCCGGTGTCGTCGCGGATCGCGTAATTTTACGACAAAACGATCCGATGATTGTCAATCGGACGACCCTGTCGCGGATTCCACTCGCTCGGTATTACCGCGGCCAATTTCGTTGACCCAGTGGCTCCTCTCAGTTTTCGATCATTAGGAGCGAGCGATAATGATCGCGCCCGAGCAAACCCGCTCTGTAAATTAGGGACGGGCGCGCGCGCGCGCGCGTACACGCGCTCCGCCCCGCCCCGCCCCGCCCTTTCCCTCTGGCCCATTGTCGCGAATTACTCGCGATGAATAACCATTACTTAAGTGCGAACAATGCGAGCGGCGACCCAACCCAGCGCGCACGCAACCGAACGTGCGATTTGCAGGCGCGCTCTCATGCAGATACAAATGAAGCACAACGAGGGAAAACGAATTCGCTCGAGGGGGAGGGTCACGCCCACGCGTTTCTAGCCAGCACGCGTCACGCGTGGACGCGGTGCGATTTCTCGACGCGATTCAAATCCGCGCCCGAAGATAATCCGCGGCGCGGATACGGGCGACGTTCTCTCCGCCTTCGGCTCTCTTCCTCCCCGTCCAAGCTCCAGATCGGGAGACTCGAAAATTCCCCGAAAGGGCGAACGGGACCGCGCCGGGGGGCGCGCACCCCTTGATAACCCCGAGAACTCTCGCTGCGAGAGCGCTCCCCGCCGCGTATCTGGACGGCGGATCGTTCGGGCGCTACTAAGAATTCAATTAACGGTAATTATACGGTGACCCGGCCCTCGTTACTTCTCCCGGTGCTCTTTTCCCGCGAGCCTCCGCCCTCCTCCTCCCGCAGTCACCCCACTGCGACCCGGTCGCAGCTGCAGGTGCACTCGCATGTGCAAGAGAGGCGAAGCGAGAAAGTTTGCGCCAAGCGCCATTCGGGCCGCTCTTCGCTCGCCCACCCTTCGGCCGCCAACCTTCCACCCGGAGGGGGTTCTTTCAGAGCACATCGAAAAGAGGCCGCGCAAGGTCGGCGGATTTTCAACAATTGACCGCGGCAGTCGTGAGCGAGCGTACAGGGCCGTTCAGGGTGCGCGTGGCGAGATTGAATCGGCACTTTTATGACCCCGATCTGGATAAGGGTCCCGCGGCAAATCTGCGCGTTACGCCAGCAGCCCGGTGCTGTCTCTGTCTCTGTCTCTGTCTCTCCGTCGCGGGCCGTTTCGGGATCGTCTCTTCGTGCCGCGCGAGGCTGCACCGCGGGAACTTTGGCCCCGTGACCTGGCACGCGTTCAAGACGAGAGTCTTGTCCTTAAGGACGCGCCGCGCGGGATGCTCGCGAGGATGCGTTTCGAAAATTGTGTCGGCCGGCGTCGAAGCGAGGCGACACGCCGGAAGCCAACGATTCCGCGATTTAGCGTATAAAACGTCGAGTTTCGATATTTGGCGAGACGATCTCCCATTTTCGTCCGAGAGCGCCGGTTTACGGTACGCTCGGGCGTTTCGGAGACCGGCGCGGTGGAAGATACCGCGGCGCGAGCCGCGACCGCGTCAGAAATCAGATTAATTAGACGATGGAATTTAATCGGGAAATTAAATCGGTGGCATCGCGGCGGGGGCATCGATTTTACCGCTCGACTTCTCGCGCGTGGCACGCGCGGCACTCACGACCGGGCCGATATCGCCGAATCAGCGGCGCGCTGCGTGATATCGATACGTTACGTTCGGCGTGGTCCGGAGCTAAGCGACTTCCGATTCGTTTCGATCCGGAATTAGCGGGCAATAGTCGCAGGGGGAGGGGGGGGGAGGGATTTACCGATGATTCTTTTGCCGGTCGGACGCGAGCTTGGGTTCTTGGATGCGACGCGAGTGCCGCGCGAACGCGGCGACCTTTGCGACGTTTTTCCAAAGCGCTTCAGATCAGGAAAGCCATCGCGGTCTTCTTGTCGCCGGTTGGCTCGCTTTTTCTTTCTCTTCTTTCCTTTTTTTAGCCCATCCCGTTTCAGTTACGCAATTCCAGCGTGTGCCCGTTGGTATGCAGTCGGACGTACGTATGTCGGATGACCGGGCAGTTATCGCCGTTAAATTTCAACGCGCGCGATATGTAATATCAATTAAAGCGCGCAGCCATAACTATGCTGCGAGGAGGAAGCCCGTGTCGAAATACCACAGCGAATATTTTCCAATTCTGCGCGCAGTTAGGAAAAAAAAATCACGAGAGAGGAAGAGAGAGAGAGAGAGAGAGAGAGAGAGAGAGAGAGAGAGAGAGAGAGAGAGAGAGAGAGAGAGAGAGAGAGAGAGAGAGGGAGACGAAAAAGCGGGAACGGGACGGGATACCGTTGGCAGCCGGTGTACACGCCGGAGAGGCAGGGAGAGAGAGGGAGAGAAAGCACGCCGGTTTTTATTGAGTTTGCAAAAAACATATTCGCCTGCCGTATACTTCCGCGAGCACCTTCCATTCTTTTTTCCCACCCCCGCCCCCCCTCTCACTCTCTCTCTCTCTCTCTCTCTCTCTCTCTCTCTCTCTCTCTCTCTCTCTCTCTCTCTCTCGCCGTCTGCTCCACCGTCCGCCGCCCCTGTCTCGCTTTCCTAGGGACGACATTCAGCATTAGTCGCGTCATCCACAGCAGGAGAAAGACCAAGAGAGAGAGAGAGAGAGAGAGAGAGAGAGAGAGAGAGAGAAAGAGAGAGAGAGAGAAAAGAAGAGGAAGAGAGAAAGAGAGAGAGAGAGAGAGAGAGAGAAAGGGAGAGAGAGTCTATCTCTCCGTTAGGGGAGGATAAAACAATTTGATAAATCGCTCGTGGCGCGAGGGTTTGCGTCTCTCCCCCCCCCCCTCCTCCCCGTTAGCCTCCCGTGTCATTGTGTACCGTGGGCTATATACACACGCCATACTCGTTCGGAAACTCGTCGTGGGTTAACCGTTAAAGCCGCGCGGCAGCGTACCGTACCGTAGATAAGTGTTAGGTATCAACTTGTTGCATTAATTACAGCGGGAAGGCTATTAGCCATCGATTCGTGCGAAACCTCGTCTACCTCTCTCTCTCTCTCTCTCTCTCTCTCTCTCTCTCTCTCTCTTTTCATGCAATTCGCTCTCTTGCAGGCTCCTCCGCGTAGCTTGCCACAGCGATTCCGGTGCTGCGAGCGAGCGCGATCCCCGCGGTCAGCTTCGTTCAGCGATGCGTATCCGCGTCGATTAATGACGTCGGTTAATGATTCCGCTTGCATTCGCCAGATAAAGGTCTGTTTAAAGCAAGTAAGAGACGGAGAAGCGGAGAAATGACAGAGAAACTACCGGGACGCGGGCGTTCGGACGCCGAGAAAGTGGCGCTCATCTTCGCGGATGCACGCGCGGCGAGCAGGAGGAAGGTGCTCGCAGGAGCGGATACGCGAAGCGGAAGTGGTCGGTAATACTGTGCCTGGCTGCCGGCAATTACCGCGGACCCACACGGCCATCCCTATCAACTCGGCAACGCTCGCTCGCTTGCGCGCTCGCGCCAAGACTTCTCGCGTGTATTTAGCTCTGAAATCGCGCGCGCGGCCGCACGTGTGCATCGACAGCGTTCTTCACACTATTCCGCAGTGTGTACGTGTCCTTACGGCGCACGGTACCGTGTACGTGCGCGTACGCGCGCGCATATGTGTGTGCGGACGCAGCAGTCGGATGAAAAGAGAAAAAAGCGCGCCGCTTTCCTCCCCTCCCTCCTCCCACCTCCCTCCGGTCGCCCACCGACTGCTGGCGGTCGGCTCACCTTGATAATGCGAGATATCACGCGAGTACACGAGTGAACGCGTCCGTCCGTCCGTCCGTACGTGTGCCCGCGCACACCGCGGGCGGGAGGCGGAGAGGGCAGAGAGGGCGGAGGAGGCGAGGCGGGGGGGGGGCGGAGGGGAGGGACGAAAGGGAGGCCGGTGGGCATCCGTAACTAGACACTCGCCGCGAGTGCCTCCGCAGGCGCGATCACCGCGGTGAAATTAATTATCGCCGCGCGTCAGCGCCGCTCTATTTTTGAAAGCGATCCATCGACGTCTCGTTCGAGGATCGAGACGAGACTGCCTGTCGCGACTTTTCGTCGCGCGGATCATCCGCGAGGCTCTCTCGGTGCGCTCCTCAAGGCGCGCCGAGAAGGAGCGCGCGCGCACGCGAGCAGAGACCCTCTTCGTCTCCCGCTGGGAGGCTTTGCGGCATTCACCGGCGCGCTGATATTCGACTGCGGGCGAGAAAAGGAACGCCACGACGTCCGCGACGTCATTAGCGCGATCGGAGTCGGTTTCCGGGAGCGCACGCGCATACGTGCGTGCGAGCGCGTACGTGCGTACGCGTGCGCGTGCGTGCGTGCGTGCGTGAGTACGTATGCGTGCGCATATACGCGTATCGAGTTACGCGGGGATAAATTCGAAAAGGTCGATATTTTGAAATACCATCGCCAGGGGTTGACCAGGGGCTATTTTGAGTGTGCCGTACGTAGCCACGTAGAGCGACGAGGGGGACGGACGAGAACGGGCGGGGGAGTGAGGCGGAGGGGGGGTAGAGAGGTGGACGGCGGGGAGGGTGGTGGCGGGGGGAGGGGGGACGAGAGGGACAGGGAAAGGGAGCCTCAACACACCACCCGTCAATAATCCGCTGAATAAACTATCGTCCACCCGCCCACACGAGCAACCCACCCACCCGTCCACCACACAGCTCCACTCAAGCGCCACGTACAGCCGAGGCATATATCACATACACACGCGCGCGCGCCCATGCACATGCACGCACATGTACACGGGGGAAGGGGGAGTGCCTGCTGCGCGTGCCTGTATACGATCGTAGGCGCACTGTGCACGCATATACGGTACGGTACGTGCTAATATATGTACCGCAGAGACCCGTCTGAACGGACATACGTGAGCGCACGTGTGCGGTGACGGGAAACGGGGTGGTGAGGTCGGGGATAAGGGGGGAGGGGGGGGGGGAGGGAGGAGACCACCGTAAACTCGACCAGCGCGAGGTAGCCACGAGGAGGAGACGCGACGCGGCGATGGCTACGAACGCGCTGCGAGTCGTCGAACCCGATAACGAGACGAGACCGGAGAGACCCGATAATAGAAGGGTGGAGGAGGAGGAGGGGGGGGGAGGGAGAGTGAAAATGGACCGAGCCGGGAGCTTCAGCCGAGAATAAGCTTCTGCCGGGAAGGGATTGCAACCGCGAAATTGCAATTACGATCGACGTAACGTTGCGCGGTTAACGTTCTGCTCTGCTCGCTGAATGATTCATAAGGATCCAACGATTTCTGATCCAATTTCAACGACATCCGGGAAACTCGGGGAACCTACGCGTCTCGCGGTGCGTCATAGCGGGCGGGTGGGTGGTTTGCACGGCTGATTGCATTTTCGTTGGGAGCGACGTTCATTCGATCAAGCCGCTCCTTGTTCGGATTCGCGCGCCACTCGAGGCGACGCTGCCGAGTCACCTATATACGAAGAGCGCGATGTATTATTGACACCGCAACCCCCAATGTAGCCTGCCACCGCCAACCCTCTATGTGCGGCTCTCTTGTTCCGAACCGGACAGGTATATGCGCATGTACGCGCGCGCGCGCGCGCGCGCGAGTATCTACACGCGCATATACACGCATGCATGTATGCACATATGCATATATGTATATATGTGTATACGTATATATGCATATATGCATATATGCATGCATATACGCATATATATGTCCGTGGACGTTAGTACCGGGTGGCAAGCTGCGAACCGGCCGCCATGGCGAGTGCTTTTGCATCGCGCGCGCGAGCTGTCGGGACCAAACGGACAATGTCGCGTTAAAGCGCGGTCATCGCGCGGTCATCGCGACGTTTAGCGCGCGCGGCGCGCGCATCGATTTTCTTATCGGGACATCGCCCCGTCACCGCCACGGGAAAGAGAGTCCGACGCGGTCTTTCTCTCTCTCGCGCGCGCGCTTAAAAGTCGCACGAAAAAGAGCCGCCCTCCCGCCGCGCGCCCTTCGCGTCGACTCATAAATTCGTCGCGCGCTTCGTCGTACGATCGCGTGACCGCGCGCGGGGCGAGGAGAACCCGATCTCCTCTCCTCTCTTCGCTCGATCGCGGACGCCGAGGGCGTTCCAACCTCTGCGCTACGCCGGGACGTTAAATTGCGAATGCGCGACGATATCGTCTTCCCTGTCAATTACGGAGAGCTTGAGGTAGGTCCGATATTCGGGAGCTTCCTCCCTCTCCTTCCTCCCTACCCTCGCGCGATCTCGTGGCTAATTTGGCCGGATCGTCTCTCCGGTTACGTCGACTCGCACCTCGCTGCAACCGCGGGGTCTTACCTATGCGCATGAATAACGAAAATGCAACCGGGGGCCGGGTATAATTACCAGCGGAGCGTCGCATCCGGTCTCGATCGTCAATTCCCGGCGCGAATCCGGTCGAGCGGGGGTCGACTTGGATATTTTCAGGGGCAGATTTAATTACGCCGAGAGGAGAGTCGGACCGAGAAATAGTAGGTAGGTAAGGTAGGTAGGGAGGGTGGTAGGGAAGGCGAGGTAAGACCGACGCGGAGAGAACGTCGAGGAAGGACCGGGGAGGGACCCGGGGTGGGGGCCGGGGTGGCGGGAGGGTAAAAGGAGATGCCAGAGATCCCCGACTTCGTGACTATCTTTGGATCGGCTCCATCCTCCACCCTTAGCGACCAAGTACGTAGCTACCCACGTCGATTAGGTGGAATTAACTTCCAAAGTTGGTGCGCGCGCGCATTCGCAAGAGCCCTTCGCTTGGCCCAGGTCCGGGACCGCGGATTACCCGACGATAAACGAATTCGCCCGCCGTTAATTGACTCCGGCCCGGCTAATTCGCGAGTGAAACTTTTACGTCGCGCCCGCGAGGGTCGCGGGCGCGCTTGATTGGCAGCGCAGTGCGATGGCAGGAGGGAGGGAGGGAGGGAGGGAGGGAGGGAGGGAGGGAGGGCTGGTGCCAGCCATGAAATTTATAGGACCCCTGTCTGTGCCCCGGGATGCGCCGCCGGTTAAATGTTGGACGGAATACCTGAGAATAATTCCCGTCTCATCGCGTGAGCGGTTGACGCCGACTCAAAATTATCCGAACGACAAAGGGAGAGAGAGAGAGAGAGAGAGAGAGAGAGAGAGAGAGAGAGAGAGAGAGAGAGAGGCGGTTCTCTCCGCCGCTCCCTCTCACCCGCGGCGCGGCATTTACGAGCCTCGGATGGTAGCTCGCGGCAGGCGCAGTTCGAGAGAGCGCGCAACGGGCGCCAAGATGGAAAGGTCTCCTCCGCGTGCGCAATACGCAAACGTCCGAATGTCCTTTCGTCGTTGCGTCGTTCGGACGATCGTCCCCTCGCCCTCTCCACCCCTCCCCGACCCCATGAGGATTTCGGGTAGCGACATAATCCTCGCGCGATCGCTCGATCGCCGTCAGGCGTCGCGAAACGGACGACCGCAGATAATGGTACCTCATTTGATCTCATGTAACGAAGCGAAGAGGAGGAGAGAAGGCGGGAGAGATAGAGAGGGGGAGGGGGTGGGGAGGGGAACGGGTTCGCCGTATCATCTCGGGCACGTAATCGAAAGTCATCGTCGGTGATTCACAGACGTCGCGCGCCTTTGTCTCGAAAGTGCGGACAGCTTCGCTGAGCGTCAGCCAGGTACTGTTCCTTGAATTAGGTCCACGTATGCTTCAACGACGTACACGGCGGCACGTAACTCTTCCAACGCAACGTTAAATTTCTTTCTGGTCTCGGATAATGATTGCTCGAGTCTGGTCAGAAAGATCTCGTTTCGACAATTTCCAATATAATAGACACACGGGTCCGCGACCGGTGCGCCACTTTCCCGGTCGCCACTTTGGGCCGACTCACAAAGGAGGATCCTTTGGGAGGGAGGGGGGGGGGCGGGGGGRGGRGGGGAGGCCTCCTGCCCTTTCCGTGCTTTCTAAAAATCTCAGCAGACTTACGGACGACACCGCTGACGTTAAGAAGCACGGCCGTTAAGTCATCCGGCATGCTGTCGGCGACATTAAAATCTGCCAGCACGCCGATAGCTCGAGTCTTCTGACGTCAAGGCGTGACACGACCGCGGCGAATCGCGTCGTCAGGCCAGATCGATCGGAAGCAGAAGCCGAAAGCGGACCGGATAGAGATCGTAAAGCGGCCGGCATTATCGGGCGACACCGGATTCAAATCGTCCCGACCCGCAGCGCGGAGTCGTTTGCGGGTTAAGCGAAATCGCGAAAGTACGTAATCGCACGCATAACGGAGGTGGCCTCCCTCCCCTCCGGACGTGCCCGCTCACGCACCGACACCATGCGCACACTCGCGCACCGCCGGGAGAGCACCGCAACGATAAAAAGCGCACGAGCGCATCCGCGGCTCCTTCTCCTTTTTTATCGTTGCCTCTCTCCCTCTCCCTCTCCCTCTCTCTCTCTCTCTCTCTCTCTCCCTCTCTCCCTCTCTCCGGCTATCATCCGTCTCCCCGCCCCCCACCTCACTCCGCCTTCCTCCCTCCCTCCCTCCTCACTCCCTCMCTCTCTCTCTCTCGCTCTCTCGCGCGCGCTCCCCCCTCCTCATGCCTTTTTCTCTCGCCTCTCGTCGATCGTGCGCGAAGAGCCGCGCGTACGTATACGTACACGCGCGCACGGGCGCGCTCTCGCGCGCACCGCTTCGCGCGCGGGCATGCGTCCGCGTGCATGCGACGGATGCAAAAAGAGTGGAGAATACGTTGCATGCGCGAACGAACGTCGCGGACGACGGCGGTGTACCTTGACACGGATGGCTCCCTGAATCAGCCGGCGGCTAGCAACAAACATCACCTCCTCGCGCGCTATCAACGCACGCCTACCGCCCAACACGCGCGCTCGCGCGCTCGCACTCGGCTAAAGCGGTTGACGAACGGCCGGCGACGTCGATAAGCCCATCATCAGAGTGGCCGTGCTGCCGACGACTTGGTAGGAAATTCCATTTCCTCCGATTCGTGTCGCGGTACGTGATTCCCGGTTGGCCGGCGGCTCGGCTGGAAGCGAGACAGACAGAGAGAGAGAGAGAGAGAGAGAGAGAGAGAGAGAGAGAGAGAGAGAGAGAGAGAGAGAGAGAGAGAGAGRGAGAGGGAGAAGGAGAGAACAATCCTGGACTGCTCGGCTCCGCGCGATTTGACGACGCGGTACCAGGTGCCCAACAGCGCTCGTCAGCCGCTAATCCGACAATCGAATATCGTTTCCGTGAGGCCCCCCGCGCGAATGCCTTCCTCCTCCTCGGCGTCCTCCTCCTGTCGCGTCATTTCTTCCGATCTGGAGTAACGCGATCGGGACTAATTTTCATGAAGGATTTTCCTGATAAGCCTGATAATGATCGAGAGTTGGACAACGCAGTTGGACATGGGACGCCATGCGATTGGAAGGTTGACGCCAAGGGGGAATAAATTACGAATACACCGATATACATCGAATATACTCGATCGGGACCTCGAGGATGACGGACAAATTGGACGCCGCGGCGGACGAACGAATCGATGCACGGGAAACGACAGCGTGCCAACCCCGAAGAAGGACTCCGACGAGTCTCGTGATCCCGCATCGACACCGAGATCAGCGTGCGTGCCACTTTAATTGGAAATCGCCGGCGATTACGACGCGATGCGGCGTGCAAGTCTCGCGCATCTCGATGCACACCTCCATAATCCAACTCGATAATACGACTCGAGCTCCACCCCGCCCCGCGGGGAGCTATCCGTGGGGAGTAATAAAACTCGGCGGTTTAAAGGGAACGAAAGTTTGGCAAAGGCCAACCGTCGGCCGTGTAAATTCGCCGTAATTTTATCGACCGCCCGCACATAAATATTTTCCGTTGTACCGTGCTCCTCTCCTCTCCTCTCCTCTCCTCTCCTCTCCGTTTCTCCCTATCGCGCCACCTCCTCCCCCCCCCCCCGACCCTGCCCCTGCCCCCTTCGCCGACTCCGCTATCCGGCTGTGCCGCGTCGTTTCGGGGTCGGTAATATCGGACTGTGTGTTCTCCGCGAAGGAAAAGATAAAAATAACCGCGCACAAAGAAAGCACAGCGGTCGTGCAGCGGTCGCAGGGGTGGATATACGGCGATCTCGGAATACGAGCGGGAGAAAAACTTCTGGGGACCGGGGCGGGGAAGACGAGGAGGAAGAACGTGGGGGCGTGGCCCCGAACCGAGTGCATTATCGCGGAATGCACTTTTGGAACACATCGCGCACAGTTTTCGGGGTAATGCCTCGCGTCTCGCGCCCCGAGAGAAAGAGCACCGACGACGGTACAACGAGGGGTACGGCGGGAGGGTCGATGGCTCTCGAAAGGAACGACCGGGCGGACGGACATTAAGGGGAGAAGGATGCGACCTCGTATTTTACGCGATATTTAATATGGAACACGGCGGCGGCTGCGCGCGAACAAAATTGTCCCGCAAGAATTTATCGGCGATCGAACAACCAGGGAACCTGGGACGGGGACGGGGACGGGGACGGGGGGAGGAGGTAGGGTGTGGCGGGGTCTGCGGCTGGGGTTTGGGGACGAACAGGCGGGACCTGAATTTTTTCCGGACACCCCGCCCGAGGAGCTTAAGTTTCCTCGGTTCTCCAGCGCGGTGTTTCGATGGACTCGCGCGCGCACGCACGAGTACGTATAACGGGAGGAGGATGGGGGGATGGGGGGAGGATGGCCGGGGGAGGGACGGGCCGGCAGGTTTCAGAAAACGTGCACAAAATGCGCCGCGACGGATTCGACGGAGGGACCCCGGGGGCCAGCTATATTTGGAACACGCTCTACGGCGGACCGCAGGCAGACGGCCTTAAGAGCGGGGTGAGGTGGACTTGCTACCTACCGTAGCCGGGGTAGTTGGAAACGGGGTAAGAGAAGAGCCAGTTCTCCTCCTTGCCTTTTATATTCTCCCTCTCTCTCTCTCTCTCTCTCTCTCTCTCTCTCTCTCTCTCTCTCTCTCTCTCTCTCTCTCTCTCTCTCTCGCTCGCTCGCTCGCTCGCTCGCTCCGTCCCGCTATCCCGCGCTCGTAACACACGCACGCTTATTCTTCCTTCCTCTCTCTTCGTCTCTCTTGCTTTTTCGCTCTCGCTATCTCCTCGTTTCTCTTTCCTTTTCAGCTTGATATAGCGAATGAGCGTACCGGCGCACCCTTATTGTCGGTTCCAGGCACCAGCATACCTGATCTTATGGGAAATCCATACTGGCCCTTCACCTCGGTGGGAATACGAGGGTCCGCCTCGCACCCTTCGACAAACCCGTCGTCCTCTTCCCCCTAACCCTTCTCCCCCCAGCTCGCTAGCCGAGAACGACACCATGGTACGAAGCCTGTCGCCCTCCCTCCCTCTCTCTCTCTCTCTCTCTCTCTCTCTCTCTCTCTCTCTCTCTCTCTCTCTCTCTCTCTCTCTCTTTTGCCACCCGCTTCTTTCCAATTCCGATCGAGGTGCTCGCAGCGAGACTGCACGATCGTGCTGGAACAACCATAACGAGAACGTGCTCCCGATGCAAAAAGCGCGGCGCCATCCTGCCTTCCGCGTTACGTCGGCGTTACACGCCGTGTAACGACGCCGTCGCGATTAAAGCGGCAGCCGGCGACTCGGATCTCTATATTTTCCCTTCTTCGCGACCACTTCCGGGACGGAGACACTACCCTCCGCCCGATGCGCGACGTGTCGCGAGATTAAAGGGGCGTGATACGGTTCTTCAATCGAAAACAGATTTAGGCGCTTCTCCCTTTGGGTTTCAATTCCGATGCGAAGAAGGAGAGAGAGAGAGAGAGAGGGGGGGGAGGAAGAGTTCCAAATCCGGCTAAATCCGGATTGACATTCGGCGCGATCGGACTTACGATGCGTCACCGAACGAAATACACGCGACGGACGAGTCTCCGGTAAACATGCCGGCACTGATGTAATTTAGCCGGCCGTGTCAACGCACACTTGAATTAATTGCAAAGAGACCGGGACGCGTATCGGGACAAATACGTGCCCCGGAACGGCGGCAAAACGCCGGAACCGCCTTCGTAATTGGTAATTACCTCCGTCGGTTTTGATGACGATTTATTATAAAGCCCGCGTAATTGCGACACAACTGTGCGTAATGTGAAAACACAATTTCGCATTTCCGCGGCGTGTCGTTATTCGTCGATCACGCGGCGACGTTAATTTCATTCGCGCGTATGCGCGCCCGTCGTTGAAAACACCGGCAGCGCCAGCTCACCTCGCGAGAGCCTTCTCCCGCCCGCTCCCTCCCCGCGCGCCACCCCCGTTCCTTTTCACGAAGGAACGAACGCGATTAGCACCGCCGATTAGCGGCGATCGGCGCTGTCGGCGCGAGAGGATCGCGCCCCGCTCGGCGGGACGGAAGGTCGACGGAAGGTTGACCGCCTGCTATCGATCTATCGGAATCGAACGTAAGGGCGATCGCTCATCCGCGCCGCCGATCGGCGGGATTACCG
>JAHMML010000008.1:87109-150801 GCA_020341155.1 Eciton burchellii | reverse complement strand
CCTCCCCCCCCCCTCCCGACCGTCGCGATTTAACGAGACGACCGAATATCCAGCGTCCCGCGCGCGGGACGGTCTTTATTCGGTCCCTCAGCGCGACGAAGGGCGCGATCCGTCGCGCTTCACGATTCACCACGCCGATCCATCCGATGACGCATTACAGCAACGTGTACCGTTCCAGATTCCCAGCGCGCATTTCAGATCCCCCCTCCCTCCCTCCCTCGTCCCCCTCCCCCTCCTCTACCTTCCTCTACCTCGCTGTCGCCGTGCGCTGAATGGCGCTCGTTCGCGAGCGTTTATTAATGCGCGACGCGGGAGGGGGGGTAGGGGTAGGGGGGGTGGCACGATTCGATAAATAAAATGCACAATACGAGGCAAGATCTTACGGGCGCGCGACGTCGCTGCTCGCAGTAGCTAGGATCCTCTCGATTAATAAAGGATTTTTATTACGCGCGAGGGATCATCGATTGCTCGAGAATTAAGAGAATGAGAGGGGAGCGTGCGCGAGGAAGGAATATAATTCGGATGGTGTCATCGAGAGAGAGAGAGAGAGAGAGAGAGAGAGAGAGAGAGAGAGAGAGAAAGAGAAATAGAGAGCAATTTACACCGCGCCGGGCACGTCGATCGATAAATTAACGAGATAGACGTGTCCGATAGACGTGCACGCGTTTTTATCGGGCCCGCATGTCGCGGAATCGCGTTTCGATCGCGGCGGTTTATATTATAGACGTGCATTCGTCGAAAATTGTTAAGAGGCACGCTACCGTTGTAAATTCGCTCGAACGGCGGACACTCTCGCCCCTCCCATCCGTCGATTTTGCCCTTATCGGCCGATAAACGTGCCGATTTTTGATCGCGCTCGCGATACCAACCAAGATTAACGGCCAGGAAGGATGACGCGGATGTTCCGCGAGCCGTTTAACACCTCGGTGCTTCTTTGTGCCATCGTTATCAGCACTTTCGTCGAATACCACTCAATTGGCACTCTCCCGTGAGCGCGCGCCGTTTCGCTTTAACGCAAACGTAACGGTAAACCGTACGCTTATTTACGAATAATAAGCGGAACGTATCGCGTTATGACGATAGTAAAGACCTCTCCTTCTTTCTCTCTCTCGCTCTCTCTTTCTCTCTCTCTCTCTCTCTCTCTCTCTCTCTCTCGCTGTCTCTCTCTTTCTCCCTCGGTCGCCTTTGAATTCTCATCGATCGTCCTCGTATCGATCTGATATCGCGCCGTGAACGCGAATGCTATCGCGCTCCAAATTACCGCGTGGATCATTAAATGATCTCTGCGATCGTTTAGTCGCCGATCGCGCGGCGCAGCGGTAAAACCAATGGTGTATCTCCGACCGAAGTGCAGATCGCGGCGACGTAAAGCTTCCGACAGTTAATTGAAGGCAGTGGCGGCGCGAGCACGTGCGCGAATCTGGAGCGCCCCTTCCTCTCCCCGCACCCCCCGGCGACCCGCCGTCCCGCCGCGGATGCCGGCCATCCGGGGATTATCTTTCGCGGGCAGATACCGCCGCTCTAATCTGGCGCGTTTGCTGTGACCGAGGAGAAAAAAAGTCACGAGATAAGTCGCGATCCGCCGAGCGAGCGAGCTCGTCATTGAGCGAGCGAGCGAATTGCGCGATCCGCGCCGGACGTGTGTCATCGTGGTTCACGCGATCATCATCATTCGCCGATGCTGGCCGGCGTTGTCGGGCGAATGGAAATTATTCGATGCCGACGCCGAGCTTAAAGGGACGATCGGTGACCTCCTTTGGGCGCGCGCGTTAATGCCACCCCTCCCGCGCGCTTCATTCCGCTGTGATGGAGGTGCGATTCGCGCGGAACATTCGAGTTTCGTGATCGGCTTTGCCGAGTTAAAGAGGGAGATCCCGTCGTGCCGCGCTCGGTCTCTGTCTGCCGCGTGACGAACGGCCGACGATCAGTCCCGAAACATCGGACTTTAATCTCGCGTCGTCCGGAACGGATTTTCAAGGGATGAGGCGGAAGTCGGTCTCTGTTGCTAGGTTCTTCGGGCCGATCACGGACGAACGAGGCGACCAGTCCACTCGACGAAACGGGACTCTCTCTCTCTCTCTCTCTCTCTCTCTCTCTCTCTCTCTCTCTCTCTCTTCCTCGCGCACTGGAAGAGCGACGCCGCAAACGGCGGTTCCACATCACAGGAAATCATCCGTCGTATCGCACGCAAGTATAATTAGGCGAGCGCGCCCGGCTGATATGAAAGTCAGTAGGGCGGGGGGGAAAGGGAGGGCGAATGGCGACAGTAGTGAAAACGAGCGTCGCGACGCAAGCTGCGAAGCAGGGATTCGGCGGCGCCCGTAAGTCGGTCTCGCATGGCGCGCGCGCGCGCGCGCACGAGCGCGAACACGTTTCATCGTCGCCGGCGCGCGGGATTTACACAACTCTTTCAATTAAAACTTTCCCGCAGTTTATCTTTACGCGCGCTTCGCGGGAGGAAAAAAAAATGGGTGGCAGAAAAAAAGATGAAAAGGGGAGAGGAAAATTAGGTTCCGCGCGCGTTCCGTGGCGAGATCCGCGAGCGAGCGCCCCTCGAAACCCCGCGACCCGGGAGAGGTAGAGAAAAATTCGTCGCGTCTTTCGTCCCCTCCCGCCCGGCACCGGGCTTGACCCCACCGTTGCTATGCCGCCCCCTCGGGCAATCCTTCCGCCCGCCGCATGGGGTTCGTTCCTAACCCTAATAAAAGAAAAAAAAAAGTCAGCGTGATCCAAGGTTAACGCGAAAATGAGGGTATCCCCTCGGCTACCTGAGCGGTACCAGTCCCTCTATCCTCCCTCCCTAACGTCCCTCTCAACGTTCTGCGCAATACGAAGGTCCTCGATCCTTAACCGTTTTCTTTCCCCTGCCTCTTCCTTCCTCTGGAAAGAATCCGATATTCTATCTCGATGACGATATTCTATCACAATGACTTGAGAGTTTTCTGTTCTCGAAGATATTATATAAGGTGTCAGCAGCCGGAAATCGGCCTTTGATTTTCCGAAACGTCCGACTCGGGACGGCGTTAACGGACAAACGGTAAAGCGGACGCATCACGTGGCGGACACGGATGCGCGCGCCCGCGCGCGCGCATGCATGCACGCACGCCAGTGTGTATACGCGTATATACGTATAATATACATTGCGGTACTCACCTTGTGGTGCTGCATGATGGCAGTGGCCTTTCGCTTGGCGGACATATTCAGTTTGCCGGAGTGCCTTCTCTGCTCCCCCTGCGCGCGGAGCGGGAAATATCTGCCTCGGCGGTCTCTATCCGCCCGTCCGTCCCTGTCTCCTCCTCTGTCTTCTCCCTGTGTCGTCACCGCTCTCCCGTCTCTGTTTTCCTCTCCTACTGACGAGCCATAGGCGTCCACCCGAGGGCACGGCGACGATCACGCGAAAGCGGCAAAAAGTGCAGGGGTGACGGCGACAGGGGATACTCCGCCTCCCCTTTCCCCCCCTCTCTCTCTCTCTCTCTCTCTCTCTATCTCTCTTTCCTGTCTTCTGTCCTTTTTCGTCGGCCGTCTGTTAGACGACGTCTGCCCGATGCGTAGAACGCTCTCGTGTGAATAAGCCGCGAAGCCGGACTTCCCCACAAACCGTCGTGTTGCCTTCCGTTTCCTTCTCTGTCCTATTCTCCTCTCTCTCTCTCTCTCGCTATCTACCTGTCCGTCTATCTGTCTATCTATCTCGTTGTGTACTTCCCTCCTTGCATGTGCGTTTCTTTTTCTCCGTTAGTGCGCCGCGCGCACACACAGCACACACACATATATTTATATTTATATATATATATATATATATATATATACACACGCGCGCGCGCGCGCACGATTTTCACTTGGTCCTACGTGACAGAGTTGACGAACTTTGAGCTGTCACCCCCGCGCACACTACACGGCACAACGGCGCCGCCACGAAAGTTCCACGATAAAAGCCCTCCCCCCGCGCAGTTAGCCGTTGCGGTAGCAGGTGTCAGCGCCGCGCGAAATTAAAACGCGGCCGCGCGCTCGCCGGGACGACGGCGTGGCGAGCGAGTACCTCCTCCGGATGACTCGGCGGCGAGAAAAGTCTGTCCTTGCTTTCGCGGTCTCTTTGTCCTTTTTCCCCGCGTCCTCGCGTCACGGCCGTCGATACGCGCGCGCTCTCCCTCAGCTGTCTTCGCCACTGTCTCGCTCCCTCCTGCGCGATCCTTACGTCACGAGGCGATAAGCGCGCACAATGTAGCCCCGCGGAGCCCGTCAAGCGAGCGAAACGGTATCGCGATCAGCTGATCCGTCCGATCCTTGGATCATTCCGCTCGAGCGCTCGACTTGGCCGACCTTCCGCGATTTGGATCGACAGGTGAGTCGAGCAACCGATGTTGCTTCCGGTCACGAACGAAAAACGCAGAGAAAAACAGCCTCCCTTTCTCTCTCTCCTCCGAAAAGACCCTCGTGCGCGTCACGTCGTCGTGGAGGTTCTCGCCCAGGACGAGATCGGTCCGCCGTGCGTCAACGATCCTTCCAAGCTCGATCGAAGAGAACGATGAACCGCGGAAGTTATTTCCTTCCCCCGCGACCCGCACGCTGCTGCTTCTGCACCTACCGCCCCGCTGAATCGTCGATCCAGGAACTCGGCTGCTGCGCACGGTCTTCGTCGGCTGCGTTTACACGCCGTGTAGGCCCTGTATGATGCCGTAGTGTCACAGCGAGAGATCAGAGAGAACCGCGCTCGTCGATGGGATCACAGAACATCCTCACATCACGAGCGCTCACGGCGAACTGGCGACTGGCGACGCGACGACGACCTCCTCTCCTCCTCGCACCGCCGCGCCGCCGCCGCCTCCACGCCTCACCGGATCCCCCTACCCCTTGCGGCGTCACGCGCGCTGTCTCCTTCTCTTCCGGGCTCCCTCTCTCGCCTTCTCTCTCGTCGGTGTCCTCACTGCCTCACCCCAGGCCCCACGAGAGCCTCACACTACTACCACACTTCACCCATACCCCACTCCCTCTCACTCGCCGTCAACCCAATCCCCCTCCCCTCTCCCTCCGACGACCTCTCCCTACCTTCCGCCGGTACCTCCCGCTGTCCCGCTGTGCCCCCTCGCCCACGTTCTCGGACGACCCGCACCGCTCTCTCGCCGCCCCGGCGGCCCTCTTCGAGCGCGTCAACCCCCCCCTTTCGCCCCCCCGGGTTCCCACCCGAACTCCCCCTCCCCCCCGCCCTTCCCCCTACCCACGCCGTGGCCGTCTCTTTTCCCATCTCTCGTCCCCCTTTCGCTCTCTCGCTCTCTGTCTCTATCTCTGTTTCGTTCCCGCTCCTCTCGTCCCGGCGCCCTCGTCGGCTCCCCCTCGACCCTCGACCCTCCCCACCGAGGTTCGATGCGGTGGTGGCGGCGGCGGCGGTGGCGGCGGCGGCGGCGGCGGCGGCGGCGGCGGCGGCGGCGGTGGCGGCGGTGGCGGCGGCGGCGGCGGCGGCAGCGGCGGCGGCGGCGGCGGCGGCGGCGGCGGTAAGGTAGGGTCTGTCACCGTCAGAACATCGAGGGGGCCGCTGGACGAGTAACTCCAGGGGAAAGCGGCGGGGGCGGAGGGGGTAGATTCAAAGGGGCGTAAGGGGCCGCTGTCGGGCATCCGCTGGCACGCGGGGAGCGGGAGGGGTTGAGGGAACGGGCGGCAGGGACCTTTCCGGACGGTGAGAGGGCAAAGCGACGGGGGTGTCGAGGGGGGGTGGGGAGGACGGGGGTTAGTACAGCGTACAGCGCGAGGGGCCAAGGGGCGCCAGCGCTCATCGGCCAAAGGGGCTTCCACGGGTGTGTTAGGCTTGTGCTTAGAAGGGTATGTGCCCACCGCTTTGCTCCTCCGACGTACATGTGCGCACTGCTACGTGGATGTATCTACGGAACTCTCTCTCTCTCTCTCTCTCTCTCTCTCTCTCTCTCTCTCTCTCTCTCTCTCTCTCTCTCTCTCCTTTTAGCATTCTCTTTCTCACACTCTCGTTCCCACTTCGGTCGACCTTCGTCTATTCGTTGTCGAGTGTGTTGCGTTCTACCTATACCGTTCTCTGTGCGTTCTCTCTCTTTTTCTCTAGAATGTCCATTCTTCTCGCTATATCCATCTCCCTCCGTCTCCGCTGTCCCTGGTCATCTCCTCTACGTGTCGGACTCTGTCCTCTGCACCATACCGTCAGTGTGCCACTACCGGCGATACGTAACGTCGCTGCAGCTTTGCCGCGGTACTTGGGAGATGCAAGTTACGTGCGGTACATCCGACGAGAGCGAGCGGGTCCCTCTCGCTTCTGCCAACTCTCTCGCTAGCCTGCCTGCTTGCCTGCCTGCCTGCCTGCTTGCCTGGCTGCCTGCCTGCGTGCGTGCGACCTGGTCGAAAGAGCATGCCGGACGGGTTTGCTCTTGGTCGATGTGTGCATTTTTAAGGGGAGGAGCTCCTCTTCGTTTAAATCTCCCGTATTATTAACTCGTAGCCGCCATTCTCCCCGTCGTCCTCCTCTCGGCTATGCCACCGGCCTGAGCTAATGCCGATGTCAACGATCTAAGCGTAAATAACAGTGGTCCAGCGGCGACGCGGTGTCCATCCTTCCGCGCGTAAACCGAGCAGTCGGTTGAGCCTGATTGAGCCCGTCGGTTATTTATTATTGTTGAGTCCAGCTTGCGGCGCGACGCGATCCGCCAGCATCCGGGCGTGGATCGCCATCGTGGACATTGACCGATATTTGCGCGGCGCGTTCGCTCAAGATGGATAGGCGCTAGCCGCACGATAATGATAACGCGCGACGATGAGATCGATTTTCAAGTACGCGCTTCTTCGCGCCTTTTATTCTTATTCCTTTCCTCTCGCTCGAGTATCTATTCGCCTGTGAGCGCCGTTAATGACTGGCCTGCTACCGTCGTACCAGGCCAAATTAATACTCTGTTTACAGGCCGGCGCAGACGCGCGGGGACCGATAATTATAATATCGCGGCCGGAACGAGTCCTAGACGCGTTCTCTCGCCGCCATCTTTACGTAATTACGGTTTCATGGTTGGTCGGCTCGAACCGCGCGCGATATCGTTAAAAATCTAAACCAGGCGAACCGGGATCAGCGAGCAAGGGCGAGTGACCCCCTCCCCCCCCCGCCCCCCTCATACGTCCTTGTGTCGCGGGGTAACACTCGCGACCGAACGCGACCGACGTCTTTACGGCGAGACGTGAAGGGATCCCCATGAACTTGTGAGACTTCGCTGATTCGGCCGAAATGAGATCACGATCTTGTCCTCGCCGTAAACCCGGTGCCCGACGTCGGCCAGTCAGTCAATCGCATGCACCGGCATCTTATCGGGTCAGGTACGTGCGAAGAGATCCGCGGAAGATCCGCAAAGTCGCCGTTCGGCGACAACCTTGATGTTTCAAACGCACGGCGGAATCCTGCGCTCTCGTGGATTCGTTCAAACACAGTGACGGGAAAATTGTGCGCGATCATCGTGCGGATTCGACAGTGGCGTGACAAAATCAATTGAGATTGATCGCGACCGCATTGAGACACGTTGCGGATCGTGAAATTACTGATTAAATGTTTCACTCGCGATGACTGATCTATCCGAGAACGTTCCGAGGGACGTCGGAAGATCGCATCCGAGATCCTCCGCGAGGTCTGCGAGGGCGATCGAGGGGCGGGGGGGGGGGGGGGGGGGTCCCGGTATTTCGAAGGAAGCCGTGTCCAAGCCGGGACCAACGGCAACGCGCGACAAAGCGACAAATGCCGAACGCTCGTGACCCCGCACGAGCGACCTCGTAAAAGACGATGCAGAATAGTCTTAGGGGAAGCGGCTAAGATATCGGGCCGGCATTATAAAATACTTTTTCTCCCGACTTTACGACGGTTATAACCAGCGCACGGATGTCCTCGGGGCTCCACCTGTCTGCTCGACTTCGCTCAAAAAGGCGATCTTTTTATTGGCCGGCCCGTACTTTATTTACGATGTCTTCCGCGCGACCGTTTCGCCCCCTCCTCTGGCCCCGGCTCTTTCTTCTTCGGGAAAATGAGGGAAGCTCCAGCCGGGATGAAGCATGAACTCGCCGGGATTAATAACGTTTTCAACAATACCGTATGGAATGCACACGATAAATAAATGAATGGATTGAACGCACGCGCGCGTGGACACGGCCAAGCTTTCGCGCCGGCATCGCCGACAAAGGAAGTCACCGGTTTGTCAATTGAAAAGTCGAAAGCGTAGGAAGAAAAAGCGCGAGCACCCCCCGTCCATGCCCCGTCAGGGCCTTAAGGGGATTATTTCTAATTCCTTCACGTCGATGGGGCGAACGTTTACCCCCTTATCGCGTGACAGCCTGCGAGATAACGATCTAAGCAACAGTTTGCTTCGACGGGAGCGGAAAACTTCGTGGGACACCGGAAGCGTAAAAAAGCTTAAAACTTTCCGACGAAGGCGCGACCGTTTCGATTCAATCCGACGCGAGCTGATCCGCGCATTACGGTACAGATATTCGTAATCGCTTCGTTATCGTTACCATCTCCATTATCGCTACTTCCATCGTCTTTATGTCGTTTCTTCTCGTCGCTTCTTCTCGCTCCATTGAAAGAATATCGCGTATGGGTTTTTGCGTACAACGCGGCCGTTAATTTCACGTCACCTTCCTCGGTAAACCTTCCATGGCGTGTTGGGACATCGTCTCGTCTCCCTTAGCGGGTTGCGGTGAGGTCGCGTTATCGATTTCATCAGGTTTATCCCATTTAGCTGTATATCTCGCCGAGCCTCGTTAGCGTTTGCGTCCTTTTGTTTGCGTGGGAATTAATTGTCCCGCCTAACATCGGAATTATAGAGTCTTGGCGTTTAGCGTAAAGTATGCGGCGTGACGACCACCCGAGCCGCGGAAGGAAACGACAGAGAAAAGGAGAAGTACGAAGAGAGCTCCTCTCTACCTGCGTGCATGCACATGTTCACCGGGTGCGTCATCTACGCGAACAAAGTCCACTTCGGCATTAGACACCCTTGGTTTCTGAAACCTCGGGCAATAGTAGTCCCCTACCTTCTACTCTTTGCCGGGAAACCCCTATGGATCTCTCTAACCGAGCCACCCTCCCTCTCCCTCGTAACAAGACCCTTTCTATCCCTCCTCCTCGGCTACCCTCCGCCTCGCTCCTCGGCCTCCCACAACGCCTTCGCTACCTTCACCCTAACCCTGCGTCTCCCTCTCTCCCTCCCGCCCTCTGCCTCGCCCTCTCTCTCTCTCTCTCTCTCTCTCTCTCTCTCTCTCTCTCTCTCTCTCTGTCTCTTCCTCTCTTCCTCTCTCTCCCTTTCCCGTTCGGTTCGCTCTCTCCTCCGCTTGTGTTTCTCCGTTCCCTAGAGCAGCCCCTGGCTTGCCTGCCGGTTTTTCTCCTCCCCGCCTCCCGCTCTGCCCCGACGTTGCCGTCGTTCCTCACCGTTGGCAGTCGCCCTCGTCCCGTCGGTACCCTACCAACCCGCCCGCCCCCGCTCCCCCTGTCTTCTCCCGTCCCCACGTCCGTTCCCGCGTACCCGCACACCCTCCACAAAAAACCCAAGTCCAGTGTGGGCGCGATGGGGGGTTTCTCCCTTCGCCTCCTTTTACCCTCTTCCCATCATTCCTCCTTTACCTCTCCCTTAACCTTTTCTCGTCCCTTTTCCCGTCCCTTTCCCCGGCCGCACTCCCCCCCCCCCCCCCCCCCGTGCGGCCCGCGCTGCTCGCGTCTCTCTCCTTGCCTCTCTCTTCTGCCATCGGCGCTGCCCGCTTCCGTCCCTCTCGCGTGCCCCGTCTCATCGCGCTATATCTTCGCCTCGGCTGTTCGTTCCCGAGTCTGTCTCGCTCCGTCTCGCTCGCACCTGAGGGCCACCTCTCTCACTCGGTCCCGCTCGCAAGCGCTAGTGACTCTCAACCGTCGTCGAACGCGGATGACTCTCTCTCCGCCATGGCTGCCTCGTGTTTTTCGTGGAATCGGAAAAGTCCGATTCTCCCGGCCGTTATGGCGTTCGCCTCGATCTTCCCGCGACTTCCTTTCGCGCGAGTCGCGCGGCGCGGCCGCTTTTTAATCTCGTCCTCGTTCCACCATTCGAATCCATCATTTCTGTACGAGTCGCGCGCGTCTCCACGTGCTTCACATTCCTCGCATTCTTCTCTCGTGTGCTCTTTGTTCCGCTTGCGTGCCGCGCAATAACACGATTGATTCCGACAGCGAGGGCTATATCGCGAAAGATAATATTGCCCGTGCAAAGCTGCATAATCGTGTTTACATATCGTGCGCAGGTGACCCGCCGGCAGCGGGTCGCGAGCGACTCCACGTGGCCCGTCTCGCTCGCGCTCTGCGCGCGTCCCTCGCTCGACGCTGAGTAATCCGGAATCGTGCGCCGCGATGCGCCCGCCGATGGCCCGAAATTGCAGATTGCCCGCGTACTCCGGTAGTTCCGCTGCCTCACTTGGCGCGAATCCCCGCCGCGCTTGTCGATAATATTCGTAACGGGATATACCGGTACGGGATATGCGGCGCCGACTAAACATATCGCGCGCCGCGCTGTACCGTTAAGACGCGCGCGCGGGATGCAATCGGGCGCAATCCCATTACGGCCGCGTGGCCGGAAACGCGAGCGCGCCTAGGATCAGTAGCCCGAGGCGGGGAGAAGGAGACGGGACGGGAGGATGGAGGTCGCGGGAGAAAAAGGAGTTACCGCCACTGCTCCGGAAACTCGCCCCCGAGTTCGCGGACTCGCGATCGTGCGCCTGCGCGCACGCTCGCCGGCCGTCGCGGGAATCCGCGAAACGCGCGGGTCGGTGTATCCCMCCCCCCCCCCACCTCCCCCCCGACCAATTTACGGCAGGCTTTTTCCCCGAAGCGCGATGCGAATGTATAACGCGACAAAAATTCGCCGCTACGCGCGCATCACCGGAAGCACGCGGCCAGTAGTCCCGCGTGGTCGGCGTTGATTGGCGCAGCGCGGATCTCTCGGTGTGTCTACGTGATGTTCTCGGTACGCCCACGGTACATCGAGCCGACCGAATTTACGGGTGACACACGAGCCACCCCTGGACGCGCGTGGAGGGCGCGCACGGCGAGATCAAGCCGCTCGAGTTACGGGCGAGAAAAAAGTGCCGGCAACGAGATATTCCTCCGGCACGGCCGGCGCGCATAATGGGCAGCCCGGGGAGGGAAGCACAGAGGGGCGAAGGAGCAGGAGATGGAAGAGGGGGAGAAAGGGAGAGTCGCTGTTATCAAGTATTTTCGCAGGCGCAGGTTCATATCTCGCCTTACGCACGCCCGATCGCTTAATGGTGTTTCTCTGTAGAAGTGCTCTTCCGAGTGCCTCACTTCCGCTCCCGTCGCGTCCAAGCGCGTATAATGCGGCCACCGAGTGTGCCACGTGACGATTAATCGATACTATCGGAGAGCTAGGACCCTGGCGATGCGTTATCCGCAAAGTATCCCACCGGAACTGCCCAACGGGGCCACCGAACATCGCCTTGGCGTTCCGCTGGTCGCTGGTCGCGCAAAATGGAATATCCGCGCTCGCGCGATCGAAGTTTCTCGGCCGAGGCCGAGAAACGGGCCGCCGGAAACGCGCTGTCCCGCTTCGTTCCCCTGGAGCCGCGCTCCAGTACGCGTAATCCGCGAACAGAAGCAGCGCTTCGGACCTGTCCGTCAAACCAGCACGAGCGGATCCAATCGGACCTTTAGCGGACGTTCAATGCGGACGAGCGAGTGCGAGAGGAGCGAGAGTCAGGCCTCTCCGCGCCGTTCGCGATATCGAGCTTCCGGTATCGGGTACCAAGGCGGAGGTACTCGCGCATTCCGCGTCACCTGCCGGAGTTAGCGTCACTCTCTCGTCCAATTACGAAGTCCGGAAGAAGCGCGGCCTCTTCTCTACCTCTTCCTCCCGTCTCCCGTCCTCCGTCTCCACCCCCTCCCTTCCCCTCTCCCTCCCCCGTGCGATAATCCGGCGATGCGAGGGCGACCCGCGGAGGAAACTCGGCGAACCGCGCGACGCGCGGGCGCGCGGGGGAGGCGAGGCGAGGCCGTCATCTCGCGGCGAAGTTTTCCAGGCGCGAGATTTCCAGAGAGAGGCGAAGGCGACACGGTCGCCACTCTCGTCGGCACGCACCTTCCCCGGGCCCTTATGTACCACGACGTACATCGACCGCGAGAGCGGGGCAGGACGGCAGGACGGGGCAGAGGCGAGAGAGAGAGTCGCGCGAGGAGGGGCCGCGCGGGGGTGGGGGGGGGGGAGCGGGTATATGGACGTGTGCGCTACACCGGCGCGAGAACCAAGAAAGAAACTTCAGCTCTCTCCTCCACTATCGCACATGGTGGCCACGTTGCCGTTTCCTCGGCGCGATGCGACTATGTCCGTCTCCGTCTCCCTATGTCCTCTCTCTCTCTCTCTCTCTCTCTCTCTCTCTCTCTCTCTCTTTACTCGTTCGCTCGTGCTCCCTCTGCCTCCGATCCTCGTCTAATGCATTCCCCGGCGCTAATACGCGAAGAAGGCACACATCGTGGCCGTTCTGTCTCCATCGCGCGCGTAAAGACGTGGCCCGTACTTCGCCATCACCGCCGTCCCTTCCCCCCCCCCCGCTTCTCCTCGTTGCCATTATCGTTGTCTTCGTCTTACCCCGGTGGTTGTACCGCCCCTCCCCGGGGCGGTAGAGGACTTCTTTCGACCGGGGAGATGGAAGACAGTGCGACAGAGCCGCAAATGTCGTGCACTCGTTCGGCGATCCCTGTCGATCGGCATCGGCCGGAAGTGCGATACGTCTCGATGCTGAATTGAGACTCTCGCGAATGATGCAACGGCATAGTTTTCGCGAATCGTCGCGTTTACGCGGAAGGGACCGCCGCTTCTTCCGGTTCCTTCCCTAATTCGATTTCAATCCACGAGTGTCGAAATACCGTGGCACGCGTTCGATATGCGAGGCCTTTTCGCAGGATACTCAACATGCATGCAGGAGCGAGGGGAAGTACAGTTTTTTTCGAAACGCCGCTCAATAGTGCATTCGCGCAACGGCACTCGCTGCGTAACGGCGCATTAATATGCGAAAGCGCGCGTGACGCAAAATGACGGCTAATAATGCATGGCGCGGTTATGCGAGAGTTAATTAATGACCGACGAATACAAAAGCAGTACTCGCAAATGTAAAGAAGATAAACGCCGGATTCCGCGCGCGCGCGCGATTTAACTAAGGAGTTCTCGCCGCTCGTGCACGCCGATTGGCGACTGCTAATTATTATCGTGGATACTCGGAGGTAGATGTTGAGGCCAAAGTTGAATACCCGAGCTTCTATTACTTTATTAATCGTATTACTTTATTAATCGTATTACTTTATATCTAGTACTTTATTAATCGCAAGCGATACTTTTGTCAAGGATTTCATACATGTCTTTGGTTTCTGAAATGTTCTCGATACAAACAGGCTTATATCGAATATGAGTCACAAAGCCTATGGATTGAGCCGCTCAACCGTTACCGAAACAAAGGAAGATCGTTATCGCTCGGTAATAGCAAGCGTCGAGAGATTAGTGTCTTTAGTGTCTTGCGAGAAGCCAGAAGCTACGCGACGATCGCACGCTCGCTAGCGAGTTAGCGCGAGCATCCCGATATTGTAACTGTTAAGTAATTTGACGATTAAAGAAGGTTGTTTGCTTTTTAACGACTCTTATCTTTACCGAACACTCTCTCGGACCGGCAATAAATAAAAACGGTGTTGCGCGAATCATCGAAGGCGCAATTAACAATTTTGTTATCGCCTAACTGCGTTCGTTGCGTGAAGTGCTCGACGAGAGAACCGAGTTGAACTAGAATTGAGAACTAGAACCGAATTGCGCACACTGGACAGCGCTTGGACAGCCCTGAACTGAACAAGCCTTAGGACAAGGTCCTCCTCGTTTTTTATATGCTGTTGTTGGCAACCGTCCTTTGTCGAAAACAAAAGAAGCCGCGATGGGTCATCATTGCCATAAGACATCGATGGCTTTGGCCGCTTGTGCGGACATATTTGGCGCTCACCCCTCCCCGAGCTCAATCCATCCAGATCGGAAGATAAGCCGTTTTATCGCATTTCAATGTCTAGCGATTCCGAATTAAAGACGGCGCGATGGAACACGCCGCCAAAGTCCGAACATTAATTCTTCCACCGAGAGACCGTCCGACCGCGAACGCCGCGTCACACTTGGCGGGTCCTTACGGGATTCGCGAACGGCCATCCTTTCCCCTCCCCTCCGTCTTCCTTCCACCCCTTCCTCCTCAGTCGAATTAACGGGGTTCGATTTAAGTGAGGCCCACGCACTCGCGGGAGCAATGCGCGAGAACTGCGCGCGACCGAGGATCGCGAACCGGCCGCGCGAACGATCGGCTCTTCGTCTAATTAATATCCGGCACACGATTGGCCGAGATACGTAGCTAACGAGTGGACGGGAGACACCGGGTCCCCCGGTAAACGGCGAAACTAACTCCGCGCGAAAGCATCCCCGAGGAGATGCGAACTTCGCCGGTGTCGGCGAACAGGTATTCGATCTAACGGGGGGGGACTTGGACGTAAAGAGCAATTTGATGCATCGCCGGGTTCATTACTCATCGAAGAGAAAGAGAGAGAGAGAGGGGGGGGGGATGCGGGATGCTTTCGGCCCGAAAATCTGCGATACTTCTCGCCATGCTGTACAATCTACATCGAGATCGCCCACAGAGCGATCAAGAGGTCGAGAGTTCATGCGGTCGGCTCGTCGCTCCCGAAAAGCTTCGCCGAATTGGAGAAAGAAGAGTGGCGGCTAGATATTTTACAAAAAAGAGAATAAACGTAACGTAATTGTAACGTACTAATCGAAAGACAGGTATAGATACAGACGCGACTCGGGTCATGACTCGGTCACGGCGGGATATTCTGCGCCCGCGACTCCGGCACGAGATCGGCGCTCCTCTCTCGCGATGCCGAAAGAATCGCGTGGCGGCCTCGCGTATACGGTATAACAGCACGCTCGTTGTTCCCGTTGTTCCCAATTAGACGGCCGACGAATCAGCGCGCGCCCGTTAGAGCCGGATAGATCTGGATCCGGTGATTCCGCGATGCCGCCGCGACGCCCGATCCTCGCGATCACGTCCTGGAGGAGGTCACCGGGTGATAGCGGGAGGGCGAGGAAGGAACAGGAGAGAAGGGGAGAAGCACGGGTGATCGATTTCGCGTACGGTTCGATCGCTCTGGCATGAATTATTTACGCGGATTTCGCGATACCGCGCTCGCGTCCGCGCCGCCGCGCTGTCCGACGCGTTGGCTCTATAATTAATATCTCGTAATTTGAATAGTCAAAGCACGATGCGTTGCGCACGCGGCGACTGCCGGTTACGTGTCGCAACGTACCGCTAAAAGCGCTATCCGCCTCGTTAATGACCGACATGGTCCCGCGGTTTTTCCATTTCTTCTCTCCTCCCGCGGCATGACGCGTGTGCGGTAACGCATGCTCGATATCCTCGATTTTAATCGAGAATCGTGTGAGAGTCGAGGCGCGCGAGTCGAATGCGTCCTTCGACAAACAAAGTCGCGAGACGTTGCGGCCGCGAGGCGAATTTTTCGGCGCAGTTACCGGGAATTCGGGAAAGCATCCGAGAGATCCGCTTATTTCTTTACTTATTTCTTACGCGCGCCGCTCGATACTCGCGTAAGTTGATAACGCGATACGTGACACGGCGCGCTAATCAGCCGGCGCCTTCGCGGCAGCTCCGCGCTCGGCAGGCGACGAGCAGCGGTTAATCGCGAATAATTGACGATTCTTTCTAAAAGCGCGTGGATGGTGGCCGGAATTATCCGTCGCTTTCTCGCGGATCTCGCGATCCACCGCGACATGGAAATAGATTCGCGGAAACGTTCTCCCGCAGTGGATAGCGCGCGAATAGATCGATCCTTCTCGCGAGCGGATCAACCCGGCAACTTACGTCGCTCGACCGTCCCCTGGAAAATCCATGGAAACGTTCTATAATTCACGTCGCTGCGACCGACGAGGAGACGGCTAATGCCACTTTGGAATTGCAGCCGCCAAATAATTTCGGTACCACTGCAGAATTTCCGATCTGATTCCCCGCGCGGAAGCCGCGCCTTTACATCGGACAAGTGTCGGCTTTTCTCAATCGCGATCGACAACGCTCTCGATGCATCTCGATGTTGCCCTACGCTTCCAAGACGCATGATCCCCGGATCATCTTCAGATATCCCCGAACTGCCCCGGATTTTAATGGCTCATCAGCGGTCTCGCGTTTCGAAGATTCTTCGGTTCCTCCGGCAGGCGCTGCTTCTTCTGGAGGCATCGTGCGCGCGTGTGCACTGCGACACTGACACGGCTCTCACGCATACACGCGAGCTATTATCGCGCCAGCGTGGTGGGTGCCACCCACTTCAGGATCTACCTACTCGGCCGAGGTTCGGTCGCCCTTTGCGCCAGGGTGGCGAGGCGAGCGGAGGGAGGTCGAGTGCACCGACCACACGATCACGTGCGTTCACGTATGATCCGCCACACACACACACACACACACACACACACACACACACACACACACACACACACATAACGCCTGCACCGTACGTGCACGACTGCTGTGACCCTGTATACGCGGCGCATCCCGGTTACCGGGGAATGCGCCTCTCCGAACCGTCGTAAACGCGCGTATATACGGGGTGTTCCGGCGCGAGCGTCCGCAAAGTCCCCCTTAGCGTTCCGTCCATTAATCCTTCGGAGGCGTAACACCTGCGCTGGTCTGGTCGGCTTTAAGGTCGTCGCCGGGGATGCGAGTGGACGCATCGCGATGCGGCTCCGCCGCGGAAAGCAAGCGACCGAACAGCGTCCGGTTCACTCGGAGTGAACGGGGGGAGGGGGAGGGGGGAGGGGGAGGGGGAGTCATCGATCATCATCTCGTGATCGCGCCGCGCGTGTTTCGAGACTCGAGAGTTCCCCTATTCCTGCAAGTTGCGGGGGAGAGGCGATTCGTGTCGTCAATCGATCGGGAGGATCGATTAGGGGGATCGCGCTGTCCTCAAATCAGATCGACGCTGCGACGATAATGACGACGAATTTTTTTGACGACGCGTGCGTCTCGTGTGCCCCCTCGCACTCGCCAACGCTGCACCGGACTTTCTTTTTTTAACTCCATTTATGCTTCAGTCTCGCTACCAGTGGCTTTGCGAGGCGTTGTTGAACCTTTTGTGTTTCTCTATCTAGGTTTGTTATTGCTCTTTGTTTTCGTTCTGGATAGCTGGTGCACTACTGCCGGACTACTGCAATCAGTCTCCTAGGGATCTCCTAGATCGAAATCCCTAGACTGGAGAGCCCCTTTCGGGGCTCATTTTCAGCAGCTCCGCCGTGGACTTGCGACTTCATCAACGCCTTCGTACCATTATATCGCATTCTCGAAATGGGGATGGAGGCGGATGCGCGGAGGGGACCGCGGTGTAGGGGGGATCCTCGTGCGGAAAACTCGGCGGAATGTTCCCGCCACGAGAAAGCCATTGACGTCTCGCGGCTGGATGAATACGTTCCAATTCCATTCCGGGATTCGGAAGGACTGTCGGCTAATATCTGGCAAATTCGTATGCACGTTCACGCACGCGTGCAGTCGGAGGGAAGGACGGGAAGGGTGAGAAAGAGAGGAAGATAGAGAGAGAGAGAGAGAGAGAGAGAGAGAGAGAGAAATCGGGAGGTAGCGAGGGGAGGAGAGCCGCGCGTACAGGAGCAGCTCGCCTACCGTTGCCAACGCGATAAAACCAATCACCGAAATAACCGCAGACCACCTCAGCCGGCGTCCCGTCACGGACACGTGGCCTCGGGAGCACGCACACATATGCGAGAACGACATTGCGACCCATCGTGCCGATAGCAAAGAGAAAGAGAGAGAGAGAGAGAGAGAGAGAGAGAGAGAGAGAGAGAGAGAGAGTGAGGAGGGGGGAGAGAGAGAGGGACCGAGGTCCCTCAATATCTATATTCATCCATCGCGATCCCCTCCTCGTCATTGACCGCGTTGCCTCTCCCTTTGTGCGGCGGTCTCTCGCGATTATCGATCGCGGATCCTCGACCGTTGGAGGAACGGTATTTATGCGTTCGAATGCGATCGAAAGTGGCGAGCAACAGTGGGATCAACGCAAAGTTCGATGATAAATTGGATGATTAGAGGGATCAAGGTATCTGCGCGGCGAGAAGCTTCGTCAGTCCACCCTCCCGCGAAAATTAATAAATATGTTTCTATTGGAGTTTCTATTGGAACAAGAGTATCGAAGAGGCGGCAGGGAGAGGACGAGGCGAGAGGTATGAGAATAATAAAGTTAAATTTTTCCAAATTATATCCATCCTCTCCGAACGCAGAGGAGCACTGCGCGAGTGCCATTTTTAATTAAAAACGCATGCTCGTAGATCATTGAGGAGATTATGGCTAAACTGCGCTTCCGTCCCCCTCGCTCTCCCTCTCGGTTTGGACGTCCGTTGATCCTTCTCCGTTTCCTCCTCTCCACGTACGTACATACCGCGCGTATACATATATATATCCACGTATGGGAGCTGGAGGCGTGCGTACCTTCGAGCGCTGCGGCTGGCCGATGGTACCGCTAAAGGTTTAATTAGCGAATCGGTTAATCGGATACGTGACTATTAGCGTGAAATCCGTGGCGCGAGGACGACCACGGAAAAAGATCGGTTCCCGGGCTCGCGCTCGCACGCGCGAAATCGTGACTCGCCCGTGCTTGGGCTCCTCGCGGGAAGAGTCCCGCGCGATGACTCCGCCATTATCGGTTTATCACACGATCATTCGTACGCGTTGGCTCATCGGTGCGCGTCCGAGGTATTACGATAACAGCAATCGCGTACCCGGCTCGGTACTAGAATTACGCGCGAATTACGAAGTATATATTATCTCGCCCAGGGAGATGGTGGGAGGGGGAGGGGGGCGGGCGGGCGGGCGGGCGGGCGGCGGCGGTGGTCGGTCCTCGGGCCTTTAATCTTTCATTGCCAGGGGGAGTAGCGATAACGCTAACGGATCATATAAAGTTGTCATTAATATCGAGGAGCAGCGCATTCCACGAGTAACAAAATCGCGCCTGTCCTCCTCCTCCTCCTCCCCCTCCGCCTCCTCCTCCTCTCTCGCCCACTCATCTTTCCATCTTCGACGAGTCGCGGATCGGATTCGCGTCGGTTCTCTCTCCTGTCCTCGTCCTCTTGAACCGAGATCGGCACGGGGTCGAGATCGCAGGCAGGGCTGATACCGGGCTTCCGGTCCCGTTGACCGACATTCGCTGCCGCCTATTCGCTGGTAAAGCGGAGTTTAAGAGAGCGTGGCACGCGCGTAACGGCGACAATTTATGCGCCCGCCCGAGTTTATACGTGCCGGCGGAGGCCAGGAAACTCCCCGGACGGGGAGAGGGAGGAGGAGGAGGAGGATGGAATGAAATAAAGAGGGGAAACGAGAAAAAACGAGAGTAAAGGGGATGACCGTTGCTTGGACGCGCGGCACTCGCCTCTAACTGCCGCATAAACTCGCCCCGAAATCTTAAAATAGTCGCAACAATTTATGCTTCCTGCTGTTGCACCTTCGCCGCACGGCTCTCCACTCCCCCCCCCCCCCCCCCCCTCTCTCTCTTTCTCCGGTTGAGGGAACGGCGCGAGATCATTCGGCAGCGCTTTCGAGCAGCGTTGAATCCTGCAGATCGGTTCCCTTCGAAAACAATTCCTCTCCAAATTCATTTCAATTTCCGCGAACTCTCAGCGGATCCTTTGCACGTATGACCCTTGACCATTAGGTACGTTCAAGATTGCGAAAAATCGGCGGGACCATCCGCTCGACTATCCGCGACGAATCCAACGCGACGTTTTCCGCGATTACGAGGCGTTCCGGGAACGCAAGCTGCATTTCAGGATCGCGCGGCGTGGTGTTTTATAATGCATCGCGTTTCCGCAGCGAAAACTTTCCGCCGGCGAACCGGCGCAGCGTCGACGCAACTTGGCGAAAACGTCCCCGTCCATGCGGTAGAATTTACGCCGGGGTCTCGTTACGTCGCGATGTTGCTGAAATGCTGCGGAGCGGTTCCCGTAATTGTGCGTTCGGCGGCGGAAGTTTCGCCGCGTGGAAATTTTCGCGGCGCGCTGATATTTCCGCGCCGCGCTAATTGTTAATTATCTTCATACGGCGACGGACCGCGCCGTTCCTAAGAGATATCCCGGCGATAATTTATTTCCGTCGGTTCGCCGTCGCGGCTTCCGCGCGAAATCCGACAGCTCACCTGCAGACGTTTGACCTCCGTGCGGTGCTTTCGCTCGAGCATGCCTCAAACATAATAACGCCGATGTCACTAACCCTTGTCCCTTTCCTCTCTCTCTCTCTCTCTCTTCCTCTCGCCATGCGTTCCATACATCGCGGATTTAAACCCTCACGATGTATTCCCAGGTAGTCATTTCCGGTAACGATGCCGTCTCGATCAGTGCGGATAAGCGTGCCCGCTTCCGCGAGATTCGATAGCAGATTTGACACAAAGCGCCCGCTACGGAAGGTCGGACACAGCGAGACAGGTGCCTGCGGCGCTCCTTTCCCCGCCCGAAAAGGCATTCTCGGAGCAGGTGAGAGGTGGACGGCCGCGGCGGCTTCATCTTTCATGATTTGCCCTTATTAGAAAAGCGAACCGCGCATATTGGAGCGCGAGCCGCGCGGATATGTTTATTTCTATATTTCGCGAGGCGTCTAAAGTCAGCATGATTAATACTTACGACGCGAGCGCGCGTCACACACACACACACACACACACACACACACACACACACATACACACGTATACACCAACACGCACACGTGCGCGCAAGCGATAGGTGTTCCTTAACGGACGATATTAAATCTGGGAATATGACAGAATGCGTATAACGCGCTGGAAATTGATAGATCGTTGTCACGTCCGCGGCGGGCACCTCGAGAGCAAGTCTCTCCCTCCCGCCGCTCCTCCATCGCCCCTCCGCCCTATCCTGCGCCCTTCTCCGCGGCCCGAAGTGTGGAAATTAAATCGGGAGGTCTCTTAGAGCCGGCGTATTATATCGCGACGTACATCACTATCAGATTTAATTTTACACGCGCCAGTACGTTACAGAGAGGCCGCCGGAAAAAAGAAAAGCCACGCACTTCCGCGTTCTCGACGCTTCAATTATCGTTAGCGCGAGCGACGTCCGGTAATGCAAGTTACGTTATCATACCTTATTACACGAATGTAGCATAATGCATTACCGTCCGTTAGCGTTCTGCACTCTCTGCCGCTCGCTCTCTCTCTCTCTCTCTCTCTCTCTCTCTCTCTCTCTCTCTCTCTCTCTCTCTCTCTCCCTCTCTCTCTCTCTCTCTCTATTTCTCTCCTCCCCATCGCTTCCCTGCGCGCGGATGGAACCAAGTGCGTAAGATAGAAGCAAAAGGGAGTTATCGCCCGCGCGATAGCCAAGACGATATTCACGTGGGGGATCATCAGGTGAAAAACTACGTTACGCGTGCTTGTACGCGGACGAGCGCGATAAGGGAGCTAATCAAGGGGGACAAAGCGCCGGGCGAGCTGTTTAGGGAAAATATGCGAATTATTTAGTCGGAGGCTGCCCAGCGAGGCTGAGCGTTCAAACGTGTCATACGTTTAGAACTGGCGAGCTGGCTCATCCGGGGATGAACTTTGAAAGATTTCTTCACGCGGCAGCGAGACGGGACGTCTCGGGGTGACGCGTCAGCGAACAGCCTTTGTTTATCACGAACGTCGCTCTCGTAAATAAGCGCGGCGTCGGGGCTGCAAGTGGTCCCTCCCGCCCCGGATCCGAATGTAGACCTCGGCGAGATAAGGATTTGTAACAATAAACCCTATGCACAGTTTCTCCGCAGCTACCCCGCAGCCGAAACTTGTCCCTCGTTCGTATCGGCCTTGCCCCTCACCCCTCTCCCCATTCGCCGCCACCGCAATCTCATCCCTGTGACGACGACCCCAGCCCCGATAATCCAGTCACGGAGCCACAGGGTATTTTTTTTTATTACGCGTCGACGTAGGCAGCGCCATCGCGCCGCTGTCGTCCAAGTGTCGTCGTAAAATGATTTCCAAGGGGGTCCTCTCCAAGGGGAAGATTTAGGTGCACGGTTGGCCGAAGACACGGCTGGCGGGAAGTTCTCGAGGCTTCTCCATTTTTTTCCTTCGTATTTTCCATACGATACGGATCTCCGCCGGTCCCGATACACGCCGTTGCATCGAGATTATTTATCGTCCACGCGATCTCCCGCTCTCTCTCAGATTCGTTGCGTGGATCCGAGTGGATCTCTGGCCGGCCGATGATATTTTATCCCCCCCCCCCTTTTCTCCCTTCCCATTGCCCAACGGGCGAGGGGGAAGGAAATGGCACCGCGTTATTTTCCGCGGGGAGAAGTCACGTAAGAGCCGGGAGGATCCTTCCGACTTTCAGCAAAAAAAGGGTGGAGGACGAACGAACGGACGAACGAGACGGACGGGCGAGGAGAGTAACGGGGAGGGGGTTCTCGAACTAGCTGGGGGCCGAGTGTCTCCCTCTTCTGCGGAGCACTCACGAGCAGGCAGGGCTACTCCAGTTTCGAGGTTATCCCTAGATAGAGAAAAAATGTCTCGGCCACGGCAGCTGGGTAAAATCGTATCTCCTCCGCCGTCCTGCGTCAGCCCAGCCCCCTTTACCATCCCGGACGAGAAGGGGTCGTCCTCGTTGTCGGAGAGTATTGGCCGCCACGAGCAAAAACCTTGGGAGCCGTATATACGTGAGAGGCCACGTGTGCACGTGTATACGTGGTGCACACGGCACTCCGTGTCTCTACGTATATACGTGTCGGGGAGAACGTGAAAGAGGGTTCGAGGGGTTGCGAGAGAGGAGAGAAAGCACAGGAGAAAGGTGGAACCGCGCGCGCGATGAGAGAGAGGAGACTCGGAGCGAAAGAGGGACTCGTAAGGGAGTCGGGAACCGACGTGGCCAGAGCGAGGGAGTGAGCGGGGCTGGAGAGGAGGAGAGACGAGAGAGAGCGTGAGGAAAACGGACGAACGGTCGGGCGAGCGGGCGGACGGACGGGCGGGCGGACGGGCGGGCGGGCGGGCGAGCGGTCGGTCGGTCGGACGAGGGAGAGAAGAGAATCGGAGAGAGACGGCAAGCGGTGCGAGACTCGTTCCAGCGCGCACACAAGCCATCCTATATTACGGAGTCTCACCCTCCATCCTGCCGCACCGTGCTCTCTCCCCCGCCTCCCCTCCCCTCCCGGCTCCCCCGCCTCCCCCTCGTCCCTCGCCCCTTTGCCCGCGCGCCACCGTCCCCCGAGCCCTCGAGATGAAACCCAACTTCTCTCTGCTACCTCGACTCACACTCCTCGAGCCACCCTTCAGTTCTGCCCCTCCCCCCTGCCCCAGTCCTGTTTCCCGCACGGCCGTACCCATGCCCTTCCGCGGCCCCGCAGCCGCCTCTCCTCGCCATACCCTATGCCGGCAGAGTAAGGGAGTCCTTTGGGGTTGAATCGAGGGAGCGGCGAGGGGACACGTGCGGTGCGGAGGAGGTAGAAGGACACGGCCGAGAGAGGAACGTATCCGCGGCGGCGTTGTATGTATCGTCATCGTTATGTACGTATATGCGGCCGCCGCTCCTCGGTATATGTAACGCCGGTACATGCACGTGTCGTCGCGCGCGCTCACACGCGTGTATGTACGTGTGCCCGTGTATAGCTGTGTGTACGCGGAGAGGTGAGCGCCGCCGCTGGGCGATATTAATTTCTCTGCGAGGGCTTTCGTCCACCTCCACTATGTGGAACGTTCTTCCTCCGCCTCCCACTTTCCACCCGCTCCCTCCCCCTCCCCGCGACCGCCGCCCGGCCGCCCCCCACCCCYCCCCCCCMCCCCCCGCGGGAGAACGCCCGGAGTTGTGACTTTCGGCGGTCATTTCAAACCACCCACCGCCCCCGTCTCCGTCCGCCCTTCGGCCGCCATCCTCGCCCGCTCCTTTCACATCTGTCCCCGAGGCTCGTTCGCCCTGGGCGCACCTTGCGTCCTTCGCAGGGTCCATCATATGCACGTACCATGCCAGGCGCATTCAGGAGCCGTAAACGATAACGAGGAGATCGGGAGCGGGTACGGGCGGATACGAGCGAGCGATTAATGCGGCGGCATCGATGCCGACATTCAAACCTCGACGGCGACGTTAATGTCCCCTTCTCCGGAAAATAAGGCGGAGGGAGCACCGAATATGAAATTCCGTCCATCAAGGATAGAGCTGGCCGCCGGTCCCTCGCGTCCACGGACGCTCGTTCGGACGCGGCAGGTAGAACGCGCGAGTTTTCATGGAATGACTATCGGCCGGACAGGTATGCTTCCTCYCCCYCCCYCCCCCCCBCCCCCGCCGCACGCGCGGCCGAGAACGATTCTGCGGCGACATGCGGCGGAGGGGCAAGGAGGAGGAGGAGAGGGAGTGGTAGGGTTCGAGGGACGCGTCACGGTCCGTGTGGACAATGGAGCCGTTATATACCGAGGCGAGATCGAGAGTCGATGGGGGAGCTCTTCTCGGGAGTCGCACCTGAATCATCGCTCGGTCGCCCGTAAGCGGGTCTTATCGTCCCGGCGTTAGAAAAACGTCCACGAGGACGCCGGAGGTGTCTCCCGGGTGGCGACGCGGAAATTTCACAGCGACGCGGTGCGACGTGCACCTGCTCGATCTGTGCGTTGTCTGGCCGCTATCGAGCGGCCGTGCGAGGGAACGCAAGGTTCGCCATCGCAACGGTAGCCGGCTGCCTTTTTATTTCGCAGATCGCTAGTTATGGGCCCGCGGCGTTGGCGCGAATTTAATTAAACGAGCGGAGTTGGCCCGCTCGCGCGCGAGAACCTTCGCGAATCGCATCCTCAGCTCGGTAACCGGAGGCTAACTATAGGATGAGGTCAATCTTGCGATGCGGCCTCTCGAAATAGAACCCGATCGATCGCAACCGATTTGAATACGAGCGGAGTTAACCGCCGATTGCCGCGAGACTTAAATGCTAACGGAGCGTGATTAATGGATCGCAGCCTGCCGGCGATCGATATCGAGCGATCTCTTCTCTCCTTCGCGCAGAGATCGATCCATCGTCGCGAGAGTGCGATTCCCAGCGAGAAAATCTGAAAATCGAGATCGAGGTACGAGATTCTCTGCGCGAGCTGAATCTGCGGCTAGCGCTCGTCTACAATTGCGTCTGTCGACGCAGAATCGTTTCGTCGATCGGCACCGTATTACCGATCGCGATCGCCGTGTAGTATATAGCGAGCGGTAATCGCGTGGGATGCTCGACCGGAGTGCGGAGTGAAAATCTGCAGCTCGTTCGCGCGTTAGGTGCTCTGATCACCGTTACCTCGGCGGTGTGCCCCAGTAAATATAACTCTTGACACGGGGCCGGATATTTGTTTCGCCCTCCACTTAAGTGATATATTCATCGCGTGCGTCCGGCGGCGAGTCGCGGCGACGTGAAAAATACCACCGAAAACAGATCGACCGGATTTAGACCCTTTATATACCCGCCCGTTCCCGTCCGCGTCCCGCAACGCGCCGCGCGCGCGGACGCCTGTACGGGCGGCGGCGAACGGGAGCGCGCTTTAAAGTTGCACGCCGCACTTAACGTAAATCAATCCGCCGTCAATCTAGCGCGCGAATCCGCGGTAGCCGAGGAAATTAAATTATTCTCCTATTTAATATGGCCGAATGCATTCGTCGCTCCGCCGCGAATAACGATTTTCCCTCCGAAACCCGGCGACCGGGCAGGCGACGGCGGAATGGGGGGGGGGGGCGGCGGGGCGGCGGCGGAATAAAAACAGCGTCGCCGACGTCGTCATCGCGGGAGTCGACGGAGCCGCCGCGTGATTGAATTATAGCCGACAAATGAGGAGCAAGATTACGATCCGGCCGAAAAACGGAGCCGGAGCCGCGCCTCGCCGAAAAAAATGGAATCTCGCGCGATTCTACGCGAGATTCCTCGCGCCGAGCTCGCTGCCTGCTTGATATGGACCGCCCGGCATCCGGAGGGATCTTTTGTGATCTCATTGAGGACGATCGCGCGGACCAAGCCCTCTCCGCCACCCCCGGGATCGCCGGTCTAAGACCCGGGCGGCGGTACAGCCACCCTCATCGCGCGCATAAATCACAATAGAGACGGAAAGTGGCGTGAAGAACTTCTCAAGCAGGGATATGTTCTTGGTGTAGTTCGCTCTTCCCCCTCCTCCTCCTCGCCGCCTCACCCGTTGCCCCGGTGCGCTGCGTCTATCTCCTTCCGCGTGTTCCTTGATTCTCGCCCGTACATCACTGCGGCCTCCTCCTCCTCCTCCTCCTCCTCTTCTTCTTCTTCTTCTTCTTCTTCTTCTTTTGTCTTCTCTTTTGCGCCGGCCTAGCTCCTCGTCGTTCTCTTCGCGCGCCTCTCTCGATCCAGCCAGTCATCCTTTTTACGCTGGAAGATCCGTACGCGAGAACTCCCTCGCCAAGTCCTGGAGAAACAGTGACACCGCGCTGGAGCTGTCACTTGATTTATCGCGGCGTTTTACGGCGCGCGCGTCGTGCAGAATCACGCGCGACCGGAAATGTCAAAAGGACGATCCCGCTGGTGCGAGGGAGAGACGCGAAAAAGCCGAGGGCGGAATAATTAGGACGCGATCCGAAAGCGCAGCCGGGGAATAAGCGGCAGGTGACGGGGAGAGGGAGATCAAAGTGCGATTGAAGGTGCAAGTCTCGCGGCGTGAGGAAAATGGAAAATTTTGCGGGAGCCCTCCGCGGAAAATTTTCCATCTACCGTAGAGATAAGCCGCTGTACGTTAACGGATTTAATACAATGCGATATACGTGTTTGCGATACACGCGCACACGCATGCGCGCCCTGGTGCACCTGTACATACGCGTTGTACCTCTATGTACAACGCGCGCAGAGCTTATATGGACCCGCGACAAAGAGAGAAAGCGAGAGAGAAAGAGAGACCGAGAGCAGACCATACGTGTACGTATATACGCTGTATCCGCACATCGGCGCGCACACATGTATACACACGTGCATACATATACACATGTGTATATATGTGTGTGTGTGTGTGTGTGTGTGTGTGTGTGTGTGTGTGTGTGTGTGTGTTGGTGTGGGTGTGTGTGTGCAGTTGTATATATATAGGTATAGAAGGCAGGGAGGCGCGGAGGGGACAAATATAGGGGTGGAAAGACCGAACGTCGTCCTTTATACCTTAGGTGGTCCCCGTGGATCCTGGCTGAGTCCTCCTTTCGTATCTTTACTCCCATTTCATCTCCTGCCACCCCACCGGCTCCCCAAGCCGCCCTTATTCTCTCCACTAGCCTTTGCCGCACTCTCTCCTCGGATCGAGTCTCTTAGGTTGGGTTCCTGTCCTCCTACCAATCTTCCCTCCTCACCTCTTCCCTTTTCACCCTGACTGCCCCTCCGAATCGCCTGAAGCAAAAAACCTTCTAGCCTTCCACGAAGGGGTAGGAGCGACGACGAAGGGGAATGTCACACCCGTCGCCGGCCGAAGGTAGACAGTTATCTTTCGGGGAAGGCAAGGAAAGAAAGAGGAAGAGAGAAAGAGCGAGGAAGTTTGACCATGATTTTTATCATCGCGCGGGAAATCAATAAAATTTTACGACGTCTCTATGAGATCTTACGAGTTGATTGACTGAAACTGAAACGACAGCGATAACGCTCGCATCGCATAGAGCGTCACTCGACATGGTATTCGAGTATCCTGACGAAATCATCAGGAGCGGAGATCGTTTTCGCTCTTAAAGATAAATTTGCCAACCTGCTGAAGCAGATGTGTAATGAATGGACGGTATATCGTATAAGGGCATCAATAATTAAACGGAAGAAGATAGGTTCCATCGTGCATTGTTAACTCGACGTGACAACATTAAATTAAAATTGATTAATCTTTTATCGACGATAAGATTTCCAGAGTCGTTCCTCTCGAAGGACGTCTCTGTTAGAATTCTTCTGGTACGATCTCGAAAATTCGGGAATCTTGAAGAAAGGAAGGAAGGAAGGAAGCAAACCAAGCGCTTTGAAAAAACGCGGAAAGTACATGCGCGTTCGTCGAGGACGGGCTAAGAAGAGCTTCGGTATAGGTAACAATTTTTTCAACTTCTGGTCGATGACCTGGATAGATGACTGATCTAGTCTCCCATCGTGATTACGTGATTTCCTGATCTGAAAGCAAACAATCCTTCCGAAATTCCGACGTCAATAAAAGCAATCGATATTATTTCGGCTGTATAGCGACGAGAGAAGAACCATCATATCTTATCGTGCCGAAATAATGATCGTCTCATTTTTTTTTAATGGATAGAGCCTACAAAAAAAAGAGCGGTGAACAAAGTGACAAATGAAAATAAAGAAATATAGCCGAAATATACGATATTTACTTCGACAAATATATGTATATATATGTATATATATATATATATATTTTTTTTTTTATGTAGATGTAAAGTAATATATACACATGTATTATCATAGAAAAACTGGAATTTACATTTAATTTATTTAGCAAAGTGCATGAATTTTATCTGAAATTTTATTTCCGGCCGGATTGCGCAGCCGGGCGTTACGCACATTTCGAGCGATTTCCCCTGACACGAAAAATATTCGACAAACGTGTGACATGTGATCGTTCATTGATGATTTGTCCTTATGATTAATTTCATAAACGTCCGCCGTAGTAGTAGGATATAGGGGGGGGGGCAGGCAAGGGGGCGAGGGGGAGAAAATCGATCGCGCGCGCGTAACTTGGCAGTTTCATTTATTTCGGCGGCCTCGCGAATCCGGTTCCCGGATGGGCACGCTGAGGGGGGTGGGAGGAGATTGTATCGCGGTGGTATCCGCGTTGGTTCCTCGCACTACATGACTAATTTCCAGAATGTAAGAAGCAAGGACAATAGGATCAACCAAGTACAATGCTAGATGACCGAGCGGTGGTTTCTTCGAGGTAACACGTTGGGATTAAACGTTTCCTTTGTTCGTTCGATCCCGAGTCGCCCGTCCGGTCGGTCTTATACCCCTTTGTCCTCCGCTGTCTTTTTGCAAGGGCCCTCTTCGTCTAACCGGGGCTCGTTCTTCTTCCTCGCTCCGCCTCTCTTTCCGTCGACGTTCCTTTTTGTTGGTGTTCCTTTCCCCTTCCCTCTCTCTCTCTCTCTCTCTCTCTCTCTCTCTCTCGCTCGCTCGCGCTTCCTCTCTCTCTTTTTCCCTCCAATTTTCCTCCGCCTTCCTTCCACGGCGGACCCTTAGGTAATGCCATCGTGGCTGCCACCCTGGACACCACCAAGTCCCCCACAATTCCGATCTCCACCCTTCGTGGAGACCGAAACTCGCATCCCGGCTTCTCATCCAACCCAACGCGGTACCCTCCCGCCCCCTTCCCCTTTCTCTGCCAGGCTCGCCACGCCGCACCGCACCGCACCGCGCCCGCTCTCTCTCTCTCTCTCTCTCTCTCTCTCTCTCTCTCTCTCTCTCTTCCCGCATTCTCCGTACCCTGTTACTATCAAGCTCCTTCTCCCAGCAGGAGCGATGGAACAACGTCGGGGTGCTGCGCGGAGGGGCGCTTGGGGCGGAAGGGTAAGTTTCTTGTTAGGGTCCAGACTCACTGGCGACTCCTAAGTTGCTGTAGGCATGTGCTTCGTGGAGCGAGCAGGGAGCCGCGCGGCAAGGGGCGAGGAAGAAGCAGTCGAGAGAACGCGGCAGAGAGCGGAGGTGCCTGCGGGGTGGCGGGAAGACGGGGATGGACGGGGAGAGGAGGTAGCGAAGGGTGCAAACAACCGTGGCTGGACAAACAAACCGATGGACGAAATCTTCCTGGCGATTCGGATTGTTTGAAGATTAAATCAGCCTCGAACTTACGAGCGGGCTCGACCACTCGATGGACAACCGGACAAACGACAAGGATGACGACGACGAGGAAGCGGGAAAGCCTCGGGAAGCGGTGATTTAGCTATCCGCCGTACGTAAACTACCGATCGCCTCTAAATGCCGGCCGTTGCGAGCCAGCGAAATCGGAACGCGTCGCTTGATAAATGGAGCCTCGACGGAGCGGGCCGAGTAACATCGTACAGACGACTAATCGACATCAACGCGATACATCGCGTCCCGCTGCGCGACTTCTGCGCACATGATAATCAACGAGCTCCGACACGTGTCCGCGATACGAATCGAATTGTACGAGAATGGAAATGCGCGCGCGTTGCTTAAGACGCGTGGCGTTTATATTCGCGAATCGCATGAATTTGATCCCGAGGCAATACGCCTCCTCTCTCTCTCTCTCTCTCTCTCTCTCTCTCTCTCTCTCTCTCTCTCTCTCTCTCTCTCTCTCTCGTAGAAATATATAATGTTGGAAAATTCGAGTTACATGGCGCGCAAAATGAGAGTACCGCTCATATATCACATAAATGAACGAGATTGTAATTGTTTAAAAATATATTCGCAGTGCATTATTAGGTTACGCATGCATCGAATAAAACGCGATTATTTAATAAATATTATAATTCCAAGCTTCCGCAATTTTTGTTCTCTCCCAAGAAATTCTTCCTCTGAAGTAGAATCCTAAATTCTAAAGACCTCTAAATTCTAAACGAGTCAAAAGGGAAATAATCTTCAACGCGCGGTTTCTCGAATTTCCAAACTCGCTTTTATTCGCAAAGCTTAATAAACGATCGCAGACGGCGAATGCCGCTCGCAAGCAGTCTCGCAGTCGGTAACGGTGTTGTGCAGCCGTAACGGACGATGTGGACGGAAAAATCGATCGTTCTTCGATGAAACAGCGCGAACCCTGAACTCGGCCAACAAGTCGCAGCGCCGCGGATCGAAGGGCCGCTCGATCGCGCGCACGCGCGCGCGGGCTCGCTCGCTTACGACGCTCCGCGCGACCTAGACTTCGACTGGCGCGAGAGCGAGGTGAATGTTCTTCGCTCGCCGGCGTACGTATACGGCCGGACATTATTTAATAATGCATTGCTACGTACATTAACGCGATACAGGCGGCGGCTAGACACATCCTCGCGCGCGCGCGCGCGCGCGGCAGCGAGAACGCGGCTCCTATCCCTGTACACCTTTCGACGTGGTGACGAGCGAAAGAGGGGTGGCTGCGGGGTGGTACCCGGCCTCCCCCGTCCGAGCCTTCCCTTTTCACCTCTCCGTGCGCTCTCGCTCTCTTGTCCCCTTTTCCTTTCTCTCCCTTTTTCTCCCTCTCGCTTTCTCCATCGCCCTCCGTTCTCCTTGTTCCTCCACCTTCGCTTTCCCGCTCGCTTCTCTGTTCTGCGTGGTGGTGTGCCGCTTCGCACACGCAGCCGGACGGACACGTGCACGGACGCGCTCGTGCGCGCACGTCCACACACGCGCCACACCGTGTATCCGACACACGCATGCGGTATGCGTTTCTAGTGGGCTGTATATTTCAGGACTGCGGGCATAGTTACAGTGCACCGTGCAATATGCACGCCGTGGAGGGTGCGCTCGAAGCCTCCGAGTGTAGCATGCCAGAGAGAGAGAGAGAGAGAGAGAGAGAGAGAGAGAGAGAGAGAGAGAGAGAGAGAGAGAGAGGACTGGAGAGAGAAGGAGTAACAGACGCCGGGAGAAAGGGGGAGAGAGAGAGAGAGAGAGAGAGAGAGAGAGAGAGAGAGAGAGAGAGAGAGAGAGAGGAAACGGACAGAGGGAAATGGCTACACGGGGAAGGGGAGAGGGTGGGTTTAGAGCGAACTGCAGTGGACAGCGCGGTGGACTAACTGGGGCTCGTGTTACGGGGCCGTACATCGGCGAATCTAGCGTACCCCCTGTACGCCGGCCAACGCGGGAGGGGCTGGCGGGGAGGGGCGGGGGGTGGAGGGTGGCGAGCGCGGGGAAGAGCGCGGGCGAGCACGCGAGCGAGTGTGCGAGCGCCGAGGCAGAGGGATGGAGAAGGGAAGCGGCGGGGAAGCGGGCGAAGATCGCGCGGGCGCGCGGACGTTGGTAAGGACGGGCGAGGCGAGGAGTACGAGGGAACAAAGAGGGCGAAGGTGAGGGGGATGGGTGGGGAGGGGGGAGGGTACGCTCTAACCAAAATGTTAATTATTTAACTAGCAGGTAGCTCGGCTAACGAGTGTACGGACCGGAGCCGCGGTGCGTTCGCACGGATCGCACACGTGACTCGAAAACGACGGCGCGGCTTTGGCCAATTACCAGCGCCGGAAAAGCTGGCCTGGAAAAAGACGGGAAGAAGACGGACGCCGAACGGTCGCCGAGCGAGGGAACTCGCTCGCTCGCGCCAAAGAAAAACCAGCGCTCGCCCGTGGCCGCGAATTTCCGTTTAGCCACGCGAAGACGCGCGGACGACGCTGGATCGGGAAGACGCGATCTGAACTTCATCCACTGATCTAATGATCTAGAACTTAACAGCGCTGAGTGAAAAAGCCGCTCCCTCTCTCTCTCTCTCTCTCTCTCTCTCTCTCTCTCTCTCTCCCTCCATCTCTCTTTCTCTTTTTAAATAGGTCGCAGAGAGTCCATTTTTTCTCTCGCCTGCCGCGAGCAGAAACAGGAATAAATAGATGGGAAATACACGCTACCTTCAATTTACGGGGATCAATGAAGGGTCGGCGATGCGATTATTTACCGGCGCGTTAACGGACGGTAAGCCGCGCGGTCGGCGCTTCAATCGCGGTCTTTGTCATAAAAAAATCACGCGATAACATGTATATCAACTCACGATGCTGTGGATAAATAATACGATAACGTGATTGTCTCGTTCAGCGATGCCGCCCCGTGGCGCTCTTCAGCCTGCCGCCAACCCTCTTCCCATCCCGTTCTTCCGTGTGCCTGGCTGCCGCGCCGCCGGCTTGTATAAAGCGTTACTGTGACTAGAGAGTACACGGGTAGCAGAGAGAAAGAGAGAGAGAGAGAGAGAGAGAGAGAGAGAGAGAGAGAGAGAGAGAGAGAGAGAGAGAGAGAGAGAGAGAGAGAGAGAGAGGCGGAGAGGTAGGAGGTAGGGGAGGGGCGGGAGAGGAAGAGCGCGAGGGTACGAGGCAGGCAAGGCAGTAGCACGGGCGAAAGGGAGGGAGGGCAGTTGTTACCCCCTTGAGCGAAAATGGGGTAAATCGAGATGAGGGCTGGGAAATTAGTGCGTGGACGATTTTATTAGAACGTCGGCGTGTAATGAAGATTTTATGAGCGCCGCTCAATTATTGGTTATTTAACATTTCCGCGCTCCTTCCGCGCGATGGGGGACGCGGAGAGCATCGGGAGAGAATCGGCGCCCATCCCCGTGCCAGATTCATAATTGTTTTGCGCCATTGACATGGACCGAGAGAGCAAGAGAGCATGAGAAAGCGAGAAGGAGGAGAGAAGAAGAGAGAGCGAGGGAATGGGACAGAGGAGGTGAAGAGGCGATAGCATCTCTCTCGATACTGCCGAATACCTAATTACCATGAGGCGCACGGTCGCCATTCATCAGATAGCAGCAATCGGTCCTTATGGAAATTAGGGAGGAGAACCGAAACATACATACACAGACCGCAGGTCCCATCGAACCTTCGTCCCTATTCCAATTCCCTTCGTGTTACTGACCCTCTTACGGCGCGAGGGAGAATGGAGGAAATTAGAAATTCATTCGAGTCGCGAGGTGATTCGTAGAACGGTGCGGCCACTAAAAATTCAACGGCGGGCACCCTCTTGTAAAGAATAATAAAGGAATTAGGAGTATTATACGAGTCGCGCGGGCCGTTTACGTGACACCGCGTAAATTCCGTTAAAAGGAATTTAATAAATACACGGGAACCTCGCGCTTCGCGGAGATCGATGACGCGAATCTGACGTAAGTAAAAGATACAAATTTTAACAAACTACTCGAGATGCCCTCGATTCTATGACGCAATGTCCAGATGCATGATCAGACGCCTGTGTCTGATTTTCGGTGCATTGCGTACACCAGCGGAGAATATTTCTCAAAGAATTTGTTTATAAACGAAGTTGTCGTATTCCGGTTTTTATACGGGACACATTTTCAGAGCGAGAAGCCTGCTCGGAGAGAGGAGGAAAGGATAGTTACACCGTGCCTTCCATCTTCCTTGAAGATTAATACTTTGTCGTCCACATTGCGGGAAGTTCTTGCCGGAAGTTGCGGATTCTTAAAGAACCGACCGCGAGTATCGGCGTGTGCGGCGTAGCCGAGTTCTCGAATGTTGTCGGCCACACTCTCGAGTTATCCGGTCTCATCGCGCCAACCGATGTCCTTGAAGGTACCCAGGCGGAAGTTGACTCGCCGGTAAACGAGGAAGAGGAAAGCAGACGTAGAAACAGACAGAGAAAGAGCGAAGGGAAGAGAGAGGGGAAGAAGCAAGTCCGTGATACCGTGAACTGTCGTCACGGCTTGGGAACGGCTACTTTATCTGCCCTCTCCCTCCCTCCCTCTCTCTCTCTCTCTCTCTCTCTCTCTCTCTCTCTCTCTCTCTCTATCTTTATACATATATGCTTTATACATATACATATATATATATATTATATATATATATGTATATATATATATATATATATATATATATATATGTTCTCTCTTCAGGTCCTCCCGCGCAACCCTGCAACAGCCCCGCAGCACAGAGGTAGTACGAGGGGCGGATACAGGGGTGTTTGAGGTGGGCCGAACGGGGGGTAAAGGCCTGTAGAGCCATAGTGTACGTACGAACGTGTGTGTGTGTGTGTGTGTGTGTGTACACATACCTGCGCATGTACATAGCTATGTATACATATATATATATACATATATATATAATACAGATCTGTATAGCATACAGATATACCTGCTCTGCCCTCCAGTACCGGAAACAGCTCCGTCCCGAGCTCAACCAACGCTATGGTAGCCAACATGGCGAGGCCAGCGGTGCTCATATTTTCCAGACAGATCGCTCTGTCGCTGTCGCCGGCGACCGCGGGCGGCCGACCCCATGAACTTTGTCGGTCGTACGCGACGGTTAAAGCGGATGCATATGCATCGCCCGGTCGATCCTGTTGTAACCCTGTGTTAAAAGCCCGAAGAACGCAACGCGTCACTGAAAGATCACGATGGCGGTTCCACTTCCGTTCTCCAGTCGCAAGACGCGCTGAGCGAGATGCGTCGTCTGAAAACGTCCGCGTTCGTCGTTATTCTCGATATTCTCACGCGCATTACAATCGTCGTTTGAACAGCAAGCCTCGAAACGCGAGCGTCGCGGAACTCTCGGAAGCTGCGCGCTCGTTAGCTTCGAGCGCAGCAAACGGGATCGAGATTGGGGACGGCAACGCATCGATTTTACGCGCGATAGATGCGCGCGGTATATTAATTATAATCTTATTTCGCGTCACGTGAGCGTATTAACCGCCACGAGCCCTCCCAGCGGGTCCATTCTCGCTCGCGCCAGCAATTCGATTAAGATCGAAAAGTTGAATTGCGATGACCCAATTCGCGCGACAAAGCGCGCGCCCTTTTTAATCCGGCCGAGAGCGCCGGAAGATATTTCGCGTGTGTGTATACGCGAGGCGCGTGAAACAATGTACGTTTCCTCGTGAGAGCGGAAGGGAGAAAGGAAGAGACAGAGGGAGGGAGAGAGAAACAGGAAAAGAGAGAGAGAGAGAGAGAGAGAGAGAGCTAATGTGTGCGGTGCACGCTATACGTGGGTGTGATAGCGCGGTTATAATAACACGCGGTACCCTTCGCGGTACGACCAAGTGCCTTCGAGTGCTTAATAATGAAGAAATTAATAAAAAGCCGGTGCGGCGAGGCGAACGCTCGACTGCGCGCGGCCCACTCGTTATCCAAACAAGAAGCGCGTGAGCGCGCGCGCGCGCGCAAGGCGAGGCGCAATCAAGATATGCTCCCGTATGGGATGAAATTCGCGGGCAGAGCGGGCGAGAATTTGAAACTCCATAAGGGAAGTCACCATCGCCGCTTTGCATCCGCGGAGGGAACGATCGCACTTGTGACACTCGCTTCGAGGTGGCAAATCGAGATATCGAACCGGGGCTATCGCATCGCTCGCCAGCGCGCCGCGTTCGCAGCGGCGCAGCACGAGCTACGAATGACAATTGGATATTATTAGATTCTAATTAGATCCCTCGGAGGGTCCTGACCCTCACTCGAAGACCGCGCGCGATCCTCTCTTCGAGGCAAGGAGCCCGAGCGCAACGTTCACGGCGATGCGCGAACACGATGGAAACGATATTCGAAAATTACATATCCCGCTCAACGGAAAAATGCGGATCGCCCGCGTCCGCGCGCGCGTGCGCGCACCTCGCCTTCCGCAAGAGTAAAAGCACCCCGCACACAAAGAAGCGCTGGAGGCACGAGATTCTAATAGAGGGTTACTACAAGCGAGTCTACGGACCATGTGCTGTTGCGAGTAGAAGCGCGCGCGCGCACACGCCGCCACGGTAACGTGCAAGATTGGTAGGCGCGTCGTAGAATGGTTAGCGAGAGAGTATTTGGACTTGCAGACTTGAAGATAGGTACTTTCCGCCTCCGGTGGAAACTGACGGCAAAGGCAAGGCAGAGACGGAGAGAGAGAGAGAGAGAGAGAGAGAGAGAGAGAGAGAGAGAGAGAGAGAGGGACAGCTTTGCGAGAAGAAATTGTCGGCGGATACCCGGGCTACACGAAGATAGCGATGGCTACGAACCTTTCGGGAGGATATCATTAAATTTCCGGAGCCAGACCCCAAAGAGARAGAGAGAGAGAGAGAGAGAGAGAGAGAGAGAGAGAGATTGCGTTCCACCTTCGCTCTGGCGCATCCGGGTCCATTCAGCGGCGTCGTATTGATTGCCGAGCGTGGTGATCTATTTCCGAAATAGTTGAGTGGAATTGCAAAGGGCTCCCGGAGTAATCAAATATTAAAGTCGCCGATGCTTTTTGGGAATAATGCGCCGACGAATCATTGCGCGAAGTCGACCGCGTCCGGTGTCCAGGCAGAGTTCAGAGTGCGAGTCAGTCATCGAGCATCGATCGAGGCCGGCGCGTTCGCGATCACAAACGTCGAATCGAATGGAGGACAGGTCGCCGCCGCATCACCGCGAATCATGGGGATCGCTCCGATTTGCTGGCGTACGCCGCGACCGTTCTTGCACGTTAAACAACGCCGCTAGTGAATTAAGAACATCTTATTTCGAGGGATTCTCCCGGGCGGCGCCGGGGCTTCCAGGCCGGGCTCTCGCCCCTTGTACGCGTTTGGAATAGGGTCTTACCTCTCGTCTGAGACGGGAACCAGGATAAACGGGAACAGGGAGGGTCTCATTCGAGTTGCAGGGTCGTTCCCTGCGAAGGTGGAGCAAAGGAGAAGCTTTCGCCTTCGACCCCAACCGGTACGAAGCGGGGAGGACGGAGGACTGAGGGAGGAGGGAGGGAACTGAGGGATCCGGAGGGTTGAGAGAACGAACAGCCCTCAGGATTCGACCTAGACCGACGACGACCCCTCTGCGAAATATCCTCTGGACCGAGGCTGTCTACAGCCGTACATACTCCTCGTAAGGGATGCGCGCGCGCACGGAACGTACGTGTGTATGCGCGCGCGCGCGGGCACACACACGAGGGGGACTTGCGAGTGTTACCCGGCCATTCCTGCTGCTGCAGTAACTTCGCACTCCCGCACACGGACGGCCATACAGACACGTGGCCACACGTACACAGGCGCACGCGTGACGGAGCGAGCGTGTAAAGTTAGCGAAATCGTTTGTTCCGTTCTTTGTGCACGTACGAGTGCACCCCGGGCCGCTTTGTGTACGCGCATAATAGTCCTCTACGATTCGTTTATTACGCGGAGATATACCGCGCGCCTCCTTCATATAGATACACTGGCAGGATTTTTCTTTCGCGCCGCGCTCAAAGGACCTTTGCGCGCGCGTCGCAGGTCAATAGGTGCTCGGAGGATATTCGCAATGAGTGCATCGACGTTTCCTCCATGCAATCATGGGATGGTTGCCGTTATCTTTTTTTCATTCCCGATTCTTTAGCTTGGCGGTCAGAAAAGGGCGCTTTGATTATAGTAGAAACTATACCATTATTGACGTTTAATTACTCATCAGCCTGGTTTTACGTGCGTATAAACGATAGCGGGATCGTTAATATCGCCTTGCGGATTTAACGTTGCGGTTATTGAAGGCATAAAAATAAATTTACTTTCATCTATAATAGCCCGAATGCAGCTATTGTCATTAGCCGTCAAAGAAACAAATGTGCGTGTAACGTTACGTTGTAATGATTTGCGTTGTACATGATTTTTAGAAGTAAAAGCATTCTGGTATCAGATCATTTGAATAATTTCGAAACGGCTAACGACAAGCCCGCCGGTTTCAACATTATAAACATTATAAGCCTCGCATAAACCCCTTCATCATTCTTCTCACGCGCCCGCCGATGCAAAGTACACCCCCCCCCCCCCCCCCCCCCCCCCCCCCCCCCCCCCCCCCCCGCCGAGCGACAAGCGCTCCGAGCCATCGCGGTGCCACTCCATCCCCTCGCGGCGCGTATAATCCGCGCGTGAACTCCATAGATCCCAATAGTTAAAAACCGTTTCGGGCGTAACTTCGTCGTCGCCGAAGTTTCGCCGAGCGCCCGCGCTCGTCCGTGTTTTCGCATTTTTCCTTCTACACTCCCTCCGTTCTCCTTCCATCCTTCGCCGTTCCCTTGAACCCTCGCGCGGCTATGCGGATCTCGGATTTACCGGGCAGGTGGAGGCAACCGAAGCCCGCAGCAATCATACCACGGAATTATTTAGAACAGTGGATAGTAGCCACGTTGTAGTTAGGTTGGCTGCGGTGTCCAGGACTACCACCCCATATCCACCCTACCTTTGCCGTCCTACACCACGAGCGGACCCCGATGTTCAACCACCCTACTCACCCTTCCTCCAACCCTCCCGACCCCCTTGCCCTCTTCCTCCTCCCTCCTGCCTGCCTCCTCCCCGTCCCCTCCCTCCCTCCCTCCCTCCTTCCCCCCGGCGCACCCGCCTCCGGCCCCGCGGCCGCCCTTCTGCCCCCCGTGCCAGCCAACCATCCAGTCTCTCCTGTCCCCTTTTGCCCTTCGCCAACCACCGAGTGTACTCCACCTCCAGCCCGGCTTAGTTCAAAGCAGCCCAGCAACCCGCCACCCTCATCCAACACTCCCTCACCCCCGCCCCTTTACCGCTCCCTCGCCCACTCGCTCTCTAGCCACCCATCCACCCCCTGGCAGTAGCTCGACGTACCCTTGCGTGCCTGCCTGCCTGCCTGCCTGCCTGCCTGCCTGCCTGCCTGCCTGCCTGCCTGCCTGCCTGCCTGCCTGCCTGCCAGCCATCCACCTAACCCAACCACCCCATTCTACTCTCTCTCTCTCTCTCCCTCCCGCCCTCTCTCTCTCTCTCTCTCTCTCTCTCTCTCTCTCTCTCTCTCTCTCTCTCTCTCTCTCTCTGTCTCTGTCTCCCTCTTCCTCGCGACTACGCTACTACCAACCACCCACGCTCTGTGGCCCCCCCTTCCGACCCATCCCCTCGGCGCACCAGCCCTGCCTGCTACGCCGCAACCACCCCCGAACAGAAAACACAGCTGAGCCAACGTGCTCTCGGGCTGAAATGCCTTCCACCTTTCAGAGGGAAGAGTGTCTTGCCTCGCTCTCCCGTGGCGCCCACCTTCCGCCCGCTTCACATTCCCCATTCCACCGCCCTCTCCTCTAACCCACCCCCTGTTGCCTGTCTGCCTCCTTTTCCGCTGTCCTGTCTCCTTTTCGTTCTCGACCTTCCTTCTGCCGCTGACGTCGTCCCTCCCGGCACCCATCCCTCTCGCCAACAAACTACGTAGCAAAGTACACAACCGATAAAATAATTGTAAGTACGAGGCAATCGCGCGTCCTTTCACATCCCTCCCCCGTGTCCCGTGCGAGTTTCAAGCTCCAGCAGCTCAGAGATCTCGCGGACAGGTATAATACGCGCGAATGAATGGGTCATCCAGCGGGGCAGGTTCGTCCGCGAATATTTCAGCGTGCACCCTCGTGGCGACCTTGCGTCGCACGCGGTTATCTCTCTTTCCCCCGTCTATCCGAGAGACAAATCCGCGCGTATGCGGATAACTATAACGGTACGACTCATCCCCCGAGCGCTATTTATTCCGATGATTAGTGGCAGTTTCTTCGTTTCACGCGTCTTCGTCCCGTTCGCGGATCGAGCGGGTCTCGCCGACTGATGATCACGCGACGATTGCATTAAGCTGTTTAATCGCCGGAGTCAATTGCCAATTGATGAAAGATGCTCGAGCCTTGAGCGATTAGCGGAACGTGCTTCCCCGCCGCGATTAATACCGATTAAGATAATCGATCTCAGTTTGTCACATTTCCTACAAAACCGAATTAAAACGGATAAGGAGGGAGCGCGATTGCTCGACACGAGCAACACGTTTCCCGCCATTCGCGTAATACAATTGATTGTTCGCTTTTCAAGATATCGACACTTTGATTTCACGTATTTCACGCCGGGCTCGCCGCGGTAGTCGATTATCGCGTATCGCGACTCGTGAATTCCCCATATAGGCGAAATAGGTAGAAATCCGATTCCTTACGTAATCGCGCACCCGAGCGATTAGTCGTCCATCGGTTTCGCGCGGCGCGTTTTGTCCGCGCATTCGGCCGATTAATGAGCCGGCATTTTGTCTTGTCGTCAATGGGACAATTAGCTCGCGCGCGATATCGGAATCGCGGAAATTCGACGTTTTTAAATCGTATCGGCGAGATTTGCGTATCGTTTGCGCGATAGCCGCGACGGATTTCAGTTCGTTAATTCCGCGCGGTGAGCTCGCGGCGTTTCAATCAAACGATCTTTCGCGCGACGCCGCGCGAGAGGAGCCAGCGATCAATTAACGTACAATTAAGCCGACTGGCTAACGCGCAGTAAAACGCGCAACTTAACTTGAGCCGCCGCGCGATCGATGTATCGATGTATGTACGCGCACAGCTGACGTTCCTGCTTACCCCCAAAGCCCACGTAGGTAATCGACCGAGGACATTATTTATACCACCCTGCGGAAAACGAAAGAGAGATTAGAAAGATATTATAGAGCCACCTCGCGGTAGAAATAGAAATTTCCTACGTGAAAAAACGCAGACGCTTAGCGCGACGTAAAAATCTATAAGGGGGTGTAATAAGTAGGTAAAGCCGGGCGATTCGAGGCGATTGTCGGGCGAGCATGGACAAATATCGAGCGACAGAGCCGCAGCTAGCAAATTTCCAGAATCCAGCCAATGAGAGTACGGGCGATCGAGGTGTTAAAGTTGCATTCCCTTTGCCTGCTGAAATATTTTCAGGAACTACCACTTGGTGGTCTTTCGCGGCTGAAGCTACCGAAACCAGCCGATGAACGATCGTTCGGTCGATTAATCTCGAATAGTCGTCGAACTGAGCGCGCACTTGGTGCAAAACGCATCGATCGCCGCGCGGATCGTGCGTCTCGCGTTCTCGATTATCTTCCTAAAACCTACATGCGTAGGAACGCGTGCGGTCGGCCGGAGCGCTCAGGCGAACATATGCGCGGCTATTCACAGTCTCTCTCCCTCTCTCTCTCTCTCTCTCCGCTCCACGCGCCACCCCACGTGAGACCGCCTGTTCCGCGCGTACTTACGCAACTGGTACCCGATACCGTGTGCATGTCTCGGAGAATACCTGTCTCCGTAAAGCGGGTATCCCGTGTACACGTCTCTACCTGCTAGCAGCGCGCCACCTTGTCAAACCACCCCCTCGTGGAGGGCGCGTAAGACAGAGGCGGCGAAAGGAACAGGGAAAGGGAGAGAGAGGGAAAAGGAGAGAGAGAGAGAGKGAGAGAGAGAAAGAGGAAGAGAGAATTTATACCTGCCTTTCTCCTTCTCTCTCACTTTCTCTCTCACCCCGTCTCTCCGAGTACCTACGTGCACGCGCTCGCGCGCGTACATACGCGTGCGAAATCGCACCGACCCTCGTCGTGCGTATGTCAGAGGGGACTACTTGCGAGCGAGAGAGCGAGCGAGTGAGCGATTGCGGGCGCATGGCGAAAGGAGAGAGCGAGAGCGAGAGCGAGAGCGAGAGCGTGAGCGCGAGAGAGGCAGGACCGGCAGGAGGGAGAGAGCAGGGGGCGGGAGGTACAATATTCTCTATGTATTAGCTACATATCCGGCACATACGGTAGCCCCGAGTATATAGAGCTGATGTTTGTAAGGTGTAACACACAGGCGACGTACATAGACGCGCGCGGGCGCGTCCTACCCACCCACACGCGCGCGCCCGCGCGCGCGAGTACGCACACACAGAGAGAGAGAGAGAGAGAGAGAGAGAGAGAGAGAGAGAGAGAGAGAGAGAGAGAGAGAGAAACTTCGCGAACACATCCGCAGACAGTCGTCCCTGTGCGGAGCGTTCTGCGAGGGTAGTTGAGCGGGAGGAGAGTGCGGGGCCGGGCGGGTGCGGTGGACGAGGTAGCGTGGAATGGGAGAGGATGGGCAGAGGGTCCCAACGCGGCTGACACACAAACAACCGAGCCACCTCTTCCCTCTGATTCACCCTCCGCCCTGCAACCGTCCCTCCGGGTCTCTCTATCCACCCACCCGTCCGCCTACCCACCCGCGCACTGGCAACCGGCAGCCAACCCGTCGACCACCCCGAACACCCCTCCCTCTCCGCTCCCCGCTCCCCCCGCCCCCCCCAACGCCTGTCCACCTCTACCCACACTCTCGCAGAGTCGACCCATCGCCAGCCAACCATCCGCCCATCCACCCACCGACCGACCGACCGACCGACCGCCCGGAGCCACCCTTAACCAGCGTTAGGTACAGCTGAATTACGCACTCCGATGCGAATGCGGAACCAGCGGGCAAACGCGCGCCTGCGAGCGAGCGCGGAAAATTATGGGAAAATGAGCCAACATTTTCTGCCTTTCGCCGCGGAACTGGGAGCTGGTCGCGCGATGCCCGCCCGATGCCCGTGACGACGCGGGCGCTTCATGCCCGAAATTTTGTTAGGGGAATATGAAAAATGCGAGGGAGGGCGAGCCGCGCCAAAGTGCGCAGAGGCGCACTTTGGAAAAAAGCGTACCCTGCGCGACTCGCGCGCGCACCCTTAGCACCTCGATGGCGATGTTACGCGAAGAACAGATGCGAATCTGCCGTTGAGTAGGATCGCATTTCGAGAACGCGACGAGATGTATCGAGCTTCACGCGATTCACGTGATACGTGCGAGGGTGATTCGCGGAACGCCAGGTGGCAAATGGGTCGCGAAGGGAGAAAGTTCGCGCGTCTCTGTTTCCCGCGTACCGGCAAAAAGTCGGACGCACGTGAGTGATGCGCGAACCGCCGCCGATGGAGAAGCAACGTTGGAGAACAACAAGCTCCGTCGACTTCAGATAATGACTCGATGAACTGACTGCCATTAGGATGGGATCTCGTAATCGAGATTCAGGATGAAGCGGTGGATCACAGGGAGGAAACCCAACGTGCGATTAAGCGTTGTCCAAAAATGTGTTCCAAGTTAGTCGAGAGAGAGAGAGAGATGCGAGAAGGCGCGCGATGCTCTTCGCACCCTCCGTACATTCAATCTCTACGTAGCGAGCACGAAACAACCGTACGTTACACTCGCGCGTAATTAAGTCTCCCCTCAGGTTAATTGGGGTGTCGCGAGCGTATGAGAAGCCGAAATATCTTAACTACTCGTGATTTAGTGGTCGTCTCGGGGACACGAAATTTTCCACGTGAACGGCCGGAGGGAGCGGAGGATCTGGATGGGACTCTTTCCAAAATATCTTTGCCATTGCGCGAAGCACGGAACGCACGGCAAAGTGAGAGAGCACGACAAAACATTTCCGCTACCGGATCGCGGGGGTTTGTTACCGCAAAAGTCTACGCGGAACGACAAAGCAAGCGCATAGGCGTCGGACAAACGCGCGCTGCCGCGGCGCGCACACGAAATACAGGCATAAATAGTTATCAGCGCCTTGCGCGGAAACGAGCCTAATGCATCCGCGCGACGTAGCAGCACGTATGGCATCGTCCGCCCGATCCCTCCCTCTCCCTCTCTCTCTCTCTCTCTCGCTCTATGGAGAAAGGCCGACCCCGTTTCCCGCGGCGGTTCGAGTCTTGCCGATTTCACGTCTGGCGACCCTTTTTTCATCAAGACTCTCCGCCGACGATCCGGGGACTGCGAGACCCCGCGGCAAGGAGCGAAAGAGATGGAGATAAGTGCAGCGGGGGAGGGAGGGGGGGGCAGGGGGGAGATGAGGTACAGGACGGAGAATCGCGCGCGATACGCGCGCACACGCACACACACGCACACACTGGGTATTCCTCTCTACCATCGAAATCAGCCTCGCATCGCGGAAATACACCCACTGCCACCCCGTCTCCCGCCGCCGCCCCCTTCCCACCCCCAACGGGTCTGCCACCCGAACCACTCACCCACCCGCCCACCCGACGGGGGAGTAAGGGGGTAGCGAGTGCCGGCGGGGAATGGAGAAGCGAGTGACACGGCCGGGAGACCGCGCGGGATGAGCGCGGGGGGAGGGTGGGCGGGAGGTATAGGAGGAGGAGGAGGAGGAGGAGGAGGAGGAGGAGGAGGAGGAGGAGGAGGAGGATGGATTCCGCATGGATTTCGCACGTTTCAATGGAACAAGGCACGCTGATGTCAACCTACCTGCGTCGGTCGGGTTCAACGCACCTCTAAAGCAACCACACCTCTACCCACCCTTGCGGAACGTTCACCACCTTCCCCTCTATTTTACCCTCTCGACCCACCTCCGACCTACGCCACCCTCCGTCCTCCCCCCCCCCCCCCCCCCCCCCCCCCCCCCCCCGCCCCCGTGCCCGCCCTCGCACTCGCACTCGCAAGCCCCCCGCCGTCCTCCCTGCCGTCCCGCGCGGCCCCTCGCCGACCTCCATCCCGCCGAACCCTCTAACCACTCTACCGGTCGACCCTATCTACGTACATAGCCGCGCTCGCTCGCTCGCTCGCTCGCTCGCTCGCTCGTACATACGCTTCCCTATGTGCCCCATGTACCTCGTTTACATACATCTGGTACATAGGTACCGAGGTATGGTATCAAAATGGACGCAACCTACGCCAGTGGGCACGGTGCTAGATACGAGCGCACGCATACAGGTACGCGGTGCACGCGCCGCTACGACAAACCGCATTCGCACACTGGCACACTATGCAATCGCGCGCGTGTGCGGGGCTATATAGCGATCTGTTACAATAGCAACAACTACTATAGACGAGCGACGTGTATCCGCGTACGCCTGTGGATGCGTGTACGTGTACGTCGCCTCGGTGTCGCATCTTCGCCCGCTCGCGCGCGTGTCTTATGTACGTGGCGTCGTCGTCGTCGTCGTCGTCGTCGTCGTCGTCGTCGTCACTGTTATCGTGATCCTCGTCGTACATCGCACGTACACGCGTCTCGGGCGTGTAGACGGCTCACGTATCAGCAGCCCCGGCTGATTGTGGACCTGTGCGGAATTGGGCCTCGGCCCTGCGCGGGGAACACGACCACGCGCCGATAATCACAGGTAGCGATTCATCGCCATGGAATCGGCTCTTCCCCTACGCCCTGTCCGAGACATGGACCGCCCTAAAGGGACTTTGAGATATGGTCACGGCTGGCTGAATAGCCGATGCAGGCCCGGCCAGCTCGGTGGCGCGGTATAGCCTGCACCGTTTGTCGTTTGCCACGCGTTCGCCAAACGCATTCCTCCAATGTATCATGATATAGTCGGCGTACGTACATCCCCGTACATCCGCGCAGGACGACCGCTTGGCGGGAAAAGCCAGTCTTTTTGTTCTCATCGCAGAAGCGTTCCGTTGCATAATGCAACGCGCGCCGGTCGGATATTCGCAATGACCGGCGTGCAAACGCGTAAACCGAATGCGATCGGTAGGGCGAGGGCGAGGGCGATAGGGGCGCGATGCGGAGACGCGTGACAGTGACCGGGTGGTACTTAATAGCCGGGATATCAGCGTGATGCTCCCGCACGAAAATACAAATGGTTCTTCCGGGTATGCGTTTCGCGTGCTCTCGTCAGCTCGCAAGCTGAAATATACATTCCAATCAATTTGGATAGCGGCCGCGCGAAATTGCAATGGAAATACGGAATTGGCGCCAGGCGCATTTTTACATGTTTACATCATTGGGGGATGAATTCGTCGCAATTACTTCGCCGGCCGGGCTCGAGTCCGCACCGCTGACTCGCGAGAAATTTCCGGGGGGTGCGAGATGAAGCGGGGCTGCGTCTCCCGTCTCCTTCCTCGGGGCTGAAAGTGAAAAGTGGAGCGGGAGGCGGTCGATGCTCCCTCTCCTCCTCCCTCACGTCTCTTTACGTTGTTATATATCGCGTTTACAACGTAACGGGTGGGGAGGCAGGGGGGGGGTAAACGGAGCTTCTGGTAATTGGTAAGCCAATTCGGATGCCGGCACTTCCGGCCAATAATTTAGCCCATAATCGCGATCGGGCGTGTCTCGCAGTCGTGGCCGCGATTTTCGGCCTCGACTCTCGCTGCGCTACGCGTGCAACGCGAGACCCTCAAATTTTTGGTCCGCGCAAACATTAAATATTCGCAGTCGCGGCCCGGCCGGGCCACGCCATGCCGTTGTGCCGGATTTATTTGGAAATATTCGCGCGGGTCGTGCCGCGTCGCGCGGCTCTTCTCCCTACGCGTGCATGCGTCCGCGCGTACGTACGTACGTACGTACGTACGTACGTGTGTGTGCGAGAGCGTGCGCGCGAGCGGCCGCAGATACTGCACAATGTTATTTAAAATTTCGACCATTCATATTTCACCAGCGCAACCGTCGGTACAGGTCGCGCAAATATTGACGGTCGCCGAGCGTGTATCGGACCAAGCCGGACGGCTCTCGGGCCGGATACTTTCGTAAATATTTAAAGGCTCACCGGTTGGTTGGTAATTAATCGGCTCTCAATGGAGCGTTAAAACAATCGGCGAGATCGGCAGCGCCGGCCGTGCCGGGCGATACCGGCGGCCGGCTCGAGCGAAGGGTGAGGCGGGGAAGGGGGGCGGGCGGGCGAGGCGACGAGGCGGCGAGGCGGCGAGGCGGCATGGGAACAGGAGCGGCGCGGCGGGGACCCTCTTCTCGCGCTCGCGGACAAAAGCGCGGCACGGACGACGCGGCCGGGGATGACGAAATTTTCGGAAGAGTCGTTTCAATCAGAAACCTAATATTCTTTTCCAATTTCGAGCCAATCGATCCGGCGGTCTGCTGGAAATTCCCTTTGCTCCCGGTCCTCCCCCCCCCCCCTCACCCAACCCACCGCACTTCCCCTCCGCGCTAGCCCTCTCTCCGTCCCATCCTCCAACCCCGTCCGCCTCCTCGCGCACGCATTCCCATACACGGGATAAACCGATACAGGCCGGCCCGCCTGCCCTCCCCTCCTGCTCTCTCTCTCCCTCCCTCCCTCTCTCTCTCTCTCTCTCTCTCTCTCGCGCGCGCGCGCGCGCGCTTTCTCGCTTTCTCCATCTCTTTCATCCCGATCCACGGTGAGACCGCACACATTCCACGTAAAACGTAACTAATTACCCATACCGTTATTGTATGAGTAACGACCGCGCGGATCGTCCTCCGTCCCCGTCCCGGCCCCCGCCCCGGCCAATCTGCATCTCGGACGAAGGAATTCGGCGATGCAAGATAAACGCGTCTTCTTACGATTCTGCAAGCGCGATGATTAAAGCTTAATCTGGATCCGGATGTAGCGCCGAAGAGAGAGAGAGAGAGGAGGGGGGGTAGGAGGGAGAAAGAGAGAGGGAGGGAGGGTGGGAGAGGGAGAGAGAGAGATGTAATTTCACGTGAATTCGGATAGCGGGGCTGTGCGGCGCGGCATTGTGCAGAATAATCGATTACAGCAAGCGGCGTGCAGTCGCGTGTACATATATTGTACATACATCTATCGCAAAAACAGCGAATTCAATATTTTATTATTCCGTAAATTTAATGATTACATCGCGAATGGATTTTTAACATTCGAATCTAATTAAGTCGGGCATTCGGCAACTCGGCTACTTTAGTCGCATGCGGCGATTAGCCGGCCGCGAAGGCCGAGGAGGGCTCGATCGCGGACCGTCGCGAGCAATTAGATTGCCCCGATTATCAGAATTAACGGAGCTTCGCGTAACGCTTAATTAAAAGTCGCGGCGGGGACATGCGCGCGCGCGCGAGGGAAGGAACTTCGAGGGAGAACTCACGCGGCTGCCGTGGCTCGCCGAGGAAATAATCGGAAATTCGTCCTACTTTTGTCAGTACGACGCGTTCTATATCTCGCCCTTGACGACGGCACCCCCGCACTAGGTGAGTCGAGCCCGGCTTCCTCTCCCCGACAGCAAGGGTTCCGTTAATCTAGGATCCGTGGGTCGGAACGGCGTGGCGCGGGGGGACGGAGAGGGAGAGAGAGAGGACGGACGGGTTGACGTAGGGGCGGACAGGGCGGACGGGAGAACTTGGAAGGACCAAAAGAGACTACGAGGGTAGAGCCGAGAAGATGGCCGGGTGTACGGCCGGGGGCGGATGGGGGCGCGAGGGCTGCGGGGTGGGGAAGAGCGGGCGAAGTGGAAAAGGGACGGGACGGCGAGCGGACGGGATGAGGGACCGGCGCTCCTACGTTCGGCGGCGAGGAGGGTGAGGGGAGGGGGGGAGGACGGGCGGGCGGGCGAAAGGGGTTCGCAGCACTGGGGGCTCTTGATAAAGGTGGGGTTGGTAGGATCCGTTGATGAAGGTTCAGGCTAGAGGGTTACCCTCCGCACTTCTACCCTGATGGCTCCGAGGGACGCGCGGGGACGACGGGCGGACGGGCCGACAACCCCCCGAGCGTGCGGGGGACGTCGGGTGGCGGGCGCGGCGGGGCGGGTGGCGAGGGGGTGACGTTGGGCGAGGAACGGCTACGTCGTTCCTAGGTAGGAAGACGGCCTGCGAGGGTGTGGGTCCGGTGCGGTCCAAGAAGCACTGATTCATCCCCCGAGTTATGCCCCGGACGGTCAAGGAAGATATACAACGCCGATGTATTTTCGCGGCGTCTCGCTCTCAGACTCCTACGGCTCCTTTCTTCGCCCATGGCGGGGGAGGGGGGGGGCGGGAAGCACACAAAGGGCGGATCAGAGGGGGAGGACGGGGCGGACGAGGCGAGGCTACCGTCGATAACGAGAGAAACGAAAGACGCCCGGGGAATTGAACGCGGGGGAGCGACAGGGAGAGCGGACAGAGAGAACCGAAAGTGTCGAAATTAATAAAGGGCAGCATCGCCGTTAGCGGTAACAGCGGCGGCGCTTCCGTCCCGAATCGCCCGCTCCCCGATTGTCCCGACGAGACGTGAGGATCGATTAAAGGATCGCGGACGTGCAAGTTGGAAAAAACGCTTAATTAGACCGCTAGCGGTGGAGGTTGCGCATCGCCGCGGGATTCCCCTATCAATTTTTTAATCACCTTACTTTCGCGTCACGTCCCTCTCTTTTTTCCTGCCCCCGTCCCCTTCTCCGCCGCCCCCTCCCCCCTCCCCCTCCCGTCCGCTCTACCTTCTTTCTTCACCGGGTAATTAGCGTCGAGTCTGAAAGTTTAAGAAACGATTTGGCCCGACCTAGATAGCCCGAGGACCCCGAGTCGAGTAACCGAGAAAAGTGTAAAACCAAGCGGCACATCCATTACTAGGCATCGTCAACTACTAGGTATCATGATTATCATTACTATCATGCTTTTGAAATCTTTAAATCAAATATGTAAAACGATATATATATATATATATATATATATATATATATATCACGTTTGATGAAACCGCTTTACGTTTAGGTGCAACCTTGTCGTGGGAGGGCAGAGGCTATCAGGATCCGCTAATTACTTAAAGGTTCCGGTTATGCTAAAATGTAACCTTAATTCACTGTCGCATGCCAAGAAACAGTACATAAGATTCCTTTTTTTCTTCATATGATCGATACGATCTTGGCAGTGTAGGGCGGCCTCGCGAGAACGGATAGGTCGTTTCGCGCAGCGACGTAGATATTTCTCGGAGGAAGCGGCGGGGGAGKACGACAGGGGKGGCAGGGKGGAGGGAGGGCTATGAGAACATCTCATCTCAAACTGAGACCATAGAGAAGCTCGCAGGGGGTCCGCCGGGGGTGTGGGGTTGTAACGACGGGGTGTTCGGATGACAAAGAGCACCGGCGGAGTTTCGGAACACCGCATCGCTCCGGTCCGCTCTAGGAAAGTGTATAAGTCGCGGCGCTAGGTAGCGGCCAATTAGAACTCCCCGCACTACGCACACTACGCACACTACGCACACTACGCACGGCGAGAAACGTGGGCGGCGCTATTGCCCCCGCGATGTAAAGAATACGCGGTATTTTTAGGCGCTATTCATGGAATTAGCGGTGTTTTCGCCAAAAATTACGCGCCCCCGACGCGGCAGGGCGGCTGTAACGGGTGGATCTTTAGCGGACTTATTCATGTAATTTTTTCAATGGCTTCTCGTTGAGCTAATGATAAAACCTCCGGTGATGGTGCAACGACGAGAGCGCGCCTCCCAATTCGCGAATACAAACAGCCTAATTCGGGACTCGTTGGCACGAGTCGAGTAACTGCGCTCGCGAGTCCGCGCAACCATCATTCGCCTAACCAGAATATCCTACGAAATTCTTGACGCACAGCGCAGGCGGGGTAGGAGACGAAACAACAACTGACGTGGCCGAACCAAACGCCGCGACGCGGCGCACCCCCGTCGTCGCACCGTTCCGCTATCTATCCGCTGCATCATCGCAGCGGATAGATAGACGAGACTCCTCGTGTACTTACTTACGCAGTTCGTCGCGTTTATCGAGGCACTTGGAGGGTCAAGACGATCGCGAGAGACGTCAATTTTATCTTACACGAATTCTCGGATTACCGTAGTTCGACAATGGGGCGGACGGGCGGGTGAGAGAGAGGTAGGATAGGTTACCTCATCCGCGTAATGGAAAAGTAAATAACTCCCGACCGCCACGGGGAGAGAGACGAGATAGTGCGCGCGCACGCGCGACAGAGAGAGAGAGAGAGAGAGAGAGAGAGAGAGAGAGAGAGAAGAGAGACTTCGGGCTTATTGGCGTAGGTGACGGAGAGAGCGTGCAGGGACGAGGGGCACGATCACGAGAAATCCCCCCGTGGTTCGTCGCAGGGCCCGGTAGTCAAAGGGCGGTGGGAGGTAATAAGGGTAAACTACTCTCGTTCCATTACGCGCGCTATCAAGGTCCGTGCGAAGCGTTTATTAATAACCAAGGAAGCTAATCTCTCCGTCTCGCTCGCGCGCCCTTCGCCCTTCGCCGCGCAGCCCGCAAGATCTCACCCTCACCGGTGCCCCGTCCCCTTCCTGAAGCGACGCGGCGACGTCTCGGCAGGGACCGCCGTCTATTCGGCTCGCTCGCTCGAAATTCCACTCAGAATTCTGCTCCTTGAACGTGTGTGCGTGTGCACACGGTTATATCTGTCGCTACCCTTAGCCGCCTCTCGGGCGCCTTTCCTCCCCCGAATAGTCACCCCTCGAGATAGTCGTCCGAGGGGGAGAGAGCGAGGCCGAGAACGGTGGCGGCGAGAGGGCTGGATATCTCGGGCGTCCTGTCCGTAATATCCCTAGTTCTCCTGCTTGCACCTCACCCCATCCGCCCACTTTCTCCTCCCTACCCCCTTCTCTCTCTCTCTCTCTCCCTGTTGTAGCCCCATTTACTCGCAGCGAGCCAGCCCGCGTTCACCCGCCCCCCCCGGGGGTCAGAGAGCTAGGAGGGTTGCCTGGCGCCCTTCTACCGCCCCCGCGCCTCCTTCCTCTACGCGCCTCCCTCGCCTCTTTCTCACCCCTACGGACGCCGCACAAAGTGCGGACGGTTAGGGACCGATGGTTCGAGGGGGCGGTTGCGTGAGGATGGAAACGGACCGCCGAGTTTACGGATACCAACGTGCGTGAGCATGCGCTCGCGCGTGCGTGCGCGCGCGGGCGCACGCGTGCTTAAGTGTGTGCGCGAGCGCTAGTTGGTCGCCGTTCGAGCGATGATGCTGTACCTACCGGCGGTATAAATGTAACCGAGCAAATGCACGGCGAAGGTACGCTTTGTCGCCGGGTAAACGACTAAATTGTACGTCCCACTGGCCGGAGCGAGACCGCTGATGTACAATATTACTAATGTCCGGCGCAGATCGCGTCCTGCATGCGGGGATAATGAGAAAGGCTCTCTGGCGGGCGCATAGTGGCGGCGGTCGGAGGTCGGTGGGTGTCGGTTATGGCCGGGGCACTTATTGCGATCATAAACTGCTTTGATCTCGCGCGCCGCGCGGATTTTTACGACGGGACGCGGGCGCGATCGCCGCGGCGCGCGATCACCGTGATTTACGAGACGCCGTATATTATTAATATAAATCGCGCGCGCGCGCGCGCGTGAGTCTGTTATTAATTGATTGCGCGGGTTTATTCTCTCCTCGATTGTTGTCCCTGCCAAATCATTCGGCCGAACCGTGCGGCATCTCGGCATTAGGGTAAATATTTTTGTCCGGCAAGTCCAAGTGCGCAGGGGTTGCGCAGGGGGCTCGGGTGGAGCAGGAGGTTCCCTGAGACGCCGGGGCACGCTATGATCTAACGATTTAAAACGCGGGGTAATTTATGTAACCGCAATTGTTCCGTGTATTCGGAACGCCCGTAGAATGCGCGCGATACATGAACGCGACGCCTGTATCCCGTGAAATTGAATACCGGACCTTTTTTTATCGCTCGCAACAAAACGGAGATAAATATAACATTTCTATTTTTTGTTTCTATGTACAAAGCGCCCGGTATTTTGTAAATATTAATGAACGTCACGCGGGATTATGCTGCGGCGATCGCCAACTACGCGCGATCCCGATCGGGAAGAAGAAAGCTATTCCGAAGGTTCCTTCTACGCCCTTTTTCTCTCTCTCTCTCTCTCTCTCTCTCTCTCTCTCTCTCTCTCTTTCTCTCTCGCGCGATACCGCAGCAATATTCTATTTAGAGACAACGTTGATTCGCCCACTCGCGGTTATCCAGTATCAACGAATTCCCACGCGTTTCCCATCGAGTGCTCGGCAAAGATCCCGGCCTTTGCGAATTAGTCCTGCGCTGGATTATCGTGCGGTCTAATTTACCTTTGGTAAAATAAATCGTCCAAAATAAGCGCGCAGGAATTCCCGAACGAGGGGAAAAACGTGTGGAACAAAGGCGGCGCGTAGGAGGACAACGAAACGGTTGCACATCCGTTGTTAACATCCAAGTAACTTGTCACATTGATTCAATGAGTACTGGAGCATTGATTCATTGATCCACTGGCGACCATTCGCGATAAATGACAAAATCATGATTCTCGCCCCCTCGCCCCCATCCCTCACGTGGATCCGCATTGTTCCGCGGACTGTTCGGCGTGTTAATTCTTCTCGATCGCGCATCATTCGAAGACGCGAGCTGAATGACGCCGGACATCCTCGCGTCGAGGCGACGTTGACGACTATCCGTTATCGGCAATTCCGAAGACGCGTCCGTCATCGTGGCGGAAAGATCTAATCGTCCGGCTTCGGTTCCCTCGTTTCCGGTAGCACGCGCGGCGCGCCCGCGCGCGGAGGGTAAAAGTCGAGAGGGGTTCCGAGCGGCGCAACCCCCGTTTTTCGGTCGGGTTCTCCGCTCCCCCCCCTCCCTCCCCCCACCCCCGCCCTCCCTGCCTCCCTCCGACCACCCCATCCCTGCGTTTCGTCTGGAAACACAGTCGGTCGAATGCGTTTCAATCCGCGGCACTATTGGATGGTAACTGGATTGGTCCGTCCGAATTCGATGATTAACCGCGTTGTCTAAATATCAATGACTTTACCGTGGAGCCGGCGGGGCCGGCGGGGACCGGGGGAGGCGCGGGGCGTGGGGCGCGGGGCGCGGGGCACGGGGCGCGGGGCGCACAAAAACGATGACTGCGGAAAATCATTTACAGTGCTTCCGATGGGCGGCGCACCGCGGGGAATAAATCGCGTGCACGGTAAAATTGTAATTTCGCCACAGAGAAAATAAAAACACACGCCGCGCCCGGCCGCGCGAATTACGCGCTTCAATTTTGAACATCATATATTTCATTTCGCCACAGCAAGTTGCGTTTTTGGCCTCGCCCATTGTGCGCGCCCTAAAACGGCCGGCACGAATTTACAAACCGATACGTACCGCCGCATATTTTCGCTTCCGAAAAAAAATACGAATCCCCGATGCTCGCGCGATGCGTGGGACGTAGAGTTATATTTTGAAAAAAAGAAAAAAGGGGCGGGGAGGGACGGCGAGAGGAAGCGCGGGAGAGGGAGAGAGAGAGAGAGAGAGAGGGAGGGAGGGAGGGAGGGAGAAAGAGAAATGAAATAAATAAAATAAAATATAAAGGGGGGAATATCGCGAGTCATTGAAGGCTCTGTACAAACGCAGATAGCAAAGTTGCGTTGCACGTTCGCGCGCGTTCCCGCGAGCAACGACCCTTCCGCGAGAATTCGGACGCGTCCGAAAGTGGCGCGATTAAAGGGCGCGTTTCGCCGGTTCCGCGCTTCCTCGCGCGACTGCTGTTTCTTATACGTGTCTCGGTACTGGATTATCCGCCACGCGGGCGCATAGATCCCAAGACGCGTCCCGGATGCTCGCGCTCGCACGTTATACGCGCTCGCTCGCATATCCGATATCGGTAATTCCTCCGCGGCGGAGTTTCCCGGGTCACCCTCGTCCATGAAGCGCGCGTCTCTCGTCTCTCCGTAGACGGAAGAAAGGCTCGGGGAAAGGATGGGAGACGAGACAGAGAGAGAGAGAGAGAGAGAGAGAGAGAAAGAGAGAGAGAGAGAGAGAGAGAGAGAAAGTGGGAAGAGGGAAGGGGAGAGCGTGGGCGATGAAGAGGTCGAGCCGATAGCGCGGGAAAGGCAGAAATAGAGACGGGGTGAGCGCGAGTACGAACGATAGAATGGTGGATTCGCCGAGGCGAAGGGAAGAAGAAACACAGATAAACAGTGAGGAAGAGAGAGAGAGAGAGAGAGAGAGAGAGAGAGAGAGGAGGCGAAGAGTAACTGGCGCACCCCCTCGTACCGATCCATACGCACCCCAATATCGCCCCCGGGCCGTGCAATCACGGCGTACAGAGAATGGGATGAGTTCCATTCGAGGAGGATGGGTCGAGCGGTCGGATAGTGCGCCACTGCGACGAGGAGGCACGGGGGTGACGGGGGACAGGGGTAGGGGGGACGGTGGGTGCAACCGGAGCCGAACGAGCCACCCCCGAGCCCCGTCGCCAGCCGCTACCGCTACCGCTACCGCCGCCGCCGCCGCCACCGCCGCCAATTGTGCGTCGTTGACAGGCCTGCATCGGGGGAAAACTTATTGTTGCGCGCGGAAAACCAAAGAGAACGTTCCCTCGGGGGACACGAGCGCCAAAGTTACGGATTAAACGCTCCCCGCGACGATGGCGGGGGAGCGGGGGGCGAGGGCGAGGCGCGGAGCGCGCGGAGCTGCGCTCCCTGTCCGATCCCCCCCCCACCCCCTCCCCCCTCGCCGGTCGACGTGTATCGAGTCTTTGTTGCTCTGCCGCTTCTTCCCGTTCCTTCGGGATCCCATCGGGAAGGCGGATGGTGCCTGCTCTCCGCCCCTCGGCCGGCGAGATTCGACGTTCCGCGACGCTGGATTCAGCTGGATCGTTAAGCGAGTGCTCGTCACCGGTACGCGACGGAATGTCAAAGGAGAACGATGCCCGAGAACGATTTCCTCTTTTAGCGAGGACGACGCGGCGCGGCCGACAAGCGGCGCCGCCGAAGATAGAAAGCGTCGCGCTCCGAAAATACGCGCGGACGAGAGCGCGGAGGTTCCACGCTCGGGTCGCGGGGGAGGGGGGTGGGGGAGGGTCGATAAACATCTCAGCCAGTTCATATCGCGCCGCATCGCGCCTTTTCAGCGTGGCGAGAATATTCGCTCTCTCGCCGGGCCCGCCCCGGGCGAACGCGCGGAATTACGATCGCTGCTAATAAAGTAATTGCCACTGACGAGTCCGACACGGACATCTCTATCTTCTGTCTGAAAAAAGAGAGGAGAAAAAAGAAAACATGCACTCTTCCATCTGCTTAATTGAGGATGAAGCCGTGACGCGCGACGTGACGACGCAAACGTAGCACGACAGAGATCGGCATCGAAAAGAATCGCCGTCTGCCCTTCGCGCATGCGTCGGAATGCGTCTTCGTGGAGGAATGCCGGAAGAACAGAATGAAATTGACTACGCCGATGCGCGCGGAGGCGGATCGGAGTACTTGGGGCGGATTTATAGCGCGGCATACTTTGCGGTTCTACGAGAACGGAGGCTAAGGGTGGGCAAGCGCGACTGCATTTTTGAATATTCGATCTGTTTTTGTCGCTGTCGCGCCTCGAGTCGTCCAGCAGTCGCGACTCAAGATGCGACAGTACGCGCTTTACGTATCCGGCAGAAGCTCGTCCAGGTTTTGCCGTGCGTTTAGAATCTGCTGATCCCGCATGATGAAGCCTCGCTTCCTCATGCGATCTCGCGGTATGTCACATCGCGGGCAGTATAATTAATTACGTGAAGAACAAGCAGATACTCGCTGAACCTCGAGCTGTCGCGCTTTCGTTCGCGCCTTCATCGCTGCGCTAATTATTGCGAACGGAGTTTCTTTGTGCGGCACGTTTCATTTTTATTACACGAGAACTCTCGCGCTCTCGCATGTGTATCGACCTACTCGGCGAAGGGTGTGCTATGCCGGGGAGGGGTGCGAACGAGTCCTTCCTCCGGGGTGGCAATGGCCATCGGCTTGCTTCTAGGAACGCATTGCATTCTACACGCCGTACAACGCTGCAATCACGTTAGTGATAATGGCCGTTGTGAATGAGGCTTAATGTCGCGAGGCTGCCCGGCAGCTATTGTGTCGCTAGGAATTTATCTCCCGATTCGAACAATTTCCCGCGAAGTGGGAATGGAAAAAAAAATAAAAGGCCTGCCGCAGGGCGCGTGGGAGGAACGGGGACCGGAAGAGGCGGGGGGGGGGGGGGGGGGGGGGGGGGCGGGGGGGGGGGGGGGGGGGGGGGGGGCGAGGGGGGCCCGGGTGAGGAGGAGCGGCGGGCGGGGGGAAGGGGGAGCGCGTTAAAGCGCCGGTCAATTGAAAGCGCGTGCTACGCGGAAAGTGAAAAGCGGATCCGAGTTAGAAATATCGCGGATACGGCGCGGCGCGGATGCGCTCGCGCGCGCGCGTGCGCGCGCACGATAATTCGCTGCATTATTAAACCGTTCGCCCACGCTGGCGAGCCCGAACAAAATCGCACGACGCGCGTTACTTCCGAGGCAGATCATTATGCGCCACTGGACAGGATCCGCCGAACAGGGTTGCCGTTGCGCGATTCGCTAAGGGCTAAAGGAAAATCCATCGACGATCGGCGGCACGCGTCGCCGCAGAACATCGAAACGGCCGATCTCAATTTTAATAAGGGGTTCCCATTGAGCGACCTGACGCGTCGTTCTGCCTCTTCATTAAAACGAGCGCGGCACCGATTTTTGATACGGCGGAATTGCGCGCCGAGGGCGGCGACGCGGAAGGGAAGAAACTGTAACGCGGCCAACGGCGGAGAAGCACGAAAGCAGCCGGCAGTCACCCCTTTACCTTAATGGCGGGCATCTGTTTTTCTACCGCGAGCCACCGCCATCGGCGGAGTCCTCGTCGCCGGCTCCGTCGCGTCCCAACCTTCCTTTAATTAAAATTAAAAGACGGCAAACGCCGGATTCCTGGCGTCATTTTCGTCCCCCTCTCCCGCCCGCCCGCCAGCCTCCCCGTTCCCGCAGCTCCGGGTGCCGCCGCTCCCTGCTACCATTCCGCTCCCCTTCTCCCYCCCCCCCCCCGCCCGCCCGCCGCCCGGGCAGCCCTCGTCATCAGCCCTGTCCTCCGGCACCGGTAGCAGCAACCACCACCATCGCTACCATCGCCGCCGCCACCACCACCACCACCATCACCACCACCACCACCACCACTACTACCACTACCACCGCCATCATTCGCCGATTTATATTCATAATTACGCGCCTCCACACCCGCCGGCTTCACCTGGCACCCCACGGCGGTTGAACGCGGAAGAGATTATTAGCTGACGATGGAATCAAAATGGCAGGGAAAGTCGCGGCGCGATCGTACCGCGCTCGTAACAAGCGCCCTTTAAGCCCTAATCGTCATCCTCATTCTGCGAGGATAATCATCTCGGCGCTGCTGTGAACTTCGTCACCGCCGCGGTGTAGTGCAAACAGCTACTCGCTACTCCTTTCGGAATTACCGCAATCCAGGAAAACCGAGGCAGGGAAGTGGCATGAGGAAGGATCGTTACTCGGAAGCGTGGCTTCAAGAAACGTACCTGAGGAGACGTAGCTCTCCTCTTTCCTTCTCTCCGACGATGTTGCGCGTTCGCCTTATTAACGCGTTGATAAATCCACGAAGAGTCCCTCCGATCGACGATCCCGTGCGAGAATGCACGCGTTAACGCTTGGCGGCGGTTTTTAATCGCGCCGCGTCCTTTACATCAGAACCCTGAGGAATTGACACTCGAGATAAGACGGGCTGTCTCCCGACTGGATCGAGTAGCTCGGGGCAGGGGAGGAGCTTCCAATGCGTTATCGCACTTGCGGAAAATCCGTCGGCATCTTAGACGGATGACAAATCGCGGCTTCCTTTGATCTCGGTTGCTGCCCAATAATAGCCTATAAAAGCCAATAAGGCCTTTGTTCTGCACACAGTTTCATCCCAACCACCTTACATGACGGATGTAGGTCCCGTCGATCATTCCTCGTATCGTTTTCCAACTACTGAACGGTTGGAGCTCAATAGCAGGTATTCATTTTACCCGAATCCACCCCCTAATTGTTAGTTCGGCGTTGATCGACCGGCGAGTCTCCAACACTCGCGCGCGAGGCGGCACCATCTCGCCACTTCGAAGTGGATGCAATTATCGAAACGAATAATAAATCGCGTCGGAAGGGATGGCGCGAGCATTTTATCATCTTGGGACAACGATGAGGCATTATGAAGCATTATGAAGCTACGACGTTACGACCGTTGGATTGTTGACGACGAGCAGCCACAAGGCTCTGTTATGCATCCGTGCGTATGTTGATACTTGGTCGAAAGCGCTTTGTGATTCTCCGATTATTAATGAACGGAGAAATTTCCGTCTTAATCGCGGCATCCTCGGCCGATAAGAGAGTCGATGAAGACCGAGTGTTTGGATTTTGGCGGCGTCTTTAATCGCGCCGCGTCCTTTAGATCTGGGCCGCAATTAATTGACAATCGAGATGGCGGGCTGTCTTCCGATCCCGGATAGATCGAATATCTCGGGAAGGGAGGGATAGCTCCCAGCGCGTTATCGCACTAGCGGAAAATCCGTCGGCATCTTAGCGACGATTACAAAACGCGGCTTCTTTTGATCTCGGCCCGCAATCGTTGCCGCTTACGGCCGATAATGGCCAATAAGGCCTTTGTTTCAATGCACTTTCATCAGGATCGCCTTACATGACGGCCTACAGGGAGACGATAGCTCTGTCGCGAGTCTCTAACTTAAGGCATCACGGACGTAGATGTAGATCCCATCAACGAGTCATTACTTTGCACTGTTTTGCAATTATCAAACAGTGAAACACCCTCAATTGCAAGTATTCAGTCCCAAATCCACATCCGAGCATTCACCTCTCAACTTTGACAGTCTCCAACCGATGTTGATCGACCGGCGAGATCCGCTGTATCGATTGAAATCAGGTCTCTCGCGAAATGTCGATTGGAAATGTCGCAGCAAGACGATTAACTGAAACAACGGCGGAGAGAAATGAGAGATCGTGGAAGCTGTGTAAGATCAGCGCAAAGAGACCTGGCCAGTTTTTCAAACGGAAAATGGGAAGCGGGATCACGGCTTCTTTAGACGATCGTCATGGAGAACAGGCCGATAAAATGACGGGAATGACGATAACAAGTCCGCGGACGTTCGAGACCTCGAGTGCTCGATTAACTCGACTCCATCTGCGCTCGATATTTCGCGATCCTTCGCGAGCCGCGTTTCGCGATTTTAGGAAATTCAAGGAAAATTCGATCCTCGCGAGGACGATGGCGGCACAAAAAACGCGAACGACGGAAGGCGATACGAAGGAAGCCACGTCGGCCGTCAATAATCCCGCCTCGTACGATACGTGCGTGTCGAAGAGTTACTTTGGGCGGCCGTAGGGCGCTCGTAGGGCGAACCTACCCTTTAGTTTTGATATCGCGACCTGCACGCGCGCGCACACAGGGATGATGTGTATTATAGAGCGACGCGCGCCTGCGGATCCATCGACGTTCACGGGGCATACCGGGTGTACGGGACCAACTGGAACGAACTGCTGGTTCGATTTCGCGAAAAAGGGCCGGTGACGTCACGGGCGTCGATGATCCGATAGTTCCATTACGAACTCGGGATTTCTGGGGTATCGGTCGCCGAATCGCGGCGCGGATCGAGCTCGAGAACGCTCCGGATCGTAATCGCGACTGTGTTCCGTATTATTTCATGTGATCGCGGAGGGGCGGAGGGGCGGGGGGGCGGGGGGGGGTGGGAAATCACGTTCCCGGCGCAATTGAAAGTCGTCGATCGAGGCTTGATGCTATTATTTCGCAAGTGGACGGGGCACAATCGACGCGACGCGAATCGATCGAGGAGGGCGCTTGCGTAACGTACGGGACGCAAAAATAGCGAAAAATTCGAGAACCCATCATCGCCCGAAACGCCCGAACATTTGCGACGCATTTAATGATCGTTACGATCCACTTTTATTAATCGCATTTTCTTGTTCCGCGATCGATTTGACAGCAGGAAATTCAGTGCGTCGCGATGTCGCCGCTCCATCATTGGAAACCATTAAAGCGGGTCGCCTGCAGTTTTTTTAAATTACACGTGCATGCGATAACTAAATCGATGGGCGAGCTTCTGGCTGCGAGACACTATTATCGAGCGTCATCAAAATATTGCAGGTCAACGTTGGCGTTTCTCTCGCGGTAACGAGCCGTCGTGCAGCGGCGTATCATGAGGATTTTCCACTGTTAACGAGTCATTGTAATATTTTCCCACCTGGCCGATTGATGCGCTCGCGAGCGCGCTCGCGAGCGCACGTGGATACGTGCCGATAAAAATCCGCGAAACAAAAATAAAAATACCCGCGCGGTAAACACGGCACGAGTCGTTTACCGCTGATTCTTGTTGGACACCTTTTTTTCTGGTTGCCATCGATTATCGGCCGATGCGTCAAGCCATCATCGCACATCGGCGTAGTCCGGCTAATAAAATACAAGTGAGACACCGGCGTTGCGCAATTTTGTTGCGGCGGTTTTTTTCCACGTTGATTCCGTGTCAAGCGCTGGCGCGTGATAACGCATTGCGTCGAGCATTACAAACAATGGAGCCGCCGACGAACATGCGGCCGACTAATCTGGATGTATGCGAAAATAAATCTAGGACGCGCAATATCGTCACATTATCGTTCGTTTGCGAGTTGTTCGAACGACAGTTCAGTCGGGAACGATTCGCACGCGAGAGATCAAACGATGCCGATGCCCGAGTATCAAGAGCGCGATAAGGATAGTACAACTCGCGAACTCTGTCGCCTACCTCTCCTTCGATCGAAATTCCACGATTGTGATGATTTAGCGTAACTCCTCGGCGGACCAAAGATCGATCTGGATCGATTGATGAAGCGAGCTTGGCAGTGGCAGGATCAGTCTGTGCCAACGACCGGTTCGCATCCTCGGAAGATTACGCTGCCCGTTGCAGTGGAATTGCATCGATCGAACGGCGCTCTCTCTCTCTCTCTCTCTCYCYCTCTCTCTCTCTCTCTCTCTCTCTCTCGAACACGTCAACAAATGTTTTCCGCGATATTTGAAACGCGTGTTCCTCGCCGAAACTCGTACGTCATAATTACGCGCCGAATGGACTCGATATACATTTTCAATTCAATCTCAAAACTTTGATCTGAACTAAGCCAAAGCGAAGCAGTCCGTCAAGAGATAGCTGAAAGAGTGACATCGTTTACACATCAGAAGATTCGTCAGGGTTGTCGTAAAAGCGCTACCAGTTATCGCCCGTATAATGGAGAAACTGTCGCACTCCAAGTCCAAGAACATCGAAGAATCTCGAGTTCGATCGCATGCGGATCGGTAAAAATGCTACGAGCAAGCGTTGATCCGCGCATAGGCCTGCTTATGCCCGCACCGAAAAGGTGAAACCAGAAAAGATCACTTGGTTTCGCGCAATATCGATTTCTCGTGACCCACATCCGCGTTTTGACGCGTAACGCCGCGCGTTACGGCGCCGCGCGATAAGAAAGTCGCGCTAAAATATTTAAAAAGCCGGCGCAGCGCATCGTGAATTTTCGTTAATTAATAAAACTACGCACGCGCGCGACGTATCTGCGCGTTTCGTCTCGCGTCGTTGTTATGAATCGCTTAATTTCCGCGCGGATGAATACATCGAGCCTGCATTATGAATAATGGCGCGTCCGCGGGATCGCCTATGGCGAAAATACGCTCCGGATGGAGCGACCGAAATGACACCCACTCGGATTTATTTAATTAAGAACATTTTACGGTAACGGTGATTCGCCGTATACGGCCGTGCCGTGTTATTATTTTTCAGGCACATTAACGGCACAGCCCATCCCCGTTCACTTTGCCCAAGAACTATGTCATCGAAAACTAAAAGCTATAACACTATCCTCCACGTAATATAAATGCTAATGTAAATGTACTGTAAATGCTAATCCCTGCAATAATTTCAGATAGCGCAGCACTTTTTGCCTAGAGTTAATAATACGCCCGAAAGTAGTAAACTACAACAAACGGAGCAAAGAGCTCGGAGCTAACTTGATACTCGAAACGCGAATGCTCGCACGGAGTTGACGTTAATTCAACGTTCAACAGAAGCTGCTCTATCGGACAGAGAAGATATCCGACAGAGAAGAAGACGAGTGTATCGCGCTTATCGCCGAGCCGATCGTCACAGAAATACGAATTCGTACGAATTTGCAGGCTCAGGCATCATCGTTGAGCATTACCCGAGTCCGTTCAACCCGCGGAAGGGATCCGCGGCTGCGTCTTCGCGCGCATGAGTACGCGGTGCATCGCGGTGGGTGGTTGAAGGGTGGCAAGCTTTTCCTCGCGTATCGCGCCGACCGCAATCAACAGTTCCGTCGGAGCGGTCGGCGTTGCGCGCACGTGCGCGCGCGTGTATCGATATTCGCGCACGCACGCACGCACGCACGCACGCACGCGTACGCGCCTATTCCCGCAGCGAGGTCAGGTCCGGATCGCAACGCTGGCCAAGTGTGACAACCGGTGCCACATCCATGGCGCGCCTAAACCGCCGCACTTCGGCCGGCGGGCACACGTGTACCTCCGCCGATCGAGCGCACGCGATTACGTGTTCCCGTCCGCGTCACACGTGGACACGCATGTGCGGACACGTGAGAGGGCAGGACAAGCGAGCAGCGGCGCATCGGACCGCCGCGACACAGTCCGCGGACGCGCGATCCACTTACCGCGCCGAGACTCCTCCCGCGCGCGTGCACGCGCGCAATACACGCGCGTACGCGCCCGGACGCGTACGTCCCCGCACCGTTATCCGCAACTGCTCGCCCAAACGGACGGCATACTCCGCGCGATGACTATTCGGGTAAGCCGCCGCGGCGGGGACAGGGGATGGCG